>JAMAGW010000028.1:274859-398747 GCA_023626355.1 Penicillium sp. S1602 | reverse complement strand
AGTCTATGACGACTGAAAAACTTGCATTCACATTTTGCTTTTTTCTAGTTGGAGTCTTACCAAGAATGGCGTCATCTGGCATCTAATATGTTCTAGGTGCACAGTAATCCCCTGTGTTGTGGACATCATTGGTGATAAACTATAAGAGTTTGTCCTCCCAGGCCTCTTGTGTAAACGGATGACCCTGCTTCGACAGAAATAACTAATTAGTGGCAATTTTAAAGGATAATAGGCCTTTATATACCGATTGAAGAAACCCTCTCAATCCCCCCCTCTATTGCCGTACTCCTATAGCCTTTTGGCAGGCTAACGTCTGAAGATGACGGGTGATTATCGTCGTGCCATAACGACCAATCTTGCTATTAGCATCCTTCATAGTAGCGTAAGGGTGCTTAAGAATTATATCGCAACGCTTACACATAACCTTTAGGCTTCCATTACCCGTATGAGCCACTTGCTCAAACTATTTCCAGGTCTCTAAAGCCGATCTATATTATGATTCCTAAGCGATCTTGCTATTATTGGATCCATAGTCAGTCTCCAACCACTAGTCGACCCAATTAGTGTGGTTCATCACGTTGTAAAGAAAGAATTGGCCTCTCCTGCCAGGACCGACACGTTGGAAGCGCTCGAGGGGATCCGGAGCGATAGACGAAGGAATAAACGGCTGAACGAACGAGAAGCTATCAACCTGCCGAGAGGTAGACGGCGTAGCTAGGCAATTGGAATGGGTAATCAATGATAGGTCGTCGGGCTCAATGTCGCAGAAAGTAAACTGAGATCCACACTCGGTTTGCTGGCTTTACGACATGATGGGTCAATAGCTTCAGATTAGATGGAGGGCTTCGGGTAACAGCTTCAGGCGTATCAGGGTGAGGGAGGAGAAATTCGACATGACTTACCTTCTGAACGAGAGAACTACCGACGTGGACGGTAGCAAACAGCGGCTGTAAACAGTGGATGTAAACAGAGATCACAGTAGTTAGTCGATATTGAAACGGAGGATCCCATCCAAATCCCAAGAAAGCCCCTGGATGACCCATCTCCCCGCCCATTTTACAATTTGTTCGCCCAAAAATTTCACCCATGGCTCATGAGATATCTTTGAATATCTCTCACCTCTACAATAGCTGAAATACCACGTTTCCGTAAAAACAGGCGTCGAGCGTAAGAGGTTACTTAACTTTCGATATAAAGTTGAATGCCATAATCCTATAAATCATGAAGTTGACTATCAAAAATTTCATACTAGAACAGAAAGATCCACCTACTACTGCGCACATGAGATATACAGTCAACTTCCACTTATATCACCCCCCTCCATCCAAATGAAATTAGGTGACATATGTGAATTGTGACAATNAATCTTGATTACCGGGTCATCGCTGTTGAATCTTGATATCTTGATTCTTGGTGGAGTTGAACCCCCGGATTAGGCCTAGTAAAACGTCGGCCCGAGGTATGGGCTTACAGACTGGAACATGCGTATAAAACAGGCATTAATCATCAGGTTTATGAGCGCCAAGACTATAGTTATGCATAGAAATGGGCTTTCTTGGGGGCCTTATGGGCCCCCACTGATGGGCCGTGGGCTTGGTTGGGCCCTGGAAATTAGGCCCAAAGCCCACTGCTGGTTGGGCTTTGGGCCCGAAGGTTAGGCCCATTTATGGGCTCTGCGGAAGTCTACTGAAGGGAAAGTATCCAGTGACATCTTTGTCGAGATTTCTATAAGAGATACCAAAGAATGTAGCTTTTTTGCATGAACTGTAGACTATACCTGAAATATAGCAAATTTCTCGTCAGTGAGTGACAGAAACCTACGGCCTCAAAATTTAGAGAAATTTACCGTCAGACTTTCTTAAATGTCGACGCCACTGAACATCCTTTCCATTAACCTCGGGATCTTTTTGCTTATGGTGGCATGTGATAGTGAAAAGCAGGTTTCGCTCACGCTGGGCCCAATGTTAATAGCTCATCAGCGGCTTACTTGCTAAGCTTTGGCGGTGCGCATTCCTTTCTACAGCCTTACTCCTTGATGGTTCTAGTCAAATGATCCGCTAAGATCCTGTTAGAGATGGTTGTTGTCGCTAGGTCAGACCGGACACGAATCTTCCTTTTCTAGATCTGTGAAAGGCCGATTTAACCTGATGAATTATACATCAATCTCACATACTGCTTATCAAGATATTTTCTTATGTATGGGTTTGCACTGCAATTTTCAGAGCTGTATGATTGAATTCCAATCATACTGGATTCTGTAGACATGTCCTATGGACAGTCATTCATTATTCCCGGAGTACTATTAAGAGGTATATTTTTCCCACTCTATTTTAGAAAGGACATGCCAGTTCACTGACAAGTTTCTATGCTTCCCACTAGATGAGAAGTCGATAAAGAGGCTCGAATGGTTCTAGGTCGGAAAAAGTCTGACGTAAAACCGCCTGACTTCATATGATGGCTATGATGGGCTATCCCAATATTGGCATTGTGGTAATTTGAATTCATATGAACTTCGAATCATCCTGGATGTGAATTTATAATCCAAACTCTAACGATTTCTCAGGTCTTCGGACGGGCCGCCATATTGTTCAGAGGTGTCTGTGTTTGCAAACGTATCAAACACACATAAACATCCTTACCTGAGTACAACCCCACCTTCTACTCTTAAGTTCCTGACAAATCACGTTCTTAATGATATATTTCTGGTAATTCGTAGACGAACACCATATCCACAGTAATTGCGGTTGATTCGTGGGTTTCTTATCTATCGGCAATTATACGGGAACTCGGGGTTATCGGCTTTATCGCGTGCTTCCCCAACTTCTCCTCGTCACCTATCTTCCGGTGACACAACAACTGACAATGGAGAAGGTGGCACTGCAAAAGCGCTATGAGGCTGTGAGCCAGGATCCCGAAAACCCGAATATCTCTAAGCCAAAGTCATGCCGGAAGCGAGGCTGGGCTTTGCTGCTCTGCAGCGTGCTTGCCGGTGGCTGGTTCCTGAGACCGCACTGCCACCATGTTCATCATGTCCCTACCATCGAGGAAAGAGTGCATAACATCTTGACTCAGACTCCATTGATTGGTATGGTCTATTTTACAACATTGGCGGGATATGGCTAATTCGTGCTCTAGATGGCCATGATGATTTCCCTATCTTTATCCGATCGGTATTTCATAATCACATTCATAGCGCCAACTTTACGGACGCATTTCTCAATGGCACACTTCCCGCTCATGTAGACCTGCCTCGCCTGAAGCGTGGACATGTCGGTGGCACTTTCTGGAGTGTCTTTGTTCCCTGTCCTACCGATTGGACGGACTTTTCAGATGAAACATATGCGCCGAGTAGGTAAACACCAGACTGCATTTTATGATCGCAGTATTAACTGCAATATATTAGGTATACGTCAAACTATGGAACAAGTTGACTTGATGTCTCGCGTTCAGCAAACCTTTCCCGACGTCTTTTCAACCCCGCCGAATGGCACTACCGCGCTGAGCGCCTTCCAGGAAGGCAAGATCATCTCTCCTCTCGGCATAGAAGGATTGCACTCCATCGGCAACTCTCTGTCGCATCTTCGCATTTTCTACGAACTCGGTGTCTCCTATGCAACACTGACACATAACTGCCACAACCGCTATGCTGACGCCGCGGTCGTTGAACTGTCAGGTGGTGGCGTGAAGAAGTCCGACCCATTGTGGCACGGAGTCAGTGCGGCAGGCCAGAACGTGGTCTACGAAATGAACCGACTCGGCATGATTGTCGACCTAGCCCATGTGAGCGTGGATACCATGCGTGATGTGCTGGGTGCCGGCAAAACCGAGTGGGCCGGCAGCCGGGCTCCGATCATCTTCAGCCATAGCTCGGCCTATGCGCTGTGCCCGCATCCGCGGAATGTGCCGGACGATGTTCTTGAGCTGGTGCGGGAGAAGAATTCGATCGTCATGGTTAATTTTTCGCCTGATTTCATCTCTTGTGTGGATTCAGGTCGCGCCGATGGTATCCCTGATGCTGATCCTGAGAATGCTACCCTCGAGCGCGTCGCGGATCATATCATGCACATCGGGACTATCGCGGGCTTCGACCATGTCGGCCTTGGTAGCGACTTTGATGGTATCCCGACAGTGCCTCGGGGCCTGGAGGATGTGTCGAAGTTCCCGGCTCTTATTGCAGAGCTCCTGCGCCGGGGACTGAGTGATGAGGATGCTGCCAAGGTAGCCGGTGGCAATCTGTTACGTGTGTGGAGAGACGTCGACCAAGTAGCCCTGAAGATGCAGGCCGAAGGTGCCACTCCCGTAGAGGACGACTCTCAGACGATCTAAAGCATGCCATAAAACACTCATTCGACTGATTGAAATATATTCATCTATATTATTCTTATTTTGGTACTCTCTTAAATAAATCAAAGGCTCGAGCAAGATTAGGTCCAGCGAAGGGCGTAAACTTGAACGCGCCCGCGTTAGACTGCAAAGACGCCTGTACATCCTCCTCTGTCGCCCATTTAAATGCATCATGCGCACCAACCTCCAACACAACAGGAATGTTATCATGATTGATCATCTGAGTTACCCCAGATATTTCGCGCACGGATTCATGGACCTCCACGACAAACGAGTACTTGGCAATACGGATGAATCGTCCATCCTCACGCCGCTTGTGAGTCCACCCATCAACCGACGCAAGCTCCACAATCCGCGAAACATGCAGACCAGTTTCCTCGAGAACTTCACGCACAACACCATCAAGCAGAGTCCTGTCCTCGTCGGCCTCGTGAGAACCACCGGGTCCCTCCCAGCATCCAGGCATCGAGTCAGTCAGCGCTCGTCGAAGTAGTAGAGTGCGTGGGCATGAGTCTGACTGCAACTCGGATCCAGTCGCGTTTACATTTTGGGAGAAAATGAATCCTCCGACGCCGAAGCTTTCGAATTCTGGGCGACTTGCTGCAAAATCCGCTGAGGGGATGTCGAAGTATGCTAGGTGGGGCGCAACCGTGTAGGGGAAAGCCATGGTTGGGTTCGATACCCAGGGGTGTTGGTTGTTAAGGATTGAGTTGGGTTGGTTCCCGCTGATTGTTGTCGTTTTACCTCTTTGGTTGACTCATCCGGCTGTGAAAGTGGGAGAGCGTGAGCCAACCAGAAGCCAATAAAGCAGATCTTCTGCATTGAGGCTTGGATTCGGTGCTCGGCTTGATACTTTGATCCCTAATTATCTTCAATGTTCGTACATCGTACATTGAACGTGGATTAAGGATGATACATAATTTGTGTTCAAAACACCGCAGTGGGACAAAATTTTCGAATCCTAATATAGTGGTGTACGCCAGTTGGGCAGCTGCAATACATTAATTACCATTTTGGTTTTCCTAGTCTTGGCCCACCCACTGATGCCAAAAAAGTGGATTCCTGCCATGTTAGTCTGAAAGAAAAACAAAAAAGAATGAGCGACGCAGGGATCGAACCTGCAATCTCTTGTGAATTCCTGTGTTTACACCGAAAACAAGCGCCTTACCATTAGGCCAGCCGCCCTATATGTACAATGGGGTCAATTTCGGATTCATGACGGAAGCTTACTTGTCTCCCTTGGGTAGCCTCCTCCCTTCTACCACCATGGCACCTGGACAGCCGATCGCCAATAATATTAGGACTATCGAGCATGGGATTAAGCTGTCTCCATGCATCCTCCTCAATTATGGATAGAAAATAAACCTTAGCATCAAAATTCACATTCTGGGGATATCCATACCTAGTATTTCTGTAGGTTGCCTTCGATTATATATCACTGACATGTTGCACCATGAAACACTTCAAAATTCCAAGAAAAACCCATTCCGAGGTTCAAAACCATAGGCTGCACTCATCAATTTCGATTTATCCATTCATTGCTAGAACGATAATTGGAGCTATGATGATACCATCTATCGATAATAATCAAGAGTATTGTTTAACCAAATCCACAATCTCAGCCTCCGAAAACTTATGAACCCCAAGCAACTCATTATCCGTCTTAGCAAATGCACTGCCATAAGCAGGATTAAAAACCGCCAGTCGAATCAGGTTAACAGCAAAAGTTCTGAAATCGGGCGGAGAAAGCTTAACAGCCTCATACGCCTTCTTCTCCAGATCCGCAGTACTAATCTCCTCACGCTCAATCGTCTTCCCAGACCATGCCAGAAGCTTATTCTGTGTAACCTCTGCCTGTGAAACGTAGACGTTCCGGTTCTTTGTCTCATCGGGGTGCTCCAATACACCGGCGATAGCACGTCCGATACCCGCAAGAGTAGTTGTGCTGAAGGGCGTATCGCCGCCATCGTAGATGGGAGTTGATGGTCCAGATAGATTGACAGTGAACTTCATCTTTAATCCCCAGTCGAAAAAGGGTCCCGTAATGACAGGCGTGTAAGTGAATGCGCTATCTTGTGCCGAGATCTCCTTCAGCCGGTTGACGACGGTGACTTTGTCGCCGAAGACGGGTAGTTTGGAGGTGAGGGGGTGGGAGGTGTCGCAGCCATATTCCGATGGGATGAAACGCTGGACACCGGCTTTGTGTGCGGCTTCAATAAGGCGGAGAGGGATTTCGACGGGGATGGATCCTGAGGGGAGGACGTCGACCACTGCGTCTTGGCCTTTAAGAACTGTGACGAGGGAGTCTAGGGAGTTGTAGTCGACTACTTGGGTCTTTACTCGGGAGTTGATCTCGTGTGTCGAGGAGCGACTCAGGAGGGTTACTTGGAAGTTGGCTTCTACTAGGGCGTTGACAACTGCTGGACCGAGATTACCAGTGCCCTTTCATCAAATTAGTATTGTTGATCTTGAAGTATAAGGTGGGTCGATACACACTCCGGCGACAGCGACTTTTGTAATGGCCATTCTTGGTAGATCAGATGGATGTTGGTTTACTTTGAGTAAGTATGAATGTTGGATAATGAAAATGAGAGGGGTAGACCTGCACCTTATTTATGGATATTCCCCGTGAAGACGTGTTCATTCATGCAAGCTAATTATGCCGTTACTAATAACGCATGCCAGGATCGTCATCAGTGGGAGAGATTGTATCACACATCACCTCATCTGTCCTATTGATCGCCGCGGAACGATCCGCACAAGCCCCGAGCCCCGAGATCCGCTTACCAAATCTCAGTAAGCATGCACGTTTTGATGGCATTACAACATCGCGACATATTAATAATTCGAGAATGAATTAGAGTCGAACTCAATGGGACCGTCCTTGATTCGACCTCTCAAATGTGGGGCCGAAAACAGGAATAGACGAACGACATGCACCTAACCCAGTCAGGACTTTCCGGGGCTGCACATCGTACAGTAGTTGGAAACCCATCTGTGCACCCGAAAGTTCTTGCTTTCTAACGCATTTCCCCCCAAGGTACAAGTTGTGGTCTAGTAGATAAGTAACAAGTCCCAGCTCTCCCAATTGTAAACAATCTGTGCTCCGTAGATGGATATAGACATATCATTCATTTCGTCTCTAAGATCATTATGGTAAATGCCTCCCGTCATCCCCAGAAGATACAATGGCAGAAACCCCAAACGCCCGCGCCGGTGCAAAGCTAATTGCTCACATGTTACAGGAAGTACTCGCTGCGGCCCGGCCGCGAGCTGGGCACATGCCGCTGGTCATCGCTCACGGCACTGAACAGCTTGAACGAGGGCTTCAGATCCTCTCCGATCTCACACACCGAAGCGAGATTACCGCACCGGTAACAGTAGTTCGGAGCGCTCCATACTGTGACCACATTTTGGTTCGCGAAATGGTATTTATATCCTTCGTTTACCAGCTGATGCGCGCGGGCAATGAGGGAGAGATCGTTGACATGACAGAACTCATCGGCGACACGGTCACCAAAGAGCCAACCTGCACCACGAGGACTGACCGCCCATGTCTCCACGTCGTCGGGATCGGACCAGACAAGATCACAGAATGCACCCTCGTGAGGGATTTCTTGCGCGCGAGCGACCACTCGCACTTGGTCTAGAGTGCGGATTTCTGGACTCAATCCTCCATGAACGCACAGGACTTTGCCGTCGATGATGGCGCCCAGCGTCATAAAGTCGAAGACCTGGCAACAAGCCTTCCAGACCGAGGCACTGCCGTATTTCTGGAAGCATTCTTCGTAGAAGCCGTACACCTGTGTGATCTGACGGGATTCGTGATTTCCGCGCACTAATGTTACTCGATCGGGGTATCTGAGCGCCACAAATATTAGTCTCACGTTCATGCTGGCGGGGGCGAATTCAGGTACTCACTTGGCCTTTAAACACAATAGCAGGGTCAAAGTCTCCAGACTGAAATATCCACGGTCCACATAATCTCCAAGGAAGACAAAGTTCCGGTTTACCTGGACGTCATTGGATGTTTGGCTCCCTGACCGGCTCCGTGGGCCTTCAGACTCCTCCTCGTCATCCTCCACGGAGTCGTTGTTGGGACCTCTTAACTTCTTCCGAACTTTAGGATCTGTAATCTCGGATGGCGGCTCAATATCGGCTGAGGTGATGGTGGATTTGGGTTCTTCGGGCTCTGTGCCATCGGGCATCCCACCAGAAACCCGGAAGAGCTCAAGAAGATCGTAGAACTGGCCGTGAATATCGCCGCAGACGGTAACCGGAGTGGAAACGGGTTGAATATTAGATTCTGGAGTACATAATTAGTACCGAGACAAATGTCCGCAGTGCTGGCTGAAAAGCGAGACTCCTTACCTTCCATCATATACTCCTTCACCATCTCGCAAAGCTGCTTCATGTGGGCCTCGGATAGGTATTTGCAGTCCTTCGCGGCCTCCAGCCACTGGTCGGGACCCGCATTGCGTTTTAGTTTCGCCGGTCCTGGCTGAGGGACCTTGCTGTCTGTCATGGCGGAAGAGATGATTGAAGAGAGGGATCGTGGAGCAGCGGAGTGAAGAAGCGGAGGGGAACTTGCGCCCTTGGCGGGACTCGGATACCGCACGGGGCACACGACATCCACACCTGAACGCTTCTCGAACATTTGATTCATCGGGAAGTGGATGATCAAGGTCATTTATGGATCACGTTTGAATTCTTGTTCTCTTTTATTTTCTCTTAATCTTCTGGATTTGCTTAGTCGTTCAAATATTAACTTCATTTCATGTCTGTCATAACAACCATTTCATTTCTCATTCGCTATGGACATTGCAACATGAATTCAAAATCTATCAACAATTTTATATAACTCATAATGGTGCAGTCTAAGCATCGATCTTGCTCAGGTACTCGGTGACCACATCGGCAAAGGCCTCGGGCTGCTCAACCATGGGTAAGTGGCCAGCCTTGTCAATAATCTTCAGCTCAGCACCACCGTTCAAATCGGCAGCCATCTTCTGCATGGTCTGGGGCAGGACACCGTCACCAGCACCAGCAACAAACAGACCGGGAACAGTGGCCTTGGCCATGCGGTCGCGGATGTCGTAGGCACACAAAGCTTGCACACTGTGGGCAAAGCCCTTCAGGCTGTTGGTGCGCACGGCCTCCTTGACGGGAGCCAGCACCTCAGGCTGGGTCTCGTAGGACTCGGGAACGAACCAGCGGCGGGTGGTGACCTCAGCGAGCTCCTCGCCAACAATGGGCTCCTTGGTCTCGGGGTCCACAGATCCCTCCTTCTCGCAAATAGCGACACGGTCGCCCCAGGCCTTGCGGTTGGACTCTGGGGCAGAGGAGTTGGTGTCACAGGCGATGAAGGCGCCAACGCGGTCAGGGAAGAGCAACGAAGTGTTGAGAACGGTGACACCACCAAGGCTGACACCGATCAGGCGGGCGGCCTTGGGGGAGACACGCAGGGCCTCGAGCAGAGTGTTCAGGTCAGAGGCAAGAACGTCAATGTTGACGGGCTGCTCGCCGCTGGCGGAGCGGCGGCCACGAGTCAGATAGCGCACAACGCGGTACTTCTGGTTCTCCTTGCGAGCGAGGAAGGCATCCACGAAGCGGTCCCAGATGTTCCAGTTGACCAGGATGGAGTTGCTGAGCACAACGACGGGTGCCTCAGGGTCGAGGCTACCCTCCAAGCGGTAGGGGATCTCAACACCGTCCTTGGTTGTAACGTACGACTCGACAGCCGGGCGGGTAGTCGAGGGCAGAGTGCGAGTCTTACCGTCATTGGAAGACCAGGGTCCGATAACATCCGACTTGGCGAGGGATGAGAGCTCACGGGGAGCAGGACCGAAGGTGTAGTACCACTGGTAAGTGCGACGGACCTTTGAAGTGACAGCCTCGTCCTGGAGGCGCTGGCGCCAAGGGGTGTTCATGGCCGCCTTGTGTTCCTCACCACCGAGACCGTTGACGGGAGAGTACTCGTGCAGAGCAAGGGTCTCACGCGGCGCAGCCGAGTCAATGGCGGCAGTGCGGAACAAACGAGTGCGACGCCATCCTGGCACGCGGGAAAGCATCTCGATGTGCTCCTCGCGGTTCCAGCGGTCGTGCTCGGCCTCCTTCTCTGCGTCGGGGAAGGTGGTAGTGACAGCAATCATGACGCTGCCGCGGGTCTCGGGATCGGTATCGGCTCGGTCCTCCAACTGAATGTAGTTGTCCTGGCTCCGCTCCTCCACCAGATCGTACAGCTTGCGCCCGACATCAATCTGGGCCATGGTCTTCTTCTCACGCTCAGTCTTAATCAGATCTGTTCGCAAATCCAGGTAGGTCTTGCGGGTCAACTCGTCCATGTCGGTGATATCGTACAGCGCCACATACTCGGGGGCCTCGCCGTCGGTGGCCCGGAAGCGGAATCCATTGGTGATGAAGGGAAGACGCAGGCGCAGGGGACCATGCTCGGTGTTATACCAGTCGTGGAATTGAGTGTCGGGCAAAGAGCCCTTGGGCTGCATAGTCACATAGAGAAGACCGGTAGTCGGCATGATGGCGGGGTATATTTTGGAGGGGTAAAATCAAGGAACTTTTTCGAATGAATAGAGTAATGGAGAATGAGCAAGCAACTGAAGATAATAATAATCCGCCATCTCCATTATCCCATCGTCGTCGGCAGTTGCCCCTCTCCGGAAGAAAGCAAAGCAGAACCGAAGTTCTTTGCCGATTTTCCCCATATTTTCTGCCCCGTTAAACTATGTACTGTTTGGGTCTACGAACTTAATTAATTTTTTTGTGCCTATGAGAATTACATTGTTGGTCTATGATTCATGGTTCAATTATATAAGGTTGGGTTCTCCAGATTCTATAGTCTAGATTTTATGTACATAATTACTGTACTTTTGGATATTCGTTTAATCATACCAGATGGCGTTCATGCCGAAGCCCTGCTCCGGAATGTCACAACGCGCCACACGGGCAAGCTTCTCGTCCCGCCAGCGGTACATCTCAACGAAGCCGAGCTGGTCGTCACAGATGGCAACCCACTCATCGGTGAAATCGCAAGGGCTGACAGCGTTGGAGTGACCACCGCTGGTGGAGGTAGGGTTGATGAAGAGTTGGCGCTCAATCTCACCGGAGGGGCCGAGCTTGAAAGCAGTGATGTATCCAGTCACATCGAAGTGGTTGGAACGAGTAGTCGCGAACAAATAATCGCCGCTCTTGGTGGTGAAGGTCACGTCACCGCGGTACTTATTGCGGGGAGGGAGACCTTGGAAAAATTAGGATTTGAATTGTATCTAGGGTCTTCATGGAGAGCTTTGAACTTACCGGAAGGAAGCAACGGGTAGGTAATGTGGGTGAAGACGGGCTTGTGGGTGCGCTCATCGATCACGTAGACACCCAGGCGGTTGCCAGCCTCCATCAGCACGTACAAGTACTTGCCAGTGTGGTGCATCTCAACCCAGCGGGGGTGGTCGCCGGGAGCCGGAGCCTCGAGGCAGTCAATCAGCTCCAATTGACCGGTCTGCGCATCCTTCTTGTGTGTCCAGATCTTGTTGGCAGTCAGGTCGGCCGAGTACAGGTAGGTCTCGGTGGGGTCGAAGACCATGCCGTGGATACCGGTGTTCTCCTGGTACTCGTAGTTCTGAACATTGACATCCAGAGCCCCGTCGGGCTTCACGGAGAAGACGTTACCGTACCCCGCATATTTGTAGAAGGGGTTTCCGTAGACGTTGAAGGGAGCTTGCTTGGCGGCGAGGACGAAAATGGCGCGGGTGTTGGTCTCAGCGCTGGGAGCCAGAGCTGAATAATTCTGTTAGCGAGGAATTGGCGTTGCAATTGCCCATGTCAATTCTAATTGACTCTGAGGGTGGTGGTACATACGGTGGCCGGCGACGGGGTGCGACACCTGGTGAACAATGTCGGTGGGACTGTTCACAGCGAAGCTGTTCCACTTCTTCATGGCAGCGCCATAAATGGTCTTCTTGTCGTGAGAGAAGGTCATCCATGAGATGGGCTCAGCCTCCGGAATCTCGGTCTTCTTGACCAGCTCCAGGGTGAGAGCCTCATCGTCGAATTGAACAGTGTAGATGCGCCCGGGGGCGACCCATGTTCCAATCATCAAATGGTGCTTCATGGCTGCGGATGAAGTCGTAGAGAATGAACGCGTGCTTGCTCGGGTGAATATGGCGGATGCCTGAGAGAAGACAACCGGACGGATCATACGATGTGTAGCTACCGAGTCGAGGATACAGAATATACACGCGCCCGCAGAAGTCTTATCCAGGTGCGGGGGGCCAGCGACCGGCAGCGAGGGGCGGCACCAGGCATAACCGCTCGAAGCGGATTACCCAGAATAGAATGCGACATTCTGAGTGGCTGTATCGCCCATTGAGTTAACGAGTGTCCACGGATCTTAGAAAAAGTGGCAAGCCGGCACTGTGGAAAACACAATCCCGGAAAACGGGAGTTGTGATGCTGCCGCTGCCGATTCGCAGAATCACTTCTCCTCCGCTCATTGCCGACCGTGCGGTCCGGGGTTGACCTCTGGAATGGGCCGAAATGGTCATCCGGGGTAGTTTTTTCGTTCATTAAAATCCCACGGCTGGAAAAAAACTTATAAAGAGGTCGATCCCGTTTCACAAATCTTTTTCTTCTTCATCAATCTTCATCCAGCTTTGGTATAACTCTTTCTTTCTACATCCACTTTTTATATACTTCAGCCATCATGTCTACCGAGCACCGCTGGGACCCCAACTTTACCCCCTATGTGGTTAACGCCATGGGTCCTAAGACCCCTCCTCGTGCCAAGGAGATCCTGGGTTGCCTCATCAAGCACATCCACGACTTCGCTCGTGAGGTTGAGCTCACTCCCGCTGAGTGGATGATGGGTGTTGAGTTCATCAACTCCATCGGTGCCATCTCCACCCCCATTCGCAACGAGTGCCACCGTATCTGTGATGTGATTGGTCTTGAGTCCCTCGTTGATGAGATCGCCAACAAGATTATCACTGAGCAGGGCATCTCCCCAACCTCCAACGTTATCCTGGGTCCCTTCTGGTCTCCCAACGCTCCCTTCCGCGCTCTGGGTGACAGCATCATCCAGAACCCTCTTCCCAACGGTCAGGTCACCTACATGCACGGTGTCATCAAGGATATGGAGACCGGCGCGCCCATCAAGAACGCCGTTCTTGACATCTGGCAAGCCTCCGCCAACGCCCTGTACGATTTCCAGGACCCTGAGCAGTCCGAGAACAACCTGCGTGGCAAGTTCCGCACCAACGAGAAGGGCGAGTACTACTGGTACTGCTACCACCCCACTGCCTACTCTCTGCCCACCGACGGTCCCGCTGGTGTCCTCCTCAACCTCATGGACCGTTCCCCCATGCGTCCTGCTCACATCCACTTGATGGTCACCCACCCCGACTACGCCACCATTATCAACCAGCTCTACCCCAGCACCGACCCCTTCCTCGACATCGACTCCGTCTTCGCTGTCAAGGACGACCTCGTTGTTGAGTTCAAGCCCAAGACCGATGACCCCAAGGCTACTCTCGACCTTGAGTACAACGTCACCATGGCTCTCAAGAAGCACCACCCCAACCCCAACTCTGCTCCTCCCGTCTCCTCCTTCGAGCGCAGCCAGGCCAAGCCCTCGCTGTAGGAGCTTTGTTGTGAACGAAAAACCATCTGGCATTGCATTTGTGATTTAGCGACCTGACTTGTTTTATTTCCTCATGTCTTCTATGTTTCCAATCTCGTGTACTACAATATCCAATTGAGATAACAATGATCACGAACCACTTATACTTTTTTAACTGAAACTTTTTTAAAGATAAGATCGTAAGCCTCATCAGCTAAAATAAGCAGCCTCTCACACGACTCCGAACGATTTATACACCCCACTTGTATATACCAACGGCGTTAGATGATCGACTGGCGCCGATCTGGTACCAACTGGGCTGCATCTTAATGCATACGAACCCTTGTGCATCCACCCATAGATCCAATCACCGAGCTCCATTTTATGCTTATTTGGAACGCGGGGGCCCTGACATAATTGTTTATTTAAGCGGTCGCTACAGCTTCTCAGAGAACATTCTAGGGCCAAAATGGAAGCTTTATGGATTTGGAGGTGTATACAGCACTCCGCATAGAAATCGAGCGATGATGTCATTTTTCGACACAAACAATTCTATATACTATAATCCTACTTGAACAAATTACCCTCGGGACCCATTCAAGTCGTCACCGGCAGGCAGAAATCAATTCAACACTTTGCCAAATTCCTTCACCGAAAAAGATCATGGGATCGTTTTTCGGATCATCGCTTTGCAATGTCTCACACGGCACTTTGTCCTCACCGTGAAGGCTAACTCGGCACTCGCCACTTCCCGGAGAAGCGCTTCCCCACGTCTGCGGGTATTCGTTTACCCACACAGTCAGCATAGCTCGGCAGCGCCCATTCCCGACCGGTTCTTGTCATCCCCACGATGCCGGAAATGAAGGGCACATGAGCTTCAATTCCGGGAAAATAGGTATCGCAACGGCAACTGTTTTTTTGCTTCCCGTGCGGTAGAACATACCTCTCCAGCTAGGATTTTGAGCTCTGCCGATCACGATAATTATTCCGACAAGTACCGCTTTGCGTTTCAGCTCTTTGCCCTGTTCATGTTGACCTGTTCTTGATGCGGGAGAGTTAGGGGATGAACACCCGAGTATTGCATAATGTCTTGCTGATTCGGGTTGATGATCTTGATCAAGGTAGTGCCTTCGGGATGTCTGATGGTTGTAGAGCTAAATGCACCTAGCAGACAGACCCGAATGGACATGTTCAACACGTTTGCAGGGCGAGCCTGAACGGTGACATATAAGGTCGAAAGGACAATAACGTGAGTATTTTCGCCCCTAGCTTCCTTTCAGCACAGGGGCACAGGGTCCCTTTTATGGCGTGGGAGGTCTAGTTGTGGGACAGACTGGAGCCGCCTGGGGAGACTACATCATCCCCACAGAGAGTGTCCAACATCTAGACAGTGGGGCCAGCAGAGCGTTCATGAACCAAGAATCATCGACCAGTGAAATAGGGTATAGAGAATAAACATGATGATTATGTCCTCTGGCAAGAGGCTCTATAGGTCCGGCTGCTTCAACCGGTTCCATTTTCATATTGGATTGTACGCCTTGTACCAGATGCTGTGGCTGAAGGGATGATGTTTAACCCGGGAGAGTCAATGAAATCTTGAGCGTTTACGTGGGAGCTGGTGTCAAATGTTGAGATTCTTTGCGGGAGTCTATGGGCTCGAGTGTAGATATTAGAAGTAGCTAGCCACTGTTGACATGGCAGGCAACACGTGAATCAGTCCTAGAGAATTTAGTTTCTGTGGATCATCTTCATAGCATTTTCTTGGATGAGTCCAAACTGAGACTAGTCTCGATCGTGCGCATATGACTTTCGAGGCTAGCGTTTGTTGCCAATCCTGGTGGAGAGAGGATCCTTAGGAAGTATACTTGCCCGCCAGAGGAATAGAGTCGCACTACCAATGTATGGAAATATGTCACAGCCTGAGTTTCAGAATGTCTCAAGTCGCTTAGAATGAGCTTGGCCACTTTACAGCGTACAATCATTTCGAATTGAAATCCCGGGCGGCTACCGATTGGTGAATATTAATTTTGTCCCTGGAATTTCCCAAAAGCCAGCATGACAGGGTTTCAAACACCATGCAAGACAAATATTAATTCATCCCGGGCAGTTTTTCCCGAACCAAGCTCAATGTGAGCTGTGCTTTGCTATATTGGGTATGCATGTGCTGTGGTATCAAGAAGCATCAAGTGTAAGAAGCATCAAGTGTAAGAAGCATCAAGTGTAAGAAGCATCAAGTGTAAGAAGCATCAAGTGTGATAGTATCATAAAAGAAATTACATGACCAGAAGATGAACCCCCAACTTTGGCGGGAAAAGGGGGAACACTCACTATTCTCTCTTATTTCTGCAGTCGATGAACCATCTATACTGCACTCAACAAAACCCATGATTAAGTGGCTAGTGGCTTGACTAGTCGGAGCATCCTCCGCGTGGTAAGTTACGCGCACAGTCAAAATAACCTGATACTTTATAAAAACGCCACACAACCCGGAGAATTTAAAGCCACCCTATTAAAGCCCCCAGCAGGTTACATGGCTGGGCACTAGCGCTGACCCTCCCTGCAGGTTGGCAGTGCGGGGTGGAGGATCGTTAAGAACCTGGGCAGACCTCGGTACATTTACGCCCAAAGTGGCTAACGAAAAAAATATACACGGGTTGAAGAACTTTATTTATACTGGTAGACGCTACGAAATGTAACTCAAATAGATTATATTCCTCGCGTGATGTATCTGAGTTTCGAAACTATACTGGCTGTCAAAAATATACAAAATTTCAATAAATGTCAAATCCAGTCTTGTGTTCATCCTGTCTTCCACCAATCCTCATCTGCCATGTTGTCATTGATTTATAGGCACTGGGAGTAGTAGGCGTTCTGAACGGTGCAGGTGTAGGGGCTGGCACAGGTGGTGGCACCAGTCCATCCAGATCCACCACACTGGGCGTAGTGAGCAGCACCAGTGGTGCTAGCAGCCGTGGTAGTGGTGGTGGAGGTGGTCGTGGAAAAAGTAGACGTAGTCTCAGAAGTAGTGCTCGAGGTGGTGCTTGAACTGGAAGTAGTGCTCGAGGTGCTAGAACTGGAGGTACCCGACGAGAAGGTAGAGCCGATCGGCCCAACCTTGATGTTCGAGTAGATGACATAGGCGTCTGCATCGGAGGTTTCAATGGTAGCTGGGACTCCAGATGAGATGTCACAGGTACCGCGGGCAGCACCGGGGGTGGTGGAGGTATCGTTCGTTGGGTAGATGCTGTCGAGCCAGAGCATGTCGGCGTAGTGGTCATCCCAAAGACTCATGACCAGGACCATGCCGTCAGCCAGACCGGCACCGAGACCAGCCAAGCCTCCGCGCTCGTCGAAAACGTCTTCATCACCGAATGCAGTCTTCTGGGCAGTGCAGAAGTCCGAGGTAATAGAGTTACCACTCACACCACTGATTGTAGAGGCAGAGTTGGGGATGACAACGCCGTCCTGCACGTAGAATCGCTTGATTTCACTCAGAGTGCCCGAGGAAGTGCCATCGTCGGTGATGAACTGAGTCACAACAGTGAAGACGGAATTGGTGTCGACGATCATGTCAGGACCGAAGAATGTGGTGTTACCCATGCGGTAAGGGTTGAAATCACATCCATCAGGGTCGCAAGTGCCGCCATAGCGATCGGTGCTGTACGTACCACCGCAAGCATCTTCCTCGCACATAGTCTGGGTTGGAGTCTCACAAGGGTGAGGAGTGACCGCATTCGAGATCGAGTTGGCCTCCCAGATGTCCATTTCCGCGCAGCAGGAACCGTGATTACCAATACCAGAGTTGACATCGGTCTCGGAAGGAACCCAGCCATCGCAGTTGGCTTGACCATCGATGAATTTCAGGTCCCGGGGGCACTGAGAGTCACAGTAACCGGTTCCGTATTTGGCTCCGGCCTCGTTTGTGGGGAAGCGAGCCATGCCACCGTCGGAATCCATAGCAACGAAGTAGAGGGCACCGTTCAATCCACATGGAAGGTTGGAGACGTCCACGTCGAAGGTGAACTCCTGATTCAGCAGATCGAACATCTGGTAGGTGGTGTCATCCTCCATCAGGTATAGACGGGAACCAATGTTCGTCTGCGATGAAGTCGTAACGAAGTTCAGACGGAGCTCATCGCCGCTAGTGGTGACACCGTAGGTAGCTTCGTATGTGGCACCATCCAAAGCGCAGTTGGCTGCGCAGGTAACATCGTCAGGGCAAAGCGTTGTGTCCCACTCGTTGCCCGTGTAGCAGTTGGTATAGCCACCGACGTCGTGGACCCATCGCCAGTTGGCATCGATGACGACCGAGCCGCTCTGCGTGGTGCAGCTTCCACCGCTGGTACATTGCGACCAGGTCAAAGACGGGTGAACCTCGGTGGTTGAGGTGCCAGCTTGCTGTGCCCGAGCGGCAGTCAAGAAGGCAGTGAAGAGAAGGGCATTCTTGTAAATACGGTATGACAGTGCAGCAGACATTTTGAGCCGATGTTAGCTGTAGACTTTTGTTTTAATTGTTGTTGAGGAACTTGGTGAAGCATTTCAGATGAACACAGCTTCATTTTATATTCGCTCATGAGGCATGAAGCTGGCGCCGAGCATCGTGGAAACGGCGACCCGGTCCGCGAGACCGTTCATTGCGGACTTGTCTGCTCTTCCAAAAGAAGAAGTTTCACGAGCACTCCGCGGACACGGAGGGAATTCCTAGAGCTTGTTGAGTGTCTCGGACGTCTTCAGGGCACCTTCTGCAACGACACTGACAATCTCCCCGCATTTCCGAGACAGCCGTGAAGGAGTCCACGCTCCGTGATGAGATGAGTATGAGCCCTGCATGAAACCCAGTCTTGTGATTGCCGTTCCTCTTTCGGGTGAGGCTGGCGGGTAAATAGATTGACCCGTAGTAAGACCGGATTTCACGAAGTCACCATGCCTGAACCAAGCGAGTCGGGCTGATCCGTGGCGAGGGTCAATGCACGAGTTCTGCAGGCTGAAGCCGGTAAGTTAAACCCTGAGGGATAGTTGGCCGGGGTACTTGCATTAGCGGGTTAGACTAGTTCAATGAAGGACGACGCCGACGGATCCGTGGACGTTTCAGGAACCTTCAACCGTCACTTAAGTTTCGGTCAAAAAGGATACTAGCTCGTAAATAGTTCGATGATTATTTCAGACCATATGGTTGAAAGCATAGTATAAGCATGTATTGGGAATATTTGGCTGTAAGCGAGTAAGTGACGCGCAACATGACTAGATATCAGTCAAAGGCTTGAGCATCAACTTTCTCTCCCCTCAAAAGCGGTACCATGGATTGCATGTCGATGGTGTCCAGAGTATGCGCCACTCGATCATCCAATTGCTAATTCTATCCTTCATCAAATCCGTGCCTGGAGTAGAGTGAGCCCATACTAACCCAACACCAATCACAATTGCATACGCTCCCCCGCATAAATATTGGTAACCCGAGATCAGGGTTTTGCCCAGTCCCCGGAATTCTTTCATTTCGCTTCCATGTCACTCCCCACCCGCCACATGCAGAGCCATGCCGGAGCGACGCTTTTCTAAATTCGTTCGGCGCGTTACTTGTGCACAGACTAAACACTACCAGGGTGTTCGGGACTAAATCCGCCAGGGACACGGAAAAATGAATTTGTTTACAGAGAGATTGATGATCAATAATCTTTGCAATGAATTCCCTTTTTGTGAAGATGAGAATTGGGAGAAATGCCGCTTCCTCTTTCCTCACGTTAATTGGCGACATTACAACGACCCGAGTTACTATCGCTCTATCATCGAAAAAACTGGGCTACACTGCTTTACAATGGCACGTGGTATGCATATGAAACTGGTAATATCACGGTTATGTTGGAAATGGTAACGAAGTCAAGGGAAGAGAGGTTGAAATTGCTAGGCGTAGAGAATGGGAGATTTTCTTAAAAGTACGGCAATTTTAGTAACAGCGTATGGGCGTTCGGGCCAGTGGAAGAGGGGTGAGAAGCTTCATATGCAGGTTATGGGGCTAAGAAAGACGATACTCGGCGAAGACCATCCAAGTACCATAACGAGCATGTGTGAACTCGCGATGACGTTTTGCAAGCAAGGCCGCTATAAAGAAGCCGAAAGGCTTCAGGTACAGGCGATGGAGACAAGCAAGACAAAACTCGGTGAAGATCATCCTGATACGCTTACAAGTATGTCAAGTCTTTCCTACACTTGGAAACATTTAGGTCAAATCTCCGACGCTGTTGATCTACTCCAAGATTGCTTAGCTAGGCGGGAAAGGGCCCTTGGGATGAACCACCCCGATACCCTGGCTACTTCTGAAGTGTTGCGTGAATGGACCAGTGAGAAAGTCAATGATATTTGATAGGCAATCCAAGATCCGAATACTTCATCCCTATAGGAAATTCTACTCCATTTAGAAATTTGGTATGACATTCTCCCTATCGTAATAGGGGTTGCAGAGACTCCGCGAAACAGCTTTCTTTATCATTTGTTGTCTGTGACAGCAAATGTTGCCATGCAAACCATAATCCTAGAGAGTGAGTGTGATACATCAAAAGGAAATTGCTAAACGGTCAAGCTAAGAAAGATAACGTTGGGAGACCAATGATAAATGCGTATCTCAAGTCGAATATTGTCCTGGATTCAATGGCTCAGAGCAAGCACCAAAAACATTGGAAATTTACATATAAACAGAATGTTGTGGTTGAAAATCCTTGGAACCGGAAAAATCGGCAAAGTGGTGGAGTTCATGAAGCTTGTTCAGTGGATGATGTCAAAAGGCTCGGCAACTTCGCCGGTATTTGAATCAAGTGAACTATATAGTCTTCCGAGGTTCAGTGAAAAACGGCATCGGATCGATTTCAGCAACAAGCTATTGTATTATTTGAAACATGATATTCTCGTAGAATAAAGCAAAAACTAAATTGAACACGAATACTAGTACCATTTAGCACATAAATTATTTGGAATGCCCAATAGTCTAACGTTGAATTGTGGTAGCCGGATATGCCGAATGTGGGGAGAAGTCCCACTTGAATCGAATCAACTTTACTTGACCCCTCCATATCGCCTCTAACTTCTTACTCACCCCAACTATCACTGTTCAATTATGGAGACAATCGCACCACCCCCTAAGCTGAGCCACTTGTTCACTCTCCGATGTGCGGTTGATACGCCTATGGAGATTGGCCATGGGCCGTACGGTCGGCGGCGTTGCGTGCCGATTATGTCGGGCGTTGTGAATGGACCACATTTCAAGGGAGAGGTTGTTCCTGGAGGAGCGGATTTCATGTATGTGGAAAGTAAAGTTTTCAATTTTGGAACGAGGTTTGGCTGATGGATGTATTCAGGATTGTGGAGGAGGATCAGACGACTCATGTGAACACGAATTACGTGATCAAGAGCGATGACGGAGCTTTTCTTTATATTCGGTGAGTGTTGTCTTGCTTTAGTTGCCTATATCTGTTGAATGAGCATGAACCAACAACAACTTGCAGCACTGAGGGAACTCGGGCAGGACCTCCCGAAGTCCTTAAAGCACTCATGGAGGGCGGACCTGTCGACCCGAGCCAGTACTGGTTCCACCTTCATGTCCGGATCGAGACCGGACATGAGAAGTACAAGTGGATGAATGATCGTGTGATTGTTGGACGGGCTACACGAGCCAAGGGCGAGGTTGCATACGATGCGTATTTCTTGGAGAATAGTCCGTGAAACTGATCGGCTGAAGGAATTGGAATCGATATGGCGATTCTCATCGTGACGTTCAAAGCCACACATTAATAGGTCTATAGACATTACGGCTAAGTATACAAAAGCATCACAGACGCATCATGGCGCATGACATCGCCGGAGTAGTAGCTCAGCGAGATTCACGTAGCAGCCCTGGCTCACGTCCTGCCGAGCCAGAATTTCGTCGGCCATCTCGTTGGCCCAGACGTACTCCGAGTGGAAGTCGCGTAACTCGAGTAGGCGTTGTCGGAGCCACGCTTGGTGGTTGGTATCGTCTGTCTCAATGATGGCCATCAGCATAGGCCAATGTAGACGCCGTAGAAGTCGCGGATCGGCTGCGAATTGCTTGCGGGCGATGTCTATGATCCCGGTCGTGGCTTGTCTGTGTATTGCCGCCGGTGGTCTGTCTACGCAAAGTAACCGGCGGTGAAGTAGAATTTGGGCGTGGAATGTACAGACACCCATGTAGATAGTGTTGAGAGTACGTCGGGCGGAAACAGCACCGGCGAATTTGGCGGTGATGAAAAGATCGGAATATTTCTGGGACTGTTAGTTGTGATTGTAATCGAACATTAGGGCGGGATTGAAGCACATACATCGCGTGTGGAAATGATCTCACGGAAAAGTGACTCGGTGGTATCAGGTCCAGACCCAGAGCCTACCAAGACTTTCCAGGTACGGTAGCGCAGGTGGAAACCAGTGTGTAATAGCTCTAGGGCTCGATAATTTTCAATGTCATCCAAGACCTCTTGGTCCGGATACTGTTCGCCCCAGAAACATCGCCCCCAAAGACGAGCGCATCGATGGAGATGATCTGGATGTAGTGCGGGATTATTGGATTGCATGACATAATCGTAAAGTGATTCTGTCAGGCCCATCGGCTGGCAACTGGCGTCAATGTACCTGGCTATGTGAGTGGAAGTCCAAGCCGGAAAAATAGTTAAAAAAACTTACAGCATCCAGAGAAGAAACTGCTCTGGTATAAATGAGACTTTCGTGGCGACTAAATCCTCCGGGGATGTCGCCTCGTCTTCAGCAGCCAAAAACACGTCATTGACGTTCTTGAGTTGGAAAAGCTGGGGGTGAGATTCAAGCAACGAGCGTACCCCGTGTAGATGAAGCTGCAGATGGCGCACAGAGTGTCCGAACTGCCATTCGTAGGTAACCATGAGGAACATGGTGGCAAATATTATCTCCAGCTCGGCCACGGAAACCTGCCTCCGGGGCGTCTCCAGGAGTTGCCGGAACTCCTTCACGGCCAAACTGTAGTGATATCGCCCGTGGTCTTCAGCAGTCGGTCGACCTGGTGACCGGACCGCCAATCCATGGCGATGCATGTCGCTGGCGGACAATGCCAGAATCATTCGCATGATGACTTTATTCGTGGCGGCTGGGCCTTGGTAAAGATAGCCCAAGCTGCTCCAATCCCACCCTTTCATATAATAATAAACGATGGACGACGAGGGGAAGTATTGAAAGTATTTTTGGTCATGCTCTGTGAGCGTGAGAGAGTTGGCACACGCGAGCTCGGTACCACCGCCCAGTGGGGGGTAGAGGGGCGTCGCTATTCGAACGGGCGCGATGGGTGGATAAAAAGGTGGTACTTGTGGAGGCTCCAAAGTAAGTGTATCACCAGGCCAGGAACTTGGTGAAAAGCCATCGAGGAGGGCGTCGTGCGACAGGTCCAACACCATATCACCAGCTTCTGACGCCGGCCAAAGCACCTGATCTGAAGCCGTAAGAGCGGGCTGAAGATGTCGAATTTGCGCACTACGGCCACGCTTCACAGGAACACCCCATTCGCAGCTCAGATGAAGATTCAAACATCGCTTGCAGACGGGGCGTTCTTCGCCGCATTTTACCTTGCGCCGGCGACAGGTGCTGCAGCCTGAGTGGAGTAAAGTTGGATTAGTCGCGATGTCGGAGACATATGGAACGAAAATTGGGGATTGAAGGGGAGAACCAACCACTCTTTGAGCGCGGCGCGTTCCGTCCAGACATGAAGACTCAATCCCCCACCTCTCGCTAGATCCAGTGGATTAATCGTCACACATCGGCGTGAGAGAGGGTGGGTGGGGAAGAGGGGAGAATTAATCATCGATTCCGAGAGAAACCTGGAGCCGAACCGATAAGCCGATATAAGTGGGCCAGACACCCGATATGTAAGGCATTGCCTACATTAGGTTTGACTAAAATAGGTTGACAGCGGCAGTTGATTCCAGGTAATTTGCCTTTAATTACGGTGATATTCCAAGGTTAAGCAGTGCGACGGGAAATGAACATGCTAGCAGTTCATGCACCAGGGTAATATATTCATGTCTATTTGAATTTCGACCAAATAGCCTTGGGTATATAATTAATATCTCTATTCGCCCATATTTAAATCCTCACGGGCAATCTCATCTTGCCATTGCTGGCGAACGGTCTCGTACATCTCATCGTTGGTGGCTATATCATATCCGATCAAAGAAAGCGATTTGCCCACAATAATTGCCTCAGCGTGTGCCGCATCGGTGCCAGCCGCAGCTGTGAAGGTAGGATGATGAGGGAAGCTGTTACCTTCCGTGGGAATGCCGAACATTGTGTGTAGCGTGGGGACAACATAGCTAACGTTTCCTGTTCATAACCGTCAGTTCTGTCATACTAGAGCTGTCGATGAGATAGCATACCGATATCTGATGATGCCGTCAGGACCTTGTCGTCACGCTTCATCACATTTCGGTTGTACGAGCCCATGTGCACCTGGTATCTCTCGCAGAGTTTATCGTTCAATCGGACGTCGGTGTAAAGTTCATCTCTGTGAAAACAAACATAGAGTCAGCAATTTGTGAAAAGAAATACTAGCAGAGGAAGAACCTACTCGGAGACTGTTACTTGACACCCAGTGGCCAAAGCACCAGCTTCAATGCAATTGCGGACCTTGGCCACGAGGGAGTCGAGTCCTTTCAATGTCGGACTCCGAACCTGCCAGAACGCCTTGGTATACGCTGGAATCACATTGGCCACCTTGGGAACGTCTGTAAAGGCAACATGGACACGTTGATCCGGCATGAGTTGCTGACGAAGCACTGCCACGTTGTTATAAGAAGCAACCAACGCATCCAAGGCGTTGACTCCAGCCCACGGATTTCCACCCGCATGCGCGCTCTTGCCCGAGAACTCGCAATGAATATTCTTGCGGGCGTTCATGAGTGTTCCGGCGATTCCCGTCACTTCCGGCTTGTCCGGGAAGAATGTCTGGGATCCACCATGACTGGATGACGGATTAGAGATTGTCAACAGAAGAAATCCAGATGAAAACTTACGCCATGAGACAAATATCCACGTCCTTGTAGGCGCCCGCATCGATTAGCTTAGCCTTGCCTCCGCCATTCTCCTCAGCTGGTGTTCCCAACAATTTCGCTCGTCCAGGAACCCCGTATTTCTTCAAGGCAAAAGAGAGAGCTAGGAATGCAGCGATACTGCTGGTCGCGATAAGGTTGTGGCCACAGGCGTGGCCGATATCGGGAAGCGCGTCGTACTCGGCGTTAAAGTTGATCAGTCGTCCGCCCGACCCACTGATGGCTTCGAATGAAGTATCTAATCCATATGCATGGCGAGTGACGGTGAAACCCTGTTGTTCGAGGAAGTCACAGATGGTGTCGTGGGCACGGTGCTCTTGGTAGGCAAGTTCGGGATTCGACCAGATCTAAAGCGATAAGGTATGTAAGTGTTTTGCAGGAAGATGAAAGGGGTACCTCAATTGTGTTGTGCGACATACCTCATGGTTCAATTTGCGCAACGAATCGTTCAATGTTTCCAGCGCGGCATCGACGGACGCCCGCACGGTCTCTAATTGAACGGTGGAAACAGTCATATTGTGGACGGTCTAAGCTGTAGGTATGCTGGGAGAGTGCTGGAAATATGCCAGAGGTCTACGTATAGCAAAATTGGCTAAAATTCCTGTTATCTTCGAGGGGCTTCCATTATTAATACATAATAGAAGAGGGGTATCTTTCCGCCGCACCCGAGGCATCATTTCCCTATCGATAAGATCGGAAAGCCGGCGAAGTCTTCGGATGGCGTTTGCCGACGATCAAACTTGGACCCTGTAATCTTGGGTAGGGAAATGGCGACATTAGGCGAGCTCATGAACTGGGACTTGGTCCGTCGGCAAAGGGTGGGTCGTCTCCCCACGTTTTCAATTTGTGGGGTAAACCTATGACACACCAGTGACTATCATATTTCTAATCTAGGCAGATCAGTGTTCAGCCTGTTCCATGACATGGACTGCTTTCTGATAGGTAAGTGGGTTGCCGATAGGAGGATGTCCGGGGCTGATTGCCGACGGAACGATGATATTGGCTAGTCTGCCGATGAGAGCTCTAATCTGCGAGACTTGGCAGGAACGATGTTATCAATAGGCGGGGCATACTAACTCTATTTATATTCCTGAGTCGTATAGGACGTCGTGTCGGCATCTGAAATCCTTTATAGTCGCGCGTGACTGCCGATATTTGCAGCCGCTTGCTAGTCAATGATCTTCCTGTGGCGTATATCGCCGTCTAGCTGCCCTCGGCTGAGGGTATAGACTATGATATGTGGCTTAAATGATGCTTTATGTGTCATAGAATTGGCACTTGAACACGATACTCGGAATGCGGGGGAGATCCGCCTTTCGCCACTCCTTCCATGGTCGAAGATATGTATGGGGCTGCAGCCGTCGTCTGGGGTTTAGGTTGTCAATAATCATTTCACAGCGCAGAAACTTCTAAGCTACATTACTCACCAATCTTTGTTATTCAATCAATTTCAAGAGCTACATCTTGACTTTGGTATTCTTTCTATTTTCTATTCTTTCTTTTCAATTCACAATATCCAAGATGGAAAAACAAATACCTGATTCAGTCGATCTCGACATATTGAAGGCGCCATCTAACCCCGCGGCCAAAGATGTGGACTTTGGTGAGGTTCTGGAAACCCATGCAACACCACAGATGGAACGAAAGGTCCTTTGGAAACTTGACCTTTTGTAAGTGTTCGTGATGGGATTGTCCCGGCAGCAATTATCTGTCACACACTTGCCCCTTATTTCACCCACCACGCTTGGGACAGTTGAAAGACTCAAATGGGCCCCTTATTCTCCCTTTCTCGACTGAAAGCCCATTGATTGTCCGAGAGAATGTCTTCTAACAGCCCTCTAGTCTGATTCCCCTCATGGGATTCTGTTACATGCTGCAATTTATGGACAAGTTAGCCCTCAGCCAGGCAACATTATTTGGATTAACAGAAGACCTGGTATTTTCTCACTCCCCTCGCTTGAGGTTTTTTTTTTTTTTTTTTTTTTTTTTGAAATCAATGTCTGCTAACCACACAATGCTTGATTCAGCATCTCAAAGGCACAGAATATAATTGGTCATCCGCCGTCTTCTACTTCGGATACCTTGTGTGGAGTTGGCCCAGCTCCTACCTAATTGTACGACTCCCTCTTGGAAAATACCTAAGTCTGGCCGTGTTTATATGGGGTGGAGTCCTTATGTGCCATGCAGCCTGCACCTCATGGAGTGGGCTGATGGCTGCACGATTCTTCCTAGGAGTTGGCGAAGCATCTATCGCCCCTGGCTTCGCCATGATCACAGGAATGTTCTACAAGAGAGAGGAACAGCCTGCTAGGCAGGCAGCCTGGTTCCTTGGAAACTGCATCGCATCAGTCATCGGTGGTTTGGTTGCATATGGAATTGGCCTGATTAAGAACAACAACGTCAATAGCTGGCAATTGTTATTCCTTATCTTAGGCGCTGTCACTGCCTCCTATGGATTTATCCTTGCGGCCTTCTTGCCGGACTCCCCTGCCAAGGTTGTTTTCTTCAACCAGACCGAGAAGGCGATTGCCTTGCAGCGAACGCTCAGCAATAAGACTGGTGTCATGGATGTGGGCAAATTCCGATGGGACCAAGTGTTCATGGCGATTAAGGATCCACAGACCTGGTGTCTTGTGCTGTATACCCTTTGCGTCAATTTCTGTAATGGTGGTATCACTAGCTTCTCGTCTATTATTATTTCAGGCTTTGGTTTCTCAAACCTTATGTCTCTTATTATGCAGATGCCCATGGGTGCTGCACAGATTGTCTTTCTGCTGCTTACATCGGGATTTGCCACCTTTGTGCGCTCTTCCCGAATTCCCATGATGATACTGAACTGTTCCGTCTCAGTGATTGGCATGGCTCTCATCTGGAAACTAGATGATGACAACCGTACTGGTCGCTTGACTGGACTGTCCCTGGGAGCTGTGTTTGCAGTCAACATCCCGCTGTCACTGAGTCTCATTAGTTCAAATGTGGCTGGTTTCACGAAGAAGAGTACCGTCAGTGCCATGATGTTTATCGCATACTGCGTCGGAAATATTGTAGGACCTCAGTTCTTCCTTCCTGAAGAGAAGCCTTCATATCCCGTGAGTGTATCATTCTGCTGTCCTCTGTGTACTCATCACTAACTACATCCTAGACCGGTATCAAAGCGGCCATGTCTGGCTTGATTTTGGGCATCTTCTTTTTAATTTGCCTTTATGTGTTTTATGTTTGGGAGAACCGCCGTCGCGATCGCCTTTACGGATCCCCGAGACAATTGACTGAGGCGGAGGAACTGCAGGATGAGTTCTCCAACAAGACAGACCACGAGATCGAGAGCTTCCGATATGTTCTCTAGATATTACAGATATTATACATGACCCGAATACATGATTCAAGTTTGCTTCGCCTTGGCTCTCTTATAACGTGTTCCATGGCACACTAGTAGATATTTGCCGAAGAAATCTTCGGCGAAATCATCGAATGGCTCGTAGACCGCGCCAAGTTGGTGGGCAGCTGCGATTCCTGAGATGCAAGCGATCTCATGCATATTCTAAATCCACTAATTAGCTCAGGGTAATAAAGTGGCCGAAAGAATGTACTTACAACCATAGTCCAGCTGCCAGCATAATGAGTTCGATTCTTGCCGTTGATGAACATCATACCGGGGACAACACGCAGATAATGTTGCCACCGATGACCAAATTGATGCCACCATTTTCGTCCAATAATTTTTGCCGGGTCGATATCATTCCATGTCCACAAATCCTTCTGCTGGTCATTTAAGAATATCGTCTGGAAGACATGTTGATCCAGTGGCCGTGATGAACTACCCATACCTAGATTATCACGGAATTGATGCTGGTAGTTCGTGCAGTCGAATCCCATCTCAATCTTGTCTGGGTCAGACTCAAAAGAATGAGTGTAATACATGGGCCGATATCCTAGCCAACCATCCTTCTGACAGACGGGCTTTTGTTCGGCAAATGCAATCTGCTTTTTCCGGTCGTTGGTAGTCGGCTGTGCACGCAGTGCTGGATCATATTGCGCCTCGAAAATTTTCTGAAAGTAATCTGAATCTGAGTGAGTGATGGTGATGTCGTTGAAGAATTTCACGCCACCCAAAACCCACTTCTCTCGCCATGTAGCTTGTTGGCCGAGAAGTTTCTTTGCTTCGTCTGCTGGACAACAGAGAACCAGTTCGTCGAATGTGGCAGTTTTCGCTTCGGATAACTCTTCACTATCATCATTTGTTTTTGTTCGGACTTCCAAAACAACAGCCTTTGCGTTGCGCTCTATGATCGACACAGAAGAGTTGAGTTTGATATCAATCCCCTTAGATCGGAGTTCTGAAGCCCAATCTTTATAGAAATCTCCCAGATTCGGGAACGTATACATCACTGGTAGATTCGGCAATAATGTGTCCGGATCATACTCCCACAATTTCATCTGTGGATCATCGAACAATCGCTCCAGAAGTACGCTTGAAACATTCGGAGTCTGGTTCCCCGTTCCAAGAAACAATGCCAGTAAAGGCAGCACCATCTTGTTGCTGAAGTCGCGGCTGAATCCAAACAAGCGTAGAATCACTTTAACCGGCATGATGCCCAGAATTGGCATCAAGTACTTGATGCATTTCAGCACTCGGCCCAGCTTTTTAATTTCCCGGGAATGCTGATCAACAAGGGGGCTCGGGAAGACGTTTGTCCAAAAGCTGCCTGGCCCCTTGCCAAATGATACTTGCAGTCGGACTGGCTGGGGCTCATAACCGTATTGGCGGAAAAAGCGAAATGTGTGACGGAAGATGGCTGAACCTCCTTGGACTCCGTCATTCAACCAGCTTGCCCCGTGCTTGGATTCGTCTAGTGGGATTGACGTTGCTTGGCCGCCTGTGTGAGAGTCGATGTCAAACATTACGACCTCGAATTTTTCTGGATAGTTTGCTAGTTTTGCCGCGCATGACTGTCATAATAATCTTAGGATCTGATTCATTTGATGCGGTGTTGAGCACATACCATGCCTGCGGCTCCGGCTCCGATAATGGCCACCTTCTTTCTGCGAATTTCCGACATTACAAGTTGAAATCGGTGTATACGTGAAGTGATAGTTTTTCAGACGCAGCTGAGAGTGCTCAATATTTGAATGAAATAATGCCTTTGGCCTGGAATCTTGACGCGATGCGATGCGATCGTGGTGATGTCAGGGCCGAGCATTCCTCGCGATGGACCAATCACCGGCCAAGGATATCAATGAAACCCAAATTCTTAAATACAGTTGCAGAGCTAGATAGCATGATCCTTGTCAAGGTCAAACTCTATCTTTCAAAAACAGGGATTATCGTCTAAAAAGATCAAGCCCGAAGGCCTAAATTGCGATTTGGGCAGAGCCTCCACAATGTCCAGTTATCCTGACGAAACTATTTCCAATGGTAAGTGCCTCCATTAAGTAGTGATCTGCACCATTTCTTTCGGACCATGACTACGCAAAAGAAAGTAAGTAAACATGACACAGCCTTCAGCCAGAAAATTCCAAGGAGCGCCATCCAGGGCAGCTCCAAACGCAGAGTTATGATGGGCATGATACATAGAGAAAATATTAATGTGGCGACGATCCATCAAGGCTGTGGTCATCAGTTGCGCGTAACCTCCCCTTCAATCGATTGCAGGACACAGGAAACATGTCACTATCTTCTCTGTTGCGAATCTGACACGGGTGGCTTTGACGAATGAGGCATCGAATCAGGAGTCGACAAACACTCGCCCTCAAAAGGCTTCCGCGCCCACACACGTCGCCTGCATCCAATTAGCACCAACCAGCCGCACAGAAGAACCAAAACTTACGCTCGTTGATACCCATGATAATGCGGGTTTCTAAGTTCCGCTCGCATCTTCGCAACATAAACAACAACCTCCTCCTTAGTCCACGGCTGAGGAGGTCCAAACTTGGTAAGCAGCCACATGCACCATCCTTCCATCCCATCCATCCAATGCTGGTAGTTGACTGTACCAGCCTCCTTGTACTTGCGATCCCGCGGCCATCCACCGATAGGCCATTTATAGGATTTCTCGTGCACTTCGACGAACCCGGCTTTGCGGATTGAGCCTGCCATCGTATCGAGGATGTCACATTCTCGACCTGCAGCTTTGCCGCATGCTAACATGTTTGGGCCCCAGTGTCGGAGGGTGCTGTCTGCAGGGATACTGTCGTCGTCGCAGTCGATTTGGGGGAAGGCTTCGAGTTGTTCTATCCAGCCTCCGGGACGTAGGTTGCTGGGTTGATGTCAGAAGTTATGGAAGTGGCGCACGAAGTGAAGGGGGTATGGTGCTTACTCGTAGATGCGCTTGTACACTCGATCCCACTCAGCTGCTTCAAACGAGCCGATCATAATTCGTAGATGGACGAGATCAAATTTATTTTGCCATGTCCATTCTTGGAGGGCGTCGTCTACCTCGAGGATGCAGTTGGGTGGCATCCAGGTTACTGGGGGTGGGAACAGATCCACGCCGCGGACGGTTGCTAGGACTCGTTAGTACTCTGAATATCCAACCTTCGAAGTTGAGGTAGTGTTCACCGTCTGGAAACATGTCGGCGACATCGCTAATATTGAGTCAGCATGGATCCGGGTTCGCCACATGTGATATGCGTTGTTGCTTACATTGCCCAGGTACCCTTTCCCGTGCCCAGATCGAGAATGTGCTCTGGGTTAGTGATAGGTGATCGGAACAGAGGATTCTCTCTGTCCGAGTCCAAGACGAGCGCGACCAGGTGTCTTTGAGATCATTAATACCAGGATTTGACTTTCCATTCGGAATGCGTTGGCATACCCAGCTTCATAAGAATCGAACATCTGTTCATCCGAGGGAATCCTGTGATCATGTTAAATGGCAATCTTTCGTCGTGTTGTGGTGAATTTTCATACAGGTACTCCTTGTTGCTCAGCGATTGATATCTATTTTCGATTAGTTATGTTCGTTATTGTAAACATGACTCACTCACCGACGGCCATTTTCCATCAAACCTCGGTAAATCGAAGAACCGATCGAGGTGGTTTCCCTGACACAAATCAGTATGAGCTTTTGTAGAACTTGTATAGCACTTACGATTGCCAGTCATCAGGATAGCTAGTACCCGCGCTGTACAAATCGGGGTCCTAAGCCCGGTTAGTGCAGTCCCCCCTGCAGAAAATAAACAAAAACCCACCACCGAGATTACTTGATTCTCACCAGACATAATTCAACGAATTATGTAAATCACGGAGAAAAAATAATAAGAATAAAGAGCGCAGGAGGAACAGTTACCAGGACAGGACAAAAAGAGAGAAAAAGGGGAGAAGCATTAGAAACCAAAGGGAACAAGTTGCGCACAGCTTTTCTGGGTTTTTGGCTTTTGACGCGCCCCGCAACCACCTTCCCCACTTCGTCTTCAGGGATACTGATTGGCAAATGACTACTCCAACAGGTGGAATGTATTTTGCACGGAAAGCATGTCCCGCATCCGAGCCAGAAAAACCAAAGAAGGTTCGTGTCCATAACGGCACAGTGGGACTAAGCCCCCTGTACGGTGAGTTGTCGAATGATGTCAATGGATAACTTCTCCCGCGCCATTAAAGAATGGGCCGCACTAGTACCCGCTGGGGACTATCGCAGTGTACAAATGTTTGCCATTATTGGTCCGGTTCAATGTTGGAAATAATTTCTCGAGTCTATTGTTTTTTTTTTTTTCACAAGTTTTGTATTGGATAGTCGAGGCATCAACTGGGGCTTTGCTCGAAAGGGAGGTTTGTGCGTTTACATTGTTGGCCTATGCGCGCCGTTCCGAGGCCCACACTCTGACCGATTCTTGGTCATGGCTGTTCGCCAAGGTGGCACGGCGCACTTGAGTTTAACAGGATTCGCGGATTGCTGCGGGTGTCCGCGCTATTGCCGTGGATTGTATGCAGGAAAGTGAAAAGGGAAAGACGAAAATCAAAAATCAAAAATCAATAATCAACAAACAGGAAAGAAGTGTGAAGATCGGCAGTGGAGAGAAATGGTTTGTATTACAAGTGATTCGATAGAATCTATATGGTCTATATAAATTTTAAATCACAATGTCCAAAGCTCCCGCTATTAATGCCAACAGGCGGGTTTATCCGGGCTCGAAGGATGATTATACCTAGCACAACTAGTGGCTGTCTAGGATCAGCTGCAGTTTATGCACCGGGAAGGTTTCCGGTAATGTCCCAAGTTACACTAATGAAAGCGCAAAAGTACCACGCGGCACTCTAACACGAGGCAGCCGAGGGCACGTTCTCACAGTCATCGCTGGTTTTACCGCCGGTGATGTCAATGCCGCTCCAGGTCCAGTCAGTGCAGCTACCGTCACCACACAGGATGTACACCTCGACAGCGTCGCTCTCGACGGAGCCAGTGATATCCTTCACAGTCACGTCAGAGATAGTGACACCGTTGGATGGGTCACCGGTCGGGGAGCCGTTCTCGTAGTCCTGCTCGATGACAATACCGTAGTCGGTAATACCGGAGAGAGTGATGTCGGAGAAAGTGACGTCGGAGACGGAACCAGTGGCATCGTAAACAGTCTTGATACGGATACCGTTCTCGGAGTCGCTAACGGTGGACGAGGTGAAGGTGACGTTCTTCACGGTGTTGTCGTCACGGCCACCAACGGATCCAATGGACAGACCGTGTCCACCGGAGCAGGTACCACCCGAGAAGTAGATGTTCTCACCCGAGTTAATGGCAACACAGTCGTCCTGGTTCTTGACCACGGCACCGGTGATGGTGATGTAGGTGGACTCGCCGATATCGAAGCCGTCGGTGTTGTGGCCGCCTTCGTCGTCACCGGCGGAGCTGTCGATGGTGACATCCTTGATGGTGAGGTTATCGGACTCGATACTGAACGCCTGAACGGGGGTGTTCTTGATGGTGAGACCCGAGATGGTCGAGTCATCCAGGGAGTGGGCGTAGAAGAACTTAGGCTTGGTCTTGCCGCCGTTGGTACCTTCGCCGTCCCACCAGCGAGAACCGTCTCCGTCAATGACGGCGTCGTCCTCGGCAGTGACGGTGATGCTGGTTCCGGAGATCTCGATCAAAGGACCATCCCACTCCTCGTAGCCGAAGGTGGTGGTACCCGAGAAGATGACCTATGTCCGCTTAGTATGCTGTTTGGAAACTGCGTGTCTAAGCGATCTTACCTCAGTTCCTTCGTTCAGGTCAGTCAGGTCCAAGGTCTTGCCAGCGGGGACCTCAATGTTGCTGAGGATGATCTTGGAACAGTCGGCCTTGCTTTCCGTAGCTTTGGAGGCCTCGGTGAAAGTGCAAGTAGACGACGATCTCTTGACCGCATCGGAGACGCGCGAGGGGGTGGGGGCCGCAGCGGCAAGGCTGGCAGCCAGACCAGCGCACAGGAGGTGCGTATACGAAGGCATTGTTGGATAATTCTGCTCAACAGAACCAATTGATAGCGAAAGTAGAGGCAAGAAAATTTCAAAAGAGTGAGTGGGCTCTGATCAACAGAATACCAAAAAAGAGTGAAAGTAGTAGAGAATGACAACCAGACTGACCATGATCAGAAGAGAGAGATACTCCTACTTATAGTCCACGATTTGTTCGGTAGATCCCACGCCGTAGCCCCGTAATGATGCTTGTTTTCGACCACTCCCTTTTCACATTTCATCTCGAGTCCTTGTTGGGGCAATTTCCATTGAAAGCCAGGGGCTGAAGAGGATCACTCTATCCATGTTAGCTCGGTGAAGAACTCTTGTTTTAGCGGAACCTATCAATCTCTAACGGCCGGGCCATTCGATTCGACGTTTGTGGCTAATGGACCCCCTGAAACAAGCAATGATGGACATTACCCTGACCCATTTGGTCTCACCTTGCTCCATTGGGCCCATACGGTCACAGAGCCGAGCCTGCCGAGTCTACTGTTCTATCAAGCTTCTACCGAGGTAATTCCGATGAGCATATTGAGTATCCACAATGTAACACATGGTCATATGGAGATTATTCCATCAATCAATTGAGGAGAACGCCCAAAATTTGCAAGCGGAGATAGATTAGCTTATATATTATTGACCAATCATAACGAGAACTCATAGGCCAATCGTGGAGGTTAATCGAGCCATGACAATCCACATTTTGTCCATGTAGCTTATTTGACCCATTCTGATGGGAGCCCCTGAAGCTCGGAATTTCCAAGGCTGTTGGCATGGCTAAGCCCAGACCATTTTTAATAGTTACTCAAGTACTGCACAGTTGAACTACATAGATCAAAGAACAGTCAAAATTTTAAAGCATTTGTAGTTCGAAGGTCAAAAGCAAACCCATTCAGGTAGTCATATGATGAGACGGGTAAACACAGAGAGATGAGACCGGGAATCATCTCAATATGCAAGTATATATTTCTAGTTAGCTTAGCCTCTGGGTAGTGGAGCTTAAGTCCACGTGTGCAATTACCTCGTAATAAACAGGGGGAATTACATTCACACAGGAAAAAGAGCCGAGATTGCTAAAATATGGCAATTTATGGTCTTATCTGGCGTAATCAAAATGCTTTCTTCACATAGGGCGAAGGTCACATGACCAAAGAAGTCGCAGTTCCTTGCAAACTTTTCATTCTTCCTCGAGCATGGTAATCTCAACGGGCAGACCGCAAATGGTTAAAGGGGCTCCAGATTATGATAACCCAGGGTTTTGGGATGACCGATTTGCGACCGGTCAGGATGTGGGCGAGTGGCTGAATTCTGGCGAGGCGCTTATCGACGCGGTGGTGTCTGACCTAGAAAGCCGACCAGTCGGACGACCGCGCGTCTTACACCTGGGCCCAGGCGTTTCCCAATTGGGCCTGAAACTGCGTGACGCGTGCGTGGAGCGCCACTGGCAGGGCAATGGCATTGTTGTGAGTTTTAGTTACACCGTGCATGCACAACCCATTTCCACTCATGGTGCTTTTATGCAGAATGTCGACTTTTCCGGAGAAGCTGTTCGTCTGGGACAAAAATATGAAAGCCAAAAACCCCAATCAGAGGCGATGCATTGGCAACGGGCCGATTTGTTATCTTGGAGCCACGTTTCCGACCTTTTGCCGTTCGCCCCGTTCGATGTGATTCTCGACAAAAGTACCAGCGATGCCATTGCTACCTCGACCGACCGGCACTTCGCGTCGACAGATGATCTTTCACAAATTTGTCCAGCTGTTCGCGAGCTGCTAGCCACTCGGCCCTCAATCGCCCTGTCTCCTGTTGAACTACTCGGCCTGCATCTCGTGCCATTGACACAGAAAGATACGACTTGGATTGTGATGTCATATTCAACCTTTCGTTTCGGAGGCAATTCTATTCTTGACCAATACTGGACTCTACGGTCTCGGACACCATTGAAAGCACCTGCGGGCCCCGTGTCGTCGTCCGCTTATACCCCCGACGTCTTTCATTGGATATATATCCTTGACCGGAAATGATGCAAAGTATATTCCTGGGGTCAAGTTGCTGCTTTTTACATCGTGCACAGAATAGGTCCTACAAATGTTTTATCCATTGCGTCGACGATTCGACCGACTCAACAATGATCGCGGCACAACAAAATCAACTAGCATCAAACGTTCAGCGTTCCTCCACACGAATACCAGCTCAAAAGCACGACTATATACTGGAATCGCATGTCGAACTGCAGATCCTATATCACCTTCTGCAAAGGTTAGCCACAAGTGTAGAACTCTTTGACTTTCGTATACAGCTGGATCTCGATTGGACATAAAAATGGTCTTATCTCCTTCCGGTGAACGTTCCTGCGAATAACCTTGGAACTTGAACAGTTGAGATAAATTGCTGCGCTGTGATCAGTTTGGTTTCGTCATGGGAAGGAGGGCCGCACTTACCGTTCGCATACAAGGCATACGAATCTGCATTCATAACTGCCTCACGACTTTGCAAAGCGGTCGATGCTGCGTATCCATATCCCAAGTCCTCGGTTCCCGGACTGTAGACTCCCGGAGCATGAGTGAACTCGTGCAGACTGGTCGTTGCTCGGTCCTGATAATGGCAATTCCTCGAGAGTTCCGGCAAAGAGTAATAGAGACCGCAGTTTGCGATCGCATTTCGGGCTGGGATCGTGTATGCTAGGACGTTGCTCTCGCAATACCCATACGCATCACTGCAATAATAAGTGGTGGCCGATGTGGTCGAATTAGCCTCTCTTGCGACCGCATCAAGCCGAGCCGCGACTACTGCTCGTACCGACTCGTTGGTAGTCTTAAAATACTCCCTAAACTTATCTGCGGAACCATACCGAGCGGCAATTGCTGCGGCTGCAGCCAGGGAAGAAGTTTTGCTTAACGCATCTGTAAGCTGTTGTTTTATAGTCGCGTTGTCGCAAGTCACTCGAGTGCGCCGGTCCAGAGTCGGGATGGCCTTGACGATCTGGGATGCTTTGGCGGCATCCACCTCGATCTTGAGGCGATTGGAGCGATATGGCACATATCCAAAGACGGCGTCGTCGCATACGAGAGGAACCAATCCACTGGAATGGAGCGTCAAAGAACCCCCGTGGGACAGGTCACTCGTTGCGGCAATGTCGAATACGTCCTCTACGGTCTTTCCAACACCGAGCGTGGTGAGTGCATCGGCAGTAAGTCCTTGAAGTTTGATGCGCCGCTTGATGCCTTCAAACGTAACCTCGGCATCTATTTGGAGACTGAGTATCGGTTATCTTCAATCACAAACAAGGGTCCATACTATTTTGATAAACCACAACCTTCTTCACAGGTGCACTATCACCAAAAAAGTTCAAATGCACAAAGGTCACTTCTTCTTGACCAATATTCTTGATCACGGCTTTAATCTTGGTATTCTCCACTTGACTCAAGGTGACTTCTAAAACCGATTCTTCATTTACCTCGGCTGGAAAAGTCCATGCGTGTTCTGCGAGAACAAGAACCGCCGAAAACAACGAAATCAGATGCATAATAAAGGAGTGACGGAGTTCGATACCACAAAATGGTTTGAAATTTGATCACAAGCAAAGACCTCGGGATTCTTTTGAAAGTCCCAACGTCGAAGTTTGGGGGCTGCACGAGCTGAATATATAGATACCATTTCCGATCTTTTGTTCAATATGCTCCGCTCACAAGGAAACCAGGCTTCTTCTCATGCACAGGCGTGATCATCTACTAGGTTAGCTGAGCAAGAAGGTGGTACTGGCTCCCGTGAAAAGCGGTTCGCTGTACTGCATATTGATCGGATAAATTGAGGAGTCTCCCGAGATATTGTTGTATTGTTGTAGATATGAGGGATCGTCCGTCATCCTTGGCTCGGTGGTGCTTCGTTTCATCCTTCTCCACCCGGGCATCAGGGTCCCTTTGTGATTGTGAGACCTATAGAAGCCCCCTTGAAATCGTACAGGATCTAAGATAGAATGAATTAGGGGGTCAATGTGTGAAATATATTGGGGTAGAATGTGCTGTAAAGGGACACTAAATATACATCGATAAGGGAGGGATCAGGTACTGTACCAGATCCATAGTGAAGCCTCCGAAGAACTGTACCATAAATGTAGGACAAGAGCACCAAGTTTACTGGAGATTAAGTGCCACCTTAGATGGGTTCTCACAGCTACAAGGTTTGATCCGGCGTGTCCTTCGCCTTGATTCCTTGAGTTTATCCTCCTGTTCTACATCATCTCCCTAAGAGGAAAAAGTTGCACCGAGCCCTGGGGAAAAGGCAAATTTCCGTTATTGTTGCACATTTCGGTACTATGATGGAGCCAATAATTACCCATTGAGATAAATCTTTCTAGCCATAAATCATGGTCACGATGTTCGTCAAGTTCCCACACTTGCTTTTGCCTTTAGTCCCTTGATATCCCGGTCTTCCAACACACCTTCACCCCACATCCTAGTGTATTTCGCTCAACATTTCTCTAAAAACATTGATCCGAGAAAAGCCCACAACAATGAACCATATCACAGACCTTCAGCTCACCCTATCAACTGACCTCCAAACCCTCAACACACAAACCCCAACCCCAACATCCCTCCCCCTCCAAATCTCAATTCACAACCCAACAATCACCCCAGTAACAATCCTCCGCTGGAACACTCCATTTGACCCACTTGCATCACTCCTCAATCTCTTCGAAGTACGTGATACAACAACCGGACACACACTGGCAGCCGACACAATTAAGATATCACGAAAGCTTCCCGCACCGGTGAATGACCTGGTAGAGATTAACGCCGGCGAAACAATGACATGCGATGCCACTCTTACCGGTCTATATTTTCAAACAGGTCACGAGTACTCTGTCCGTGCGCGCGGGATCTGGATGGCCGTTTGGCTGAAGCGTTTGGTTGATGTTACTGCATCCCAATTGAAGGGTCTTTCTGGGGCGGAGAGCGGGGAATTTGAGTCGAATGTGGCTGTTGTGGAAATCAAATGATGTCGGGGTATTTTTTACTGGTTGACATGTGCCTTTTAGTTCCATCTAAGAGCACGTCAGTGAGGGATTCTTGGTGAGAATTGCGTTCATTTGATATAAGATATGAAATCAGGATTTGCTGCTGTCCTTATATGGTCTGGAAGAGTGTGGCAAGCAAGGCCAAAATAAGGATGATAAATCGTTTCAATGTCTAGCCTACATACTTAACCCATAATCCTCTTGACGATGGCTCATATCAGAGTGCTATGTATCATGTATGTGTCACGCTACATAACAATCGAATCCAAGATGTATTATTAGCATAATTTTTTTGCGACAGTTGGTATCCATGGAGTCATTCCGATGAAGTTTAATTGGCTACGAAAGCCGCAGAATGGTGACAATCAAGGATTTTGATATGTGGGAATCCAATTGTGGCTCCATATAAATGTGGAATAGGAGATGAAGATGGCCGAGGGCAAGGGGACTTACAATCAAAGCATATTTTCCAAAAGTTCTGACGGGAGGGGCGCTGGCAGTTAAATCGACAGACTATGTACCTGCAGAAACATAAGCGGACGGAGACCGAACCCTTTATCGGGCGGAAGGAAAAATTGTACTTCCCGAAGCAGGGGTCTTGAGGGTAAAAGTGCCGCTCCCATGTTGCAATATTGTTAACGAGGCGGCGTAGAATAGCCTTATGTGTAGCTGGACAGTTGGAAGGCCTAATAATAGGGTGAGACTAGTCACTCTTCGGAGATTGTAAAATCATTTTCATTTAGAACCTCAAAGCCAAGATCGAGAAAAGCCAATACCAGTGATGATAAATCAAGATTCAATCAAAATTGCCATCTTACGTACGGGAGTACTTATGAACGCCATCAGAAAATTAATCAGGTCAGGGTATCATCTACGTGAATATGATGGGTGCGAAGAGTTTCAAAGCAAAATGTAAATGACATTTCTTGACCAAAGTTTAAGAGGCATACATGCGATTGTCAAATAGACAATGACAATATACTAGAAGACTCGATGCATGCCCCCAGGTTCCAAAAGAATGCACTTTTGACAGCCCCCAACACAGCAACTCAGTTCAATCTCACCAAAATTCAGCTCTAATCAGCTATATCCAGCTATATCCAGCTATATCCAATTAGGAGTCATTTAAGAAACGACTCCTGATATGGTCCTTATGGTCCATTTAAACGTACTTGACAACGACAGTGCTGTCGGTGACGGAGACGGAGGTGAGGACAGTGTTGCCGCTCTCAATGTCAATGATGGTGGCATCCTCGGGACCAACGGAGGAGCTGCCATCGGTAGCAGAGGCGCTGGAGAAGGTGACAGTGCCGAAGTCGGCGAAGGGAACAAGAGAGTCATCCTCCTCGAAGTCCTCGACGATCCACTCGGCATTGTACTCGCAAAGGTCACCGTCAACACCACCGGAGAAGGTGTGGGTGACGGACTTGCCAGTGGTAACGTTGTCAACGGTGGCAGTACCGGCGGTCTCGGAGGTGGCGTCAACAGTGACCTTGATCACATCACCAGTAGCGATAGTGAGGTCAAAGTCGTAGGCATAGTCGGGGTACCACTCGTACCAGGCATCAAAGGAAGTGGTGCTGCCCTGGACACAGAAGTCGACACCGGTCTGCAGGATAGCAGTGTCGCAGGTGTCTCCATCAATGCCGACCCAGGCGGAGGCACAGTACTGCTCGTTGTCTGAGCCACCGCTGGGAACACTGGGAGTGGGAACGGTGAACTCAGCAGTGACGGCTTTGTAGCCAGTACCAATGAGAACGGCACCAGCCCAGTTGGAGCTGTACTCGACCTCGGAGGTGTTCGAGAGATCGATGGACTCGGTGGTGCCGGGCTTGAAGGGAGGGTTGCTCTGGCGCTTAGCGGCGGAGCGAGCGGTGCGGCGAGCAGCACGCTTCTCGGTCAAAGGAGCAGCAAGAGCGCTGGCGACAAGGGCGCTACCAAGAACTGCAGTAGAGAACTTCATTTTGGAGGTTGGCTGTTCTTGAAGAGAACTGAACTCGGACTGATCTTTGGATAGTGGAGTGGAGGATGAGGAAGCTGTGTGATGAAGAAGCAAAACGAAGCAGCGAGCACTAGGTTTATATAACTTTCCATTATCTACCTTTAGTTTCGTGACAGATGATGATGATGGCGGAATGAGGAGTTCCGAAAGGATCCAATCCATACCTCCGCGCCATGAGACTTCGCTTCGATGCAACATTATCGTCGATGCTGGATGGCCATAGGCTGACCCGAAGCAGCAGAATCACGTCTGGCCGGCCAATCTCTGGCGCCGTCGGAGACCGATGGAACCGTCGAACTAGTTCGCGCGAAGTGCTATGGTCATTTCTGCAGAGATTGATGAAGAATTGCGCACGGCTCTCATGGGGTAGTGGGAAGATCGCGCTAGCTTGTGTCTATGCCGTTCGATAACAACTTGTTATCGCCCCCTAAACATGCCCATTAAGGGTGCCATATGAACAACAGAAAGTTTCTTGGCGGATACATATTCCAGTTCTCCTTGATCAAATGGACAAAAGGGGGGCAAAAGAGGGTGTGGTCTGAAATCGCATGGACAATGTGATAACGTGCTCCCCTATCAAAAACAGGAACAGCGGACAGGCGATTGGTCGAGCGGCACCAGGCAATATCTTCTTAGCGCATGCAGGGTATATTGCAAAGCAAACGTATCTGCAACGGGTGGCTTCGCGGGTTGGAGACGACCAGCTGGCATAAGACTCTGAAGATATTCGATCCCCACATTCGTCAACAGGGCTCGAAATCAGCCACTTGCCCCTCTCTGGGCGCCTCCACCATCACCCGGCATTGGCACCAGTCCTGCAGAGATACGGATTTCCGACGGGAACAGGCGTTGCGATAAGGCATGTTTTCTCGAATTTCGCTATTCGGATCCAGAAAAGCTAGGCATGGGACCGTATACGGAGAATGACCTTGTTCAGATGGACAATGGCAAACAAGGAAATGATCGACCAATTCATTTAGAAGGATTGAATTGATTCCGATAAGCGATACTGTTGCGATGCTACTGTGGCGCACAAGCTAAAGCCGGATGATGAACAACTCAAGCTTTCGTCAAGCAAAGTTGGCGGGGATAGAGGAGACATCCTTTCCCACCTGTAAAATGTTGAGATAACGGCCGATCTGCGAGGATTTTCCCTCTAACTGTTGATCTTGAAAATCGCAGGGAGATCCAGGTACCCGCAGGCGAGGAAGGTCCGCCCGCTAATCCATGCCTAGAATGCGGCCCCTTGGGCGGAGGGGCCGATGAGAGATTGTAGAGGATAGCACCCTATCGAAGCGAAATTGAGGGGAGCGAGTCATCCGTAAGGCGGCCGGGCACGCTAACTTTCTTCGAAGACTAGATCCGAGTGCTAATGGTCAGCAGTGAGTCCGATGAGGTGGCTCTATCAAATGCCGCGAATCCTTCCCCTTTTCGAGCGGGGACGAGTGGGGCACGGGAATCACCCAACCCAATTTCCGGCTGCTACCGATGGCCCATCTCGTACCAAGAAAGGTCCGTGTCACAAGGTTGGGAAGCAATCCAATGGAAGCCCGTAAATAGACCCTCGGAGGAAAGCTGAGAGATTGAGAAAATGAGGGGGTGTCGAGCCAAAGGATGAAGGATCAAAAGGACGTTGGAACTGGGGCAAGGAAGAGAGTCCGACCGCAATGATCTATGAGCCCACCTATTCAAGCAATACATTGCTTATTGCTTTCTTCCTTCTCTTGGCACTTGGCATCATGTGCATATCTGGCGCCACACGCAGCTCGGATCCAAATGCCGAGTTGCAGTTATGATGCCCCCTCGCAATGGGCTCTCTGGGTGAAAAGATAAAAGAACTATCATGGTAGCAGACTTGCTTTTTGTGCAGTGGATTCCAAGAAATTTCGGTTTCCATGTCATGTCAAATGAAAGAAATGATGGTCCGTTCAAATAAGAATCGCTCCATTGCGGAATCCAGGACGTGTTGGCTATCCATTCGAGAACATTGCTAGATTGGACCTGGGAATGCCCTTGGAAGACATTATTGAACAATAAGAGCACCAAGCGCCAGAAAATGAATGCTATAGTCTAGCTCCAGAAATGTGTCCAAGGTGTAACGTCCAAACCCTCTCTCCAATTCCATGGTATACTGGCTGTGAGTCGAGTGCTTCGCTTCCAAAGTAGCCCCTGATGGATTTTCTGTGGCTGTCTTCACACACTCCATAACTGTGTGAAAACTTTCGATATTCATTATCTCCTTGAGGTGGCCACCGAGCAAATCGTCTACTACAGAAGCGTTGAAGGCACGCTTGTCGCCCTCGGCATCCTGAAGGCCAACTAAGCTGGATACCTCGGTTCGTAATGTGAAGAGTGGGACCAGGAACTGAAACGAACATAAGAGACCGGACAATAAGTATTGTATCCCGAAGACGCCATATTGTTTCAAGGTAGTCTGTTCATCGAGGTGTTGTTCTTGTCAAAAGCTTTAACCTGGTCAGTTATTCGCGTAAGGGATTCGGATGCAGCGAAGGTCAACGGATAGCGCCATGTGCCACTGCCATAGAGTATAATGTCAGTTTTGACTGCTAAAGCAAGTGAGAATGAGTCTAAAGCCGGACGAAGGTTTATCTGCTAGGTTTTCATCGATGGGCCTCAAGAGGCGCGGACATCCTTGTTCCAACCTTGGAAGAAACATAAAACTGATATTCTTTGCTGTGGGCAAATGCACGTTGATGAAAAAGAGAGAACTTGAAAACGTAGTTGCTTACCTGTGCAGAGAAGCAGTGGGCCGTTAGGTTTTGATTCAAGGTACTCGGTGCTACATATTCACTCCATTCGTCATATATGTGATAAGCCATCTAGTAAAAAGAATGAACGTACCATTAAATATGTCGCAAAGAAGGGGATGATGATTTGTTGAGAATATAGCGTGTCAGCCCGTTCAGTTGGGAAGTCTCGGTCGCAGTATAACGAGTATATGAGTAACGAAGAATCGTTCCCTGAAACTGCCCTAGCAAAGTGAGATGAGCGGGGTGTTAAAGGATTCTGGCGTGAGCTAAGCTCATTCAACATTTTATTTGAGACAGTGTGTATTATGACCTGAAGCAGAGGCAGGTATCGTTATGGTGTTCATTAAAAGAGATATCCAGGCCAGCAAAGTGGTACGCGGAGAGGAGTTGACAAATAAGCTCTCAGTCAGCCAGTGTCTGTTGCGATGTTGCTCATGATGTTGACAGAGTGTGAATATAAAGAGGAACAATAGGTTTGTGACAGATTCGAACGAAATCGAGGGACCTGGAGTTCGCCAGTCACTAATGAGCACGGAGCACACCGGAGTCTTGATTGACTAATGCATAAGGGTTATCCTCAAGACAGGCAAGCACAGACTCCAAAAAATCTACAACTGATAAGCCGGAGAAGATGGTCCAGTAGGCTGATTGGTCAGGTATCTCGCATGGACGCTATAGGGGCTGAGATGTGGGATCACCAGGTCAGAGGATAGAAGGTAACGTAGTTCGTTTTCCACTTCCTTCGGCCGCCTTCGACGAATTATGGGCTGTTAAGCTCTAGAAGTCTATGATATGCCTTGGGCAAAAGAGTGATCCACGCTAAAATGGAATGGCTTTTACAATCTGCATTCATATATCGACATATTGAGCAGGGGGTTGCTGTAGCAGGTGAAATTCCGCATCGAAACTACTTACCTATACTAGGCTTCAATAGATACCGTTTTGTTTTATTTCCGTTTCACATGCAGCTTATGCCACTCCGTGAAGATAAGCCCCTGTCTTGGAAGGGTGATTTAGAATGTTGCTAATTAAGGGCTCACCCAAGAAGTCACGCTAACCATATTGATTTTCTTTTTTTCGATAATCGGGGCCTTGGTTATATACAAGTCACAAATGTTATAGATCTAGTATTGATACTTCCAAGCTTGTTTCGAAACGCTCAAAGTCCCGAAATTGTCTCAATGTTCAGGTTTGGCTAAAGATTCCTCCTTCATCCTCTATGTTATTTTAGCATTTAATTTCAATATTACTACTTGAATATCGGTTCATAAGGAAATTTTTCTTAAATCATCATTTCGTATGAGCCCTCGTTAGGGGGATACTTGACTCAAGTAGGGTTGTTCTATCTTATGTGCTGCCGCCGTTATGAAGACGCTCAAATGAGCTACGCAGTGTTGCTTAGTGTCATCACGTGGCCAATCAATGAGGCCCAATGAGCACTCACTGAGGGCCTAAAAATGCCAAACTTGGGATTAATATAACACAAGTAATGTAGTTGGACGCTGCAAAAAATATATAAAAATAAGCGGTCACACTAAGGTATCCGAGTCATCTTGTATTTTCCCCTTATACGCAAGGTTAGCTGATTAGCTCGAGATTTCTCAGCATGGTCATATAGCTCTTAACATGGTTTAGTTGGTACTGATTGTTTATCATAAGAAAAATGAAGGAAACGTGTCTTATAAGCAATGCGTGCAGTGGGCGTTGTTTCTCTGTTCTATTCCGATATTAGAAATGCTCCTAAACCTCTCGGGGGTATTCTCAAAACCGGGGATCTGGCCAATGAAAACGCCGAGCGGAATCACATCTTCTTGCAGTAATCGCATATGGAATTCCACCGCAGTATGCAATAGTGGACTAAAGCTTCTATCTATCCTCCACCACCAAGTGCATACTGTAATTGGGAACCCCCTTTTACTTGATATTAAGGAGAAGACCGGAAGAGGGTTTTCCGACCTGTATCGTAACACATATCTTTCAGTAAGCTGGTATGAAGAGCACGGGTAGTACAGACGTGCCAATACCCCTCCAAATGAGAAAGGTGGCTAATGACTCTTTCTGGTTCGACGAGGGCCAAATTACTCTATCCTTGGTTCACCCTTCCTTCAAAATTAGCAAGTGTAGGGGCGTAGGCACCAATAGCACCTGTATTAAAACTAAAGCGGGGTGTGGGGGCCGGGGCCGAACCGACCTCTTTTGACGTCAGCCCCTCCCTTCCCTTATGTGGTCCAGTCTTCCCTGTTTTACGCCTAGAATCATCTTTGAGAAACCCACATTGAGACTTTCACTATGACATCCCCCTTGCTCTTTTGTGTTGCCGAGGAGGCCAAAGCAGTAAGTGCAGATATCGGACTGGGCCGAATGAACTGATTGGGACTTGTAGGTTATCCCAAAGGTTATGCGTGAATGTGGCAGCGGTGAAGAGGACTGCTCTATGTTGATGCTTGTTGAATCGACCCTCTGCCCTCAAGAAGACGAGGAGTTTAGAGAAAGATTAAACGACGACGAACCTTTCGAATCGCCCTTCATCAACGCCTCAAAGGAGCAGTGTCAGCAATGGGCAATGGAAAACTGGGAGGGACGCGATTTCATCGAGCACGATATTGCTATCGCAGATGAGCGAACTGCTCGAGATGGGACTCTACTTATGAGTGTCTGGAAGCAAAACAATATCGACTTTGAGGACTGGGGACCTCTGCCACCAAAAGCTGAAGCCTGGTACGATTTCAGAATCCATCATAGTTCGGTTTTCACGTTCTTTTCACAGGTCCACTTTGGTCCACCGGAAGTAATTTTGCGGATTTACTATCAACAGCCAGAGAAGTACACTGATGAGGCCGGGGCTTTTGATCCTTTCAAAGTAGATAGAGCAATGATGACAGGGAAATCAGTATACTTCAACTCCCCTTTTCATTTATTAAACAGCCGCTAATATATACAACAGGCCAAGGAGGTTCTATTACGGGTGGTCGTAGACGTAAACCAAACATTGGCTACAATAAATGTTTAAAATCACATTTAACGGCAATTTGGGCACGATGTGCACTGCTTTGATGAAGGATCCACCCGACACCAGTGCTTGCACGAACCCCTATCTTACTCTATTTGGCAAAATTGGAATCAATATTGCAGACTACGTGTAGACGGCGGTTCTCTCCGGCGGTGTGTTTGTTTTCCAACATGCGGCGGGTACCGATAAAAGAAAAGTCGGAAAACGCATGAGCCTCATCGAGATGCGCGCCATGGAGGCCGAGGGTTACAAATTTGTCAAGACGCGTGCTGAAGATATCGATGATGATGAGTTCATTCCCCTCGAGACGGGCAACCTACAGACGGATGGGCACAGCTCGCTTGAGACACGTCCTGATGGTTTCGGCAATGAAGATTGGGATCAGGTATTGCGAATAACAGCGTTCCATTCCTTCTCGGACAAGTCGGCCGGAATTCTGGAGTTCTATATTGTCAGGAAAGACCTATTTGAATGGAAGAATACCACTTACACAGGTGTCTTATTGGCCTGACGGGAGCAACCCCGTCTGCGCGATTGAAGGAACTCGCCAATTTTTCCAAGGTTGTCTTGAGCAGTTCGGGATTGTCCTGTATAGATTGCCAATTCATACCTTCAAATAACGATACAACGTCACAACCATACACTCAGCTTCAAGTTCAGCTCTTCCTTGATGAGCTCCTTTGCCTCTGTGGTCGGATCGGTGCTTTTCTTGTCTTTCGTCTTTATGTAAACATCATGGACCGTCGATGTCTTGGTTTTGGCACTCTGGTGTCCCTCGGGGACTTTCTCCTCTCCCTCCTCGACAATCTCGGAGATAATGTTCAAGTAATCTGTAAATGCTGTGAATTAATTGAATTTGGCGCTAGTCATACTACAGAATGCAGATTCCGCTATAGATAGCCGTCAGAGCGTGATTGAATTACATTCCACGTCCACTTACTTGCTAGCGTCAAGGCCACCATTGTCAATAAATGCCTTCCGTATCTCAGAAAGGGTCGTGCTGGAGATTCCAAAGTCTTCCAAGGGGCACGCAGTTTTGGTCTTCTTGGTCTTCCCATTCTGGACATCAAGGAGAGTGACGTCGAGTCAAACCGACATGGTTATGTTTTGATGATTGGCTAGAGGCAGAGTAAATAACAGCAATGTGTCAATTAATCTTCAATTGGAAATGAGGTATCGTACTGGAGAGAGCATTACGGCAGTGCACAAGAGTATTAGTTGGAAAATACTGTCCTCCAACCCTCGCAGACATCACATGCCCGCAGTAGAAGTTGTCTATAAAGAGCCGATTGCTCAAGGCAGATGAGCGACACTCAGCTATCAAGGCGTACTTGAATCGCTTCGAATTCACAAAGCTTAAGGGGGGTTGGCTTTATATCATTCACTAGTAAGATTTTATGTATTATGACTATCAAGTCAAGGAAAAAATTATAAATGTAGAACCTTGTGCAAATCCTCAATCCAAAGTCTGCATGATAGACTCCTCAATTATGTGGTGACCCAGAATCAGCCCATCCAACAAGGAAGCCCCCCAATAACTCATCGTCAATCCCGGGAATTGGGGTTTCAGGACTCGAAGACTGTTCACGATGCAATTCTAAAGGAATGTCAAATGAGGTACCGTATAAAGAATCAAAGTCATTGATTGTTGACTGGAAATCTCGTTTTGATCCATTTGAACCGAAGGATATTCTGGAGAAGCCTTCAGTATCTTGCACTCCCGTCGTAAGTTGTAACAGCGGATTAGCGCTATCAAAGCTGGATGATAATTGACTGGGATCTCTGAACACATCTTTCTTGTGGGATTGTTTATTCTCAACACCTGCTTTGGGATCCAGGTACGGGCTGATCTGTTCGAGAAAATTCAAGGATGAGCACTGAGGCTTCCCATAGTCAATCAAGTCAGATGTGAAAGGTGATGGTGTGTCCTGAGCTGTATTTTCTGGCGTCAAAATGTCGGGATGCTCATTCAAGAGAGGCATTGTATGATGGTCTGTATTGTTGGTAGATAAAAGGTATTGGATGGTCGTGTCACTCATCTGCTGGAAGACAGACCGGGATATCCTCGCAGTGGGAGACTGATCTGACATTTGATCTAAAACAGCGGTGACTGTTAAGACTATGCTGTCAAGGCTTTGGAATGACTGATGATAAAAGGAGTCACAAGTTAGAGTTAACACTTTCATAAAATAGACTAGACTAATTTTGAAGGGCAAATGGGACACACATACCAACCTGCGACGAATATGCTCTGAGTTCCAGATGATGAATAAGAAAAGACATCCTTTTTGGAATTAGAAAGAACTGTATGTATAGTATTGATTTCCGACCTACCGGTAATGAATATTTGGTCCTCCGCAAAGTATGCAACGTTGATCAAGTCCATAGACTGCAGTGTACGGTATATTCGAATTACCTTCTGACACGCCTCGTTCATTCTTGAATACACAACGTCGATTTCTTTGGGAGTTTGACCCATCATCTGCTCGCTTTTGGACTCATGGGTAGATGATATTCCAAACAACTGATTAGGAATCGTTATGTTTTGGCGATAAAGCGTGATGATGGTTTGCCAGTATCCAAGCTCTAATAGAAGGTCACAAGAGGAGCGACCGCTCATGGAGGAATAAGGGATAGACCATCTCCATTCGTCCATCCTATCGGTCATGTCTCTTCGCCATGTCATAAAAGTGGTGGATTGTGAGGAGAGACTGGGTGGATTTTGGGGTGAATCCACCGATCGGTTGGTACTATCACGTAGAGCATGTTGAGACTGAAGCTTGCAGTGAATCTCAGATTGTAAACGCCGTAATCTCAGATGATGGTTAGTCGCATACTTCGAGGTAGCCGAGCTCCTTGAGGGCCTGATGAATCCGACTTTGGTGAGGGAGCTATCATCATCAACGTTTGGAAGTGTAGTGGTTACGACTTCATCAGGAATGAATAACGGTCGACCCAGACACGGAGCAATGAGACGATCTAAACTGTATGCACACCACCACAGACGACGGCGCAAATCTTGAATCCGAGTGACGACCTTCCTCCTGGTGAGATCACAGCTGGGGAACTCGGTTCGAAGTGTGGCGCTGATGCTGCAATCAGAGTAAAGACGTAAATCTGTAGCCGAACGCATCGCCGTGTTGACCAGGTTAGCAAGAGAGGGTGCCATTGGTCTCAGAAGAGCAAGACTACATAGAAGGACTAGGGCTTGTAGCTCTTCGAGAGAACTTGATAGACCTGAAGATGGCGACAGTGCCAAGTATGATTCAAGGTATATCATAGCTGAAGCTTCATAACCTTCTGATGTTTCAAAAGTGCTCGATACCTTTCGCCTTTTCCCTGTAGATGTTCTTTGCCACTGCTTTGCCTCTTGTGACAAAGTTTCCTGCTGTGCAGGGTCACACTTAATGGCAGCGCCGATAGCAAGAACAATATGAAGAATGTACATATCTCGGGGTTGTTTCTCATTTCCCTGGTTCGAGTAGACATGATCAATTATTTCGTCAACTTCATCACGGTGCAGGGCTGGTGTGAAAATATTCACAAATTCGAAATATTGGTTCACCAGTATGTTTGCTTCTTTTCGAAGGGGGAGCTCTGTGCGACCCTGATTCAATTTGCCAGCAAATAAACCAAAGAATGAAGAATGAATTGAGCTTTTGATTCCATTCTCACCGCTCCTGCCGCCTTTCAAAATTTTACGTCTTGTCGAGCTCCCAGACAGCAGATTCATGATTATGTTTGTAGAAGAGCCTTCCCACTTTGACTCGCTAGAGAAGGCTGGGAAGTTTTTTAGCACCGATGAGGGGGATATTTCATCCTTTGGAATAAGTGCTTTTTCGGAACGCTGATAGCCTTGCGTGTCATTCTGGCTTGGCTGCTCATACGAACTGCTGGGGACAATATCTTCACGTGCAGTACTTTCGCTATTTGAGTCTGACTCGTCGAAGGCGGAGACTGGTTTGACTTCAATATTGTGGTGCTGTAGGAGCGTATCGAGATAATTGAGTCGGGTTTCCAGGAAGTAAACGTAGCTTCGAGGAAGCTCTTGCTTTGTTATTGGGTCATACCCGACGCACTTCACTTGGGCCCTTTCACAAGGTTGGCATCGTGGAAGTGATGTGTCACATCTGTGTTTTCGCAACCTACAGCGGTGACAAGCCGAGACATTGCGGAAAGATGAGGCTGGGACCAAGTTATCTTTCGTTGAGTTGGCTGAGGAGGTGAAAACAGTGATATTTTTGATTTCTTGAAGATCTTCGTCTTTTGGCTGGTGAGGATGCCCGTCTTGGTATTGGCCTGACGGTGAGACCGATTCAGGCGCTCCCAAGGGATGTGTGGCCTGAGGCATGTCAAATGAACCAACAAGCAAACCCCGATATTATATTGGGCTCAAACAAAGAAAGATGATGGTGATGCTTTAGCTTGAACTTTTCCTCATTTCACACAAATCTTTACACTGAATTATCCCAATAATACGAGAGACTTTAAGAGCCCAAGAGTGGACCTGCTCGGGGATTGTTTTAAGGTCAGGGCGGCATCGGGTCAAACAGCAAATCAAAGACCAGGCCATGATGATGCTACTGTCTAGAACGAAGCGTCATTGGTCAGAAGTATTATGCCCGACTGTTGCAGTGGACTCGACCGAGAGAACACGATAAGAGAGCGTTGGGATTACTCGATGAAAACCTAGAAATGCAACAGTCACGGCAAAAAGGACTTGAGTTTCTATCAATTACTCGATGCGAATTTGTGAGAGCAAACCTCGATAAGGAAAATTGGAGTCATATTTGAATCGATTACTCGATCAAAATATAAGGACAAGGTTGGGGTCGATCCGGGGATGTGGGCTTACTAGATGATTATGTTTTCCGCGGGAAACAAATAGCCGTTTGGCAACATTTGACTCTGCAAGTGCGATCGCATGACGGAAGAGGCTGTAGACTAAGCCTGTCATGCAGCGAGGAGGCTTTATCCTGTCGCTAATACACGATCCTAAATTAGGCAATTGGAGGATTGAGCCGACCCGAGGGAGAACTACTGCGAATTATCATGGGCGGAGCTCAAGGACCCGTCACGCGGGCGAAAACTTTCGTCGGGGGATGATCTTCTTGAATTGACTGAATGATACACAATATCTCTCTTGTTACTCGATTGCAATATGTATTCTCCCTCAATGGCCGATGTCGGCTGGAATGGTCCGAGGTTGGCCCCTATCGATCCACTTTCCACGTTCCACTTTCCACGCCCCGTACCCACACTCAGGCTTCCTCCACTTTCTTCTCCTCATCGGCATCCAGACGCATCTCGTAAGGAACTTCGTTCCAGGTCTCACTCGTTGCAGGAAGAGGGACTAATGTGGCGAGAAGCCAATAAACTGCTCCGGAGACAATGAACCCGGAAAAGTAGTTGATGTTGTAAATGTATACTGCCCCCTGCGGGACATTGACCCCCACGGCACCCGCAAATCCAACAATGTTGATCAGAAGGCCGCAAAAGTAGGCTGCATACCCATGCCACGATACTCCATATATTCCGTAATAGGCGCCGTCCTTGCGCGCACTGTATAAATCTTCGATGTCGAAATAGCCCTTGCGTACTAAGTAGTAATCGCTGGCCATGACACCTGCAATTGCTGATAGAAAAACAGAATACGCGGAGAGGTAGACGGTAAACTTGTTAGACGAGGCAACCAGTGTCCACTAGAGTTGATGTCAACTATGATCGAATGAGTCAAGAATTGAAGATGACTTACGGGACACATAGCAAGCCCAATGGCCGCACAGATATAACCTCCTCGTCTGATTGTACAGAATCGTGGCAGCAAAGCAGTCAAGTTAGTGCCCGCAGATACCGAGTTGGCCGCAATGTTCGTACCAAGCTGTGCCAAAGCAAAGCCACTGGCAATGACGAAGATCCCGAATCTCTCTGCCGAGCTAGCATCTTCTAAAAACATTCCTAAGAGAGTCAAAGGGTTCCAGACTGATTGGTTGAAGATGACGGTTGCAGAGGAGGACACAACAATTCCAATAAAAGAAGTGACTGCAAAGCCTACTGGAATAGTGATTAGTTGAGGCCACAGGGCATCCTTTGGCTTGCTTGCATATCGCGCAAAGTCAGGATTGTTGATCACCAAGGCAGCAAAATTGGCGATACAATTCATAATACTTTTGACGAATACCCAAGCAAGTGCACTGCCATGGGCAGTATTAGACTGAGTCATGATTGGGCCTAGCCCATGAGCGCGAGCAATCGCCCAACCAAAAAAGGCGATGGCACATGCTGGTGAAAAGTACGCCTTCACCGTAAAAAGATGCCGAATCTTGTAAATTGGGAACCACAGTGCGGGAAGAGATCCCAACCAGAACAGGAAGAAACTGACGAACTGCTTCGTCGTCACCCCCGCATTGGCGGGCATGGTGTTGGGAATATTTGCGTAACTTGGCCAGATGGCTTGGATCATCAATGTCACGCATTCACCTTTGAACACAGAAGCTCAGTACTAATCGTTATTGTTGGAATTATTATTTCTGCATAGACTCACCTCCAAGGTATGTCTATGGAAGTCAGCTTTTACCATATTATCAGGGTCCAGACTGATTAGTTCAAGACTTACCTGGACTCCATACCATATCACAGCCATACCTGCTCGGTTGAGAATAGGCCAGAAAGAGCCCCATATTCCAAACGAGGCTCTGTTTGTGACAGCGAAGGGGATTCGATAAATTGTGGCAATCCGACCCAGCAGACAAACGAATATCGCGGCAAGGCTGTAGCCGATCCACACGCATAGCCAAGACTGCCACCAGGACAGTCCATCAACTATCATTGAAGATGAGATCATCCATGTGTTCTAGTAAAGAGATGGTGATGTGTTAGCGCTTCGGTCCCCAACTTGGCCATAAGAAATGAGGAAAACAATCATGACCCGTGGGAAAACAGAAGGGGCTACAAACCACATTCAGAGAGTCTGCGATCCAGAAAGCAACGAAATTGAGCCACCGCCATTGACGGCGCTCTGGTTCGACTGTTCATGAGGTTTGGAACCCGCATTAGCGTTATTGGAAAATTTGAAATGGAAAGTTGACAAAATGAGGATTGGATCATGGTCAAGGGATTTGCACAGAAGAATGCTTCATTCAATAAGTCTCACCTGGTCGAAGGTCATCATTGGTCAACATCAACTCAGCCGTTGTCAGTCCAGGCTCGGTGGGAGCCTGCAACTTCCCTAGCCAATATTTGAACTGGCCCATGTTGAGTGGAAAGAACAAGCAATCATTCACTTTGTCACACAATATAGATGGGGGTTTTGAAGTCCACGAGTTTTGATATCCGGTGACAATAACCACCAATTAACACGTCCACGATGCAAGACTTATAGTCTGACCTCCAACCCCGGGAAACGAACCGAGCATCATGTGTAATCCTCAATGAGCATTATTTCTCATTTTCCGACTGTCATCACTGTTCCATGTAAACCTAAACCCCGCATTTATGAAGTCTTGACCGGAAAAGGTAAATATTGGCCTTCTTATCATGTCTCCACATACTCCGCAATATGAATTTACGTTAGGTAATTCGAGGCCGCCAACGGACGACATCGGCCTAGACTTTATACACCATTTGCTAAGGAATGAGAGACTACATTATTTGGAAAAAGTGAACACTTTTGAGAACGAGGCGGATTCATTCACTGCAGGTCAGATCATCCAATTAGTGAATTTTTGAGTTTTGTGACCTCGGAAGTCGCGACAACGTCGCTGCTGTTGACCAATGCACTGGAATGAAACGCCTGTCCGTGTGTCCTCTCCCACAGTAGTTGAATATTAGACGATCTCACACCACCACCCACGATAATCTCAGGGACTCGAATACTAGACAACAATTGGGTTTGGGTCATTTCCGCCTGTTGGAATAACTCAGCGAGCTTGTCAATGCACTCGATGGCCGTATCTCCCGACGGACCCCCGCTTGTAAGGATTGAAGCAAAGCCGCATTCTGCTAGGTCGCCAAGCGCTGTTCCCCAATATTGCTCGGGAATGCAATCAAAAGCGCGGTGGAAAGTACATGGCTTGTCATTTGCGAGTTGGACCAGTTGCTTATTTCTGTTGACATCGATCCATGGACATGCGGGGTTATCCAACGGAGCTGGATTGAGAATGCCGAAAACAAAACCATCCGCCCCTAACTCTCGTAACGTGATCAATGTAGATTTCATGACTTCAAATTCGTCATCGCTGTAAAAGAAGTCGTTGGCGCGTGGACGGATCATGACAAAGACTGGAATCGAAACTTGGGATTTCAATTGAACCAGCACCGCTGGATCGGGGGAAAGGCCCCCAGACGTGTAATCGTAGCATAGTCTAAAGTGGAGTTAGCTCCAAACTCAAAGCTGAGCCATTTTGAAAAAGCCTTGCCGATTTCCAAGTCAATCATTAAGTTGACGGATTCACTCGTAAGACGGGCGGCAGAGGTGCAAGTGCAAGGATGGTACGGGTGGCTTACTCAATTCGATCAGCACCTCCTTCTGCCGCACGGATTCCCGACTCGCCGTTGAAGCAGGCAATCTCTAACAAGGGCCTTATTAGTCCTTGGGTATTATTCATGATTCAAAATTGATCCAACTGCATTGAATGCAGGGTTTGCTCTCTGAACGAAGGGAGATGTGGAAGGGTAGACAGAGGCGCACTCGCCAAGTAAATAGGCGGCGCCCGAAGCTTAATCATCCTCTGGAGCTTAACGAAGTTAGTCGCTCTCTTGGACTACGCTTCCATTAAGTGAGAAAGCTCCCAGGAAAGGTTTGAATAAGAGCCGAGAGCTCCCCAGTGATGGCAGAAAGGAATTCTAGATGCATTTCTTTACTTAATTCAAAATTCATGGAATAGGATACTGATCGGAAAAAGTAAAGTTACGATACTTGAGATGTTAGGTTGCGAGCCGCTGGCACTACTTGCAAGCATTGCTCTTTCGCTCCCGTCTCTCGAACCATTGAAATCCAACTTATTGCTTTATCGATACAGGGCCTAGCTCCGCAGTCAGTTGTTCTTCAACTATATCTGTGTCAATCTCTTTCTGGCCGCGTCGGACTTTCTCGATGTCCGGCACAGAGGAATGTTTCTCTCCTTCAAAGAGCGCGTCAATTTCTTCCAGAGTTTTCCCCTTTGTTTCGACCCAATAATATGCCTGATATCATTAGAACCAGCTGAGTTGCACATGCGTAAAGTACTTACAATGAGGCCAAGAATAATAAGGTCCCAGGAGGCGTTAATCATGTACATCTTCCAACCGATGTTGCCTAGACCAATCGGCATAATGAAGGTGAAAACAAGGCTGACCTAAAGTTAGCATTGACATAATCCAGATGAATCCTTGAGGCGTAACTTACGCGAAGGCGTTAAGAACAAATGAAGAGAACGCCATTCCATTCGCGCGAATAGAGTAATTCATGATCTCAGGTGGGTAGAGATAAAGAAGCGGTGTCCATGCGATAGAGTAAAATCCTTGGAAGAGGAACATTACTGCGACATTGCCATATACAAGTGAGCTTGATGCGCCGTGTGGGTTAGATGCATATGTTTTCGATAGCCCGCCAATGATGAACAGGCATGCGCTCAGCAGTATCTGGGAAAGCATCGCTGTGGGCTTCCGCCCCCATTTAGCTATCAGATGAGTACCAATAAGACAGCATGCAAGACACCAAACATTAAGTACGACATTCTGATAAGTCAGCGATTTGATCTGCAGTGGAGTGTAAAGCCTGAGAACTTACTGCCTTGAGCTGATCATTCGTGTTCGTAATACCAGCCGTGTCAAGTTCAGACCCGAAATAGTATGAAGCGATGATGTTTCCAGCAATGCAAGAGAATGGGCCTGGAGACATTCCAATGAGCAGTCGCTTTCTGGCCGAAGGCGAACGAAAGATCTCGACAGCGGTCATATCATGCACGTTTTCCTTTTCCCACTTCAAGGTATCAACAATCTCTTTGAATATCGCGATAACAATTGGATCAGACAGGCTTCCATTTGCGTTTGTCTGCGCCACGGACACTCTAGCTTCCGCGTAGAATCCCTGACGAACGAGCCACCGAGGGGATTCGGGACTGGAATGGCGTGTTAGCCAAGTGAAATCAACCAAAAAAAACCTTGGAAAAGGCTATTCAAAAATTCGAGCCTAGAACTGAGGAAAAAACCAGGGCCAGGACCACCTTGTTTGAACTCACATGAATGGTAGGGTGAGAATGCAAAGGAGAGAAAAGATCGCCTGGAAGAGCGAAGGGGCCCTCCATGCCCATGTCGACTGCCACTGGCCAGTGCCGAGGGTAATTCCAGCTGCGATCAGGGCTCCAACACTATATCGGTGAGAACCATGTCGTTGCGTACGAGAGTGGGCAACATACTAATAAAAATCATTCAATAGTCCAACACCCCACGCGCGCCATCGACTGGGAAATGTTTCCGCAAGATATACACCTCCAGCAATGCCAGAGATAGCAGAACCAAATCCAAGGATGATCCGGGCCACCACGAACATGGCAATGTTCTGCGCGGCCGTCTGCAGAATAACTCCAACAATAGTCAAAGCTGATCCCCAGAATATCGCGGGGCGACGGCCCAATTTGTCTGCCATGACACCTGATACCAGTGGACCAAGGAATCCGCCAATGAAGACGGACGCAGTATTCAATCCAGTAGTACCATTGTTCAACTTGAAATATCCGGTGTATGATGGTAGGATATTGAGACCATTCAGCATGGAACCATCATAGCCCCCCGTCTTGAGGTATTTAGTTTGAATGGCGTTTGTAGATCTGGTGGTGAGAACTTACTGCAGATTGCACGATTGAGCAAATCAGCAACAGAATGGAGATAGTGGAGGTAGTCTCCGGAACCCAAGCGGGAAGCCACGTGCCGGTTGCAGTCTTTTTCAGCATCGGATCATTTATGATGTGAGCTCAAGTGTGCTTGTATAGATCCTTCACGAGCTACGTATCAAGCAAGAAGGTCAAGGTCGGCACAATTGTGGGTGCAACTGGGATATATCCTTCGTGGAAAGTCCCGAGGTCTTGTTACTCCGCACCTCCCTTATCACAGAACAAAGCGATAGGAACGTTTCATTGGGAATTAGCCGATCGGTGGGGGTTGGCATTGACATTAAAGATACGAAGTTATGAGTGTAAGGTTTGCCTATCTGCTATCAAGCATTCCCAAGCTTTTGGCGTCGACGCATGAACCCCTTGCCGGTTTTGGTCCTTCCTTGCGCAATACGTATTACAACATCGGGACCTTGAACACAGAAAATGTGACGCGCGGGATTAAATTTCCATACCTCTTGAGGAAAAAGGAGTGAAGAAAGCTGTACCTTGTGGTTGTTTGGATCAGAACGGAAGCGGAAGTGCATATCAACAAAGCGGGGTCAATGCCTCGGAGAGCGGCACGACGCGACGTTGCATGGACTGAACACGCCAAATTCAAATGTTGGCAGTGCAACGTTGAAAGATCGCATTTTCGACGCTCACGTGGCCATTTGCATATCGCACCGTGGTAATAAGTTGACATCCCGCAACCCCGCAATCTTGCTCGTATCAGCCGAGTCAAACTACCTATCCGAGACTCACCATGTTGGGTCGTCCCAATATCGCGATCGCAGGACTGGCATGCGAAACATCTACTTTTTCTCCTGCGCGTACACTCGCGCCGGCATTTCACCCACGGCGCGGTAAAGAGGTGATCGATGAGTACGCCTTTCTTCACCCTGGGACTCCGCTTGGGAACTCCGCGAATTGGCACGGAGCGCTTATCGGCCATGCTCTCCCCGGTGGCATTGTGGCCCGGCAATCCTTTGAGGAACTTGCCAGTGAAATCATCACCCGGATGATAGAAATCAAAAACACAACTAGCATCGATGGGTTGTGGTTCGATATTCACGGGGCGATGTGTGTTGAAGGAATGGATGATGCAGAAGCCGAACTTCTTCAGCGAATCAGAGACATAATTGGCCCCGATGTGATCGTATCAGCGTCGATGGATCTGCATGGAAACGTTTCCCAGCGACTGGTACACCAGACTGACCTCATTACTTGCTATCGGATGGCACCCCACGAGGACGAACAAGAAACCAAGGAGCGAGCTTGCAAGAATCTTGTCGACATGTTGAAATCCCCAGCTGGACGACCGGGTAGACCTTTAAAAGCTTGGGTTCCGATTCCAATTCTTCTACCCGGGGAACAAACCTCCACTCGCATAGAGCCTGCAAAGTCGCTCTACGAATTGGTCCCAGGCGTTGAAGCCACGGATGGAATCCTGGATGCGGCAATTTGGGTCGGTTATGCCTGGGCCGATGAGCCTCGTAATCACGCTGTTGTGGTTGTTACGGGCTGGAATACAGATCGTGTCACTGAAGGCGCGAAGAAACTTGCAAATTATTTCTGGGACGCACGCAGGGACTTCAAATTTGTTGCACCTACAGGTTCACTCATGGAGTGCATTGATTCCGCTCTGGTGTCTAGCAGTCGACCATTTTTTATTTCAGACTCCGGTGATAACCCCACTGCTGGGGGTGCTGGGGACGTAACTTGGAGTCTCGATCGAATTCTAGGTCGCCCAGAATTCAAACCCTCGTCTGGCCCAACTGCTATATATGCTAGCCTTCCAGGGCCGCAGGCAATTGAGACAATTCTAAAAGCGGGCATAGGCGCTGTGGTTACTGTGACAGCCGGCGCTGAAGTCGATAACCTTCACAATGGCCCAATCACTATGACTGGACGCGTTCATGCAATCAGACACGGGGATAAAGATGCCGTCGTTGAGGCTGTGCTTCAAGTTGGAAGTGTGTTCGTCATTTTAACCAAGTTACGCAAGCCTTACCACCTTGAGCATGATTTCACTCGCCTCAACCTTGCACCACGGCATGTAGATATCGTGTTCGTGAAGATTGGATATTTGGAGCCGGAGTTGTTTGATATGGCTTCTGATTGGCTGCTCGCCCTGACCCCAGGTGGCGTTGATCAGGACCTGCCTCGCCTCGGTCATGTTCGAATCCATCGTCCAATGTGGCCATATGATCGAGAATTTGCCGAGGCACCCGACCTGACTCCCCAACTTATCCCCTTCTCAAATGAGGCACTTTAGCGTCCCCTTCCTGCAGAGACTTTCTTCAGGCTAAATATGCTAAGCCGTATAGGTAACTAGCATAAACCCTCCGTATGCCCGTGCACCAGAGCGGGATGGATAGACATAGATTTGTATTCAGACATTCTGTAGCCATCATCTGACCCCTTAAGGCTCTGGATTCCTACTGGAGGATTCAAGTTAAAATTTGGAATGCGACCGGAAAAATTAAAACTTTGAAGAATACCCCACATAGTGCTTCGGTGTCTAAACTTCATGTCGTCGGCAATCGATGGAATGTGACCAGATGTCAGGGACATGTATTTCCCCACAATATGGTATTTTATGGTTATAAATTAGCAGCGCTCACAGCCATAGTCAGTCTAAAAAGGCTGACAACTCTCAAAATTTGAATCAAACTCCAGGCAAAATGTTCCTTTATTTGATTGGGCTGTTCTATTTGCCCAACCTTTCGTCGGCAGCAAACCTTTCATTTAATATCCCCTCCAGTCCGCCATCCAATGCGAGTGCTACGCTCACCGAGGCCCCTGTGGGCGTTTCGTAAGTGTCAAGCGGAATCACGTCGATCGGCAGATTGTGTCTCATTCCACAGGTTCGAGTTCTTCGCATACCCAGCGTATGTAACGGATGTCGCCTCGACTCAGCAATGCCTGGAGAATTTCAAGGACTTGACCGGAGTTTGGCCACCCATCCGTATAGGCGGAACTACGCAGTGAGTACTCTGATCATGACTTAACGCGCTCATGATGATTAATAACAACAGGGACCGAGCTACGTACGACGCCTCATCATCTGCTGCCGTCACTTATACCGTAGCTGCTGCCGGTGATGCACCTGATTCTCTTACCTTTGGACCGCCGTTTGTCGCATTGGCTGCGGATTATGATGGAGATGTGACTTTAGGCCTCAACCGCCGTCTGGATAATATCTCCAATACTATTGCAGCTGCAAAAATCGCAGTTGAAGAGATGGATAACCTCTATGCCATTGAACTCGGCAATGAGCCAGACTGTCAGCCAAATCATTGAAGACGCCTAAGGAAATGGAGACTAATTTTTCTTTCCTAGTTTACACTTCTACAGACCCAATCGCGGACGGCGCCTCTTGGACTGCCGCAGCTGACTACGCGTCTCAGGTTAAGTGGCAAGATGAAGTATCTGGAAATCTGTCCATTGAGAACATTGTGTCAGCCGGTGTCTATTTCGGAACATCTCCAGAGAGCATAGTCGGCCTTACCGCAGTTGAGGGGGATGCTAATGATTATGTGAAGGATTATTGCTCCCACAATTACCCCCAGTCTGCAAGTACTGCTGACCTGGAGACGCTTATGGGTCACAGTGATATTGCTTCTGAAATTGAGGAGTTTGCGGCAGAAGTTGCGGCTGCGACAGCCATGGGGAAGGAGCATGTGTTTGGTGAGACTAACTCTGGTATGTATCCATGATGTCTTTCTTCACGGACTGCCGGCTTACTTTAAATAGCGACGGGTGGCGGCGGTGGAATAAGCCCGACCTTTGGGGCTGGTTTGTGGATATTGGATTATGTTATGCAATCTCTCATTATGGGTACCAAGGTATGCTGTCGATGAAACAGTGGTTTTTTCGAACAAATGACTGATATCGCCGGCCCTAGTCACTTTACTTCCACCAAGGCACGATCGGAAACTGTAAGTTCTGCCCCCCTCAACATATGACTAGATACTCAGACTTTCAAGGCCAATACTGCTGGTGGGGCCGCTATGATATGGGCTCCCCGTACTTTGGAGCCTACTTTGCCACAATGGCCCTTGCAAATGCAGACCAAGTTGCTCCACTGGATAGCGGGGATACAGCGTTCGCAGCATACGCCATTTACAAATCAGGAGCGCCTGTTCGGGCCCTCCTTTACAACTCCGAATACTACACTAATGGAACCCGATCAACCCAGGCATTTATTTTGAGCGGCCTAACGTCCTCAACTGTGACAGCTAAGCGACTCACTGCTTCATACGCTACATCACGGGTCGACGAAGGGGACAGCCCCACTGTTGCGGGACAATACTTTGGAAATGGAACCTGTACCATCATGGGCGATGAGGTCACTGAGACTACCACGGTCTCTTCGGGTAAAGCGACATTCACGGTGGGCGCGTCGGAGGCCCTTCTGATTGAGCTTTAGGTACGCTGGTCCAACAAGGAATTTTCACGGGAGATATTGAGCTTGTCATTAGATACAGGAGTAAAGCTTTCATAATTCCATCAATGAAATGCGGAGACTCCGTGTTTAATCGGAATGTGAACCCCATGACGCTGTAACCGCCGGGAATTGTCCTGTTAAAGTAAAACGCTAAGAACGTCCGGGGTATATCCGGGGAACCCCACATTCAAACCCACCATTTTGATCTGAAACCCTGCCCAGATAGTCCCTTAGGTAATATCAAAATTTAACTTCACTTAGCTAATATTCTATGATTTGACCATTTTATCTAGTTGTATGTGACATTCGTTGGAGCAGCGAGAACGCCACACCGCATGTCTCGGTTTATTGACAAGGACATTTCCGATTAAGCGAGCATTCAAATGGGCGCTCTTGAACCTTGGGATGCGAACTATTCGACCCTTTAGCTTTAGGAGGCGCACTAGTCGTCGCTTTCGGGACATATAGACCCGAGTCATTACCCGGTGCCCGGAGTTTGGTATCGAAACTAAAGCACCTAGCTGTGTTTCAAAGGTAAGCTCAGGGCTGAAAGGCTTGTATCGGGGAATGAAGCTTCCTTTCAGTAGCCGATGCGGGGATCTTCTCGGCTTTGTGTAATTTTTCTTTGTTCAAAAAACCCTTTTTACATGGCAACTTCGGTCATGTGTATTGGTGGCTTTCAAGCCATCGCTCCTTGTAGTATACTAGTCCGTACTAACCCCGCAATCTCTGAGGAAGCTTAGATAGTAGTGCAATTAATTTTGAAGGTTGTCACAAGCCAAGCTACCTGGCCAGGATAACTTTAAAGATAAGTTGTCGAAGTTCACACATTTTTCGCAACGGCTGGATTGGCATACCACATTTCACCCCTTCAATTCCTGATCCGCAGAACATCATGGAGGAACCAAAGCAAACAAGCGAAATCATCGAAGATGCTCATGTGGAGAACAATGTTGAAGATGAGCCGCCGAAACAGCCCATTATGCGAGCAATGTCGGATGATCTCTCGGTCTGGCAAACCCTTCGCCAGTTCAAGTTCATCTCGCTGGTTGCTATCGCTGCATCGTTCAGTGCCTCCCTGGATGGGTATCGTAAGGCTCAGACCCCTAACGCCACCCAATTATTTATCTGACGGTTAAACAGAGATCAATCTGAATGGCGGAGTCGTCTCTAACAAGGGATTTATCGCCCAATTTGCCTCTCCCGGAACGTCGATCATTCCAGGACCATATGTGTCTGCATGGGGTGGTATCCAATCGGCCGGTCAAACAGTTGGACAAATTGTAAGTTTTGTGAAATTCGACCTGACTCTCTGTACTTTTCACTTTTTCAATGACTTGCTAACAATGTGTTCAGCTCTTGCAGTATGTCACGGAGGCCTATGGGCGTAAGATTGCCCTGTACCTTATTTGGGTGGATCTCGTTATCGTAAGTGAGGTGAATATTCCACACTCGAGGATTCATACTGAAAATTATTTTTTAGAGCGTCTTCATAGAGTCCTTTGCCACTCAATGGCAGCACTGGCTTGTCGCGAAACTGTTTTCGGGAATGGGTGTCGGCATGTTGCAATCTACGCTTCCACTCTACCTATCTGAGATCGCACCTACTCAATTGCGTGGATTCTATATCAATGCTTATAGTTTGTGAGTTTAAAATTCTATCTGATCGGTCTGTGGTTTATCTCGGCTTATATGTCACGGAATAGGTGGTTTGTGCTTGGTCAAATCTTTGCTTCGGTGGCGCTCAACAGACTCAACTCCTCCGACCCTATGGACTACCGGACCCCTATTTACTCTCAGGCAGGTGTCTTCAGCATGATATTGGCTTTCATAAAGCCATTAACGCACACTCATTAACATTTTCATTCTAGTGGGCGATGGTCGGCACTATTGCTATCATCTTTGTCCTGATTCCGGAATCACCTTGGTGGCTAGTCAGCAAAGGAAAGAATGATCGCGCAGCAAAAATTTTGCAAAGATTCAATGGTCACATTGAAGGATACAATGTTCAAGAACAAATCGTGAGCCATTAATCCTGGTACTTGGCGGACATCACTAACATTCTCTTAGAGCGTCATGGATGCCACCGTGGTGGAGGAACGCCGGATCGCTGAGCGCAACTTAGAAATGGGCCAGATGGCCGTATTCAAAGGTCGCAATTTGATTCGATTCCTCATTGCATCTTGGCCAAAGATTACACAGCAGTTTGTGGGTCTGGCAGTTTTCAACAGCTACGCTACCTACTTTTGTAAGCCCTCGTTAGCTATTTCAATATGTTCTGCGACTGATATAGGCTCTCAGTTCAATACGCGGGGAGTGATGACCCGTTCATGGTGACAGTCATCCTGTCATGTGTCCAGCTTATATCCATGCTTATGACAGTGACGCTTACGGATCAATTCGGTCGTCGGCCTTTAACCGTCTACCCTTATGCAGTGACTGTTGTATCTGTTTTGTGTCTTGGCATTATTGGGTGCTTCGACTATACAAAACCCGCAACTAGCTCGCTATTGGTAATTCTCAACTTTTCAAACACACTCTTATGGCTATTACTAATCCTTCCTTTTTCAGATCTTCTTCGCTTGCATGGCCACGTTTTCTACGACCGGTGCATCGGCTATCGGATACGCGTACGCGGCTGAGGTTCCCCAACAGCGTCTCCGAGCTCAAACCGCTGGATGGGCTCTCGCTTTGTCCAATGGTGTCGCAATCATGTTCAGCTTTTGCACCCCGTTGATGATCAATAATGGAACCGTTTCGCACTGGGGTGTCAAGACGGGATTCTTGTTCGTTTGAAGCTACCTACTCACATGACAACATATCACTGACGAGGACTAAATTTATAGCTTCGCCGGAACTGGGTCTGTGGCTGTAGTCATTGCTTGGTTTATCCTACCTGAAGTGACACGTCGCACACCTGCAGAAATTGACGAACTGTGAGTCCAGATCTTTCCATATCTCATGTTGACATATATTGAAGAGCGCATTAATAACATGACTGGCTTTACAGATTCGAAACGAAAGTCAACCTTCGGAAATTCAAGGGACATGTCACTGAAGTCCAGATGCGCGCAGATGCAGGTCACTTGGCTGACAAGGAAACAGTGGCTTAATTGACAGGCCGGGGTAGAATGCTAAAGTGGATATGGTTCAATTAGGTTCACTTGTAGTGCTGTGACTTATAACTTATGTTATCTTGTCAGCCGTTACGTGTTTGCAACTGGAGGGAGGATGTTGCCTGGATGATTCTCATACCGCCCAGTCGCAAGTTTCCTCAGTGTTGTATAGCCAAATGACAATTTGTAGCAATGACAGTTCTATTCATATTGACCTCATTTGGACCTCGCTTTCCAACAGTGTCTTCCTCTTATCTATCAATTCCAGGAATAAATATAGTTTAATGAACAAAGAGGGAGAACAGAGAATTAAACCATTATTATCAGTTTATCGCTCTAAGAATGAAAGGCGACCGGACTCTAAGTAAACACACATCATGACGAGAACTAAATGGGCTCGTAGGCTAGCTTAACATGATTAATAAGACCATGCTCCATCAAAGACGCACCTGGCAACTGAATGACAACAGAGACCGCCTTCTGTAAAGTAAGCTCCACGTTGATTATGCCGTCAGAACCGGTAGTCCAAGAGACAGTCGCCAAATTATCGTGGCCCAATGCAACCTTCGCCTGCATGGCCCCTGTGAGGTGAAGCCGCGGCTTGAACAGTACTTTAGAGCACCCAGATGCGATGGGAGAAATTCCTGCAACTTCAGTACAATACTCATATATCGGAACACTACCCCACGCATGACAATCTGACCGTTGTCGAACATCATCCTCCTCCCAGGTCGACAAATTGTTCGCGAGCATGTTTCGCCATGGTGCCCACATTTCGTTCCACACGCCTTCATACAGCTTGTCTCCAGCAATCGCCAAGGCACGTAGAAGATAGAAGCGCATCACGTACGAGCACTTTGAAAACCTCGGGTTGCCAAACGAACCCATCAGGATACGTTCTCGATCATCCGGTAACGCAGCTCCGCAAAGAACGGCGAATACTTGGCAATGTTGTGAATATGCGTCCTCGTTTGCTATGTCGGCCGTCGAGTCCGTGAAGAACTCGCCGTCATAGCAGTATTTTCGAATAGCGGAAACCAGTGCTTCGGCGCGTGAATCGTATTCATCCGCGTTACCGGGTCGTCCAACATCGCGGGCTAGTCGCGCAGCCTGTCGCAAGACGTATGCATAAAGCATGCTGAAGTACGTGTGTCTGTTTGACCTTCGACCTGATGTTGGAACTCCTTTGTCGGGATGTTCGTCAGTCGCTCCCCAGGTCGTTACCCAGTCGACATATTGCCATACATCTTCCGACATTCCGCTCACGAGGCCATGTTCATCAATGTACGAGTCAAAGAAATCTAGGACCCCGTCTATTCGTGGAACAAACGAACGAGAGTATTTCGTATCACCAAAGAAGAGGTGATGATCACACACCTGGAGGATCCAGTAAAGTGGGAAGCCGGCAATGATCTGGGGAACATGGGACGGGAAGCGGGATTGCGTGAGCCCTTCGGGTGTGATGGAAGATGCGAAATTTGTAATTGCTTGTCGCATCAACCTATCGTCTCCGGATAGAAGATAGTGGAATAACCCAACTGATCTGCTGTCTCCGGAGTATCTGGAAAATGGTCAGCTGAATGTCAGAATTGTCGCGGTAAAAGAACCTACTGAAGTTGCTCATAAAATGGGCAATCAGAGTAACCATCAAACATGCAGTTTCTCAAGGTTCGAATTGACACATCCCAAATATCCTTACTGCTCTGGTCCTCGGGATTCTCCCAATTAGCTTTGACAGACAGAGGGTAATTCACCTGGGTTCCGTCAAAGCGCACTAACTCGACTGGCTCGGATCCGATCGTGATTTCAACACGCATGACTCGGAATGTTCGAAACCAAAAAGGCTCATATTTCACATCTTCTGTATCTGGAATAGCGAGCGTCACCTCATCATATGGACCAATAATGACTCCCTTTGATGCATCTAGCCGATCGGCCTTGGACCTAAAGTAGGGGTATGAACGAGGTTCCAATTCATATCCCTCGGAATATGTGACTCGGAGCTTAATTTCAGTTGGCCCTTTGACACCTCTGAAGACCCATCGCAGAAACGCAGTTGAGTGAACATCTGCCTGTAGCTCTACTATATGACTAGATCCAGCTGGCAGGGTAAAAAGGCGACCCTGAGTCAGAAATTTTCTCCATTCTTCGGCAGGGACAGGGCTGTCGCAGAACTTCATAGTTTTAATAGCCACCTCTTGGGCTTCCGGCATGGGGATAACACGTGGCCGTAAGCGCCAAGGTGGAAGCTCTCCATTGACACACTTGATATTATATGGAACCGGTGTCAGGGTGGGACTGGGCTTGATGAGCTCAACACGTTCGTTGATCTGGTATTACACATTAGACAGGAAATCAAGTAACGACGGACGGGATACGCTCACATGGAGAAAGACATCATCCACAAGTCCAGTTGGGAAGTTCACGCTTTCGTCCACCTGTGCCACCCAAGACTTCCGGGACTCAAGGTTCACAGTCTCGGTGGCTGTTTCAATACACCCTACAACTGTCAAGCCCGGGAAAGATGTTCGCTCAAATGGCATGCCCCCACGAGAAGAGGCAAAGTACCGAAGCACCACAAATTCCACTTCATTTGGTCCAATCTGCAGGTGAGGTGCAATGTCCTGGCTATCAAAGTACCAGATTAACAGACTTCCCCGTGCAGGGCCAGTGGCGACGTGGGTGCCATTGACAAATAATTTGTATCTCGTATCGGCAGAGAAATGCAGTAGTGACTGAGTTGGCAGTTTTGTCAAATCGAAGTTCCGGGTGAATCTAACCAACCGTCCGGCGGTGTTGATAGTGGAGGAATCGATCCAGCCGGGGACCCAGACCCAGTTGTCTTGGAGATTGTTGATGGTCTATGTGAAACGTCAATCATTGAATACCTGGGAAATGATACAATCCGAATTACCTGTTGCCCTTCGGGCGTTCTTTTCTCCATCCTTGTAGATTACAAAGCCCCTATCTCCTCTATAACCGGGGTACTGAGCACCCTTTGTACCCCCGCAATATGGTGGGGCAACAATACTCGGTATTGTTTAGCCCGAGAATCTCTCCGGACACATATACGGAGCTCCACCCCGGCCTTTGAACCTGTATTTACACGCTTACGAGGATCCAGGGAAGAGCTCCGATTGCGAGGCCGAACTGCGGGATCCGACGTATGTATATTCAATCATGTTTATGTATGTTCAACTCTGGTTTCTTCATCCGTTTGGGTCCGGCCATTTGACTCCGTCCTGTGGAAACGCCTTGCTAATTTGACATGTTGCTGCTCAGTTAAGCTAGCTTGGGCTCCCAAGATCCCTAGACAAATCCCAGCCATCTCACTGTTCCATATGCCGCCCCGATCACCGCGAGCCAAGAGACAATCCCTCGAGCGTACAAGACTCGAGATATCATGCGCACTTCAGCCGCATCATTACGATGGGGATAAGGCTCATTCTCAGGCGCCTCCTTCCCAAGAAATGCGCAAAGCGGTCCCCACCCATCTTTCGGTTCATGCTCCAGGACTTCGCGCCCACGCTTAGCCGCCTCAGCCCGAACCCACGCGTTGTGAGCATCATAGTGCTTCGCCGTAAATACTTCCTCTTCCGCGAGGCCGAATTTTTCCATGCAATATTTGGTATACCAAAGCCACATCGCATGGAGGTTGCGATCTGTTTTCCAAAGGAAGGTGAGCGCATAGTAGGATGGTTTACTTGCCCAGGAGAGGAGCTTGATGGATTTTTCCCAGCTGTTGCCCCCACCTGGCCGCAAATTGAGGACAATCTTGGCATCGGGGTACATGTCCATCAAGTCATCGACGACGGTACAACCCGGAAAGTCAGAGGTAGCTTGGAATCCATCGAAGATTTTGTGAAGGAGTTTGAGGCGTCGCTCCTTATTGGGTTCCTGCAATGCTTCTAAGAGTATGTCGCCACGGTCGGCATGAGGTGCGATGTGTGCCATATGCATGCACGGGGTACAATTCATGTATTGAGATTCACAGGCAGCTTGCAGCGAGCTTGTCGCGCAACGGGGCAGACCTGCGCCAAGGACCTGAAGTGGGGCTTTATTGTCTCGATCGATGGCGAGATCATCGGATAGGAAACGCATGGTGGCGTATGGTGATATGGCAGTAAGTTACAGTTTCTGACGTGCTAAGAGAGGGAAGATAGCTAGATATATTTTACCATTCCGTGAAAGGGTCTTTCTTGGCCCCCAAAATTCGGGTCGAAAGTAGCAGTGTGCGGCTGCGAGAGTAGCGCTGTTAAGCCACCCAACACCATTGTCTTCTTTGGGCTGGCCCACAAATTATTATGATTTGCTGAGAATACGAGTCCAAAGCTTAATTAACTTGCGGATGATGGTTGTGGTTTTGGCGCTTTTTTGGTATTCCCCTGGGTCTCTCCGTCATCCGGTTCCTTTTTCCGTTTAGCTCCAGAGGTCAAAGCAGTAGGGATTCGTTTCTCTTGCAAGCATTTGGACCATGGTCTCGATTCGTTTCCCCTTTGGATTGTGGGTGATGCTGTGTGAATACGCCACAATATAGAGCAACGGTTGGTCTTATTCAAGTCTCAAAAAAGGCCTTGGCGGTGGGTACTGCTGACAGGGCAGCTTGAACATCAGCAGGGATGCTGATAGTGGCTGAAACCGCATAAGCACGCTCCCATCGGCCATTAAACTTCGCGGCCTCCACTTCAGCCAATTCAGCTGGGCGCATGCGGCCGTTTGTTATTAGTCCACTGGCTGTACTGACATTCTTTTGACGCTCGGCGAGGGGTGTACCGCACCAGCCACCAGTTCTTATCAAATCCATTGGAACGACCGTCTATCCAACCGAAACACAGTGCAGCTTCCACAGCCTGTGGCGCAGATACCGAGGGAATATTCGACGCCTTCTTTGCAAGTTTGCGGTAAAATCCAGGCGCGGTTGTATGCTCGCGCTCGAGAAAAATCTCCAATTGGGCGGTCGAGAATGAAAGTATGGGTAAATCTGAAGGAACTTTTGCTGACATGTTAAATGATAATCGTAAGACCCGTAGCCATAAACTAGAAGTTCCGGAGAGGCGAAGGCCGAGACGCGAGACAGGAACACGTGTGGGGTACAGATAAGGCGATAAGATAAGCGATAACGACTCCGCGTTTAAAATCAACTGGGGAATGACATCAGCCACACTTGTCAACATCCCCATTCCCTTTCATCACACAGTTTCCGAGTGGTCGACCTATCCAGAGTTACTTAAACCTCATTTCTACCGCCAAAAAAATCAGCGAGCTCACCACAGCCGGTGAGAATGAGCGATGAACACGATGTACCAGGAGAGTTGAACAACGAGGATGACAGCCTGGTTCAGGCCCCTGAGAGCGGACCAATCCAGCCAATAAACCACAGACCTAGTGCCCAATGGAAGCCTTCATCCCGGACAGTGGAGGAAAACCTGGCCAGGGGCCTTTCCAATGAAGACCTCTGGATGCTGATTCGACGATTCGACAAGGTTTGTGGCCCCCACTGAAATGAGATTCAATGCTGACATGTGAACAGCAAATCTACCATGTGCGAGCCGTCGAAGATTCCAAATCCCAGAAATTAGACCTGAATCGCGTGGAAGTTGAGCGATTCCCGCCCGAAAAGTTGCGCATTACCCTCGAGCGGTTTTACACATCGGTCGTTGTCGGCGTAATCGAGTTCTTCCGGCACATAACCAGATTGCGATCATGGAAGGAGTCCGGGCGGACAACTGTGTTCTGCATCGTATTTATAACCCTACCTGGTGTGCATGCACTCATCAGAACGCTTACAATATCCAGGTCTATTTTGCTTGTTGGGCTCTGGATGTTCTCATTCCGACCATTTGCGGTGTCATCATTTCCCTCATTATGGTTCCATCCATACGTGGATGGATCTTTCCTCCCAGCAATGAAACCTTAGATTCAGACGTTCTTAGTACAAAGGGATCGGGAACAGAGCAACCTGAATCTCTAGACAGCCTCACGGGTGCACCAGAGACTCACAAGGGTGAGGCTGCGGAGCAGGAAGCGAGAAATTTGATTGACAGCCTAGCTACCGTGGCGATGGAAAGCGCTGCGGCCAAGTACGGCCAGGCCGTAGTTGATGAGGCTCCCGAGCAGCCTCTTCTTGGTGACAGCTCAGAAGTCATAGATGCCCCGGAGACTCCGGACGGCGATGCCCCGGAGGACAAGACTAAAAAGCCCATGAAGAAAAAAGTCTCGCATGCAACAGATAAGTTGATGCGAGGGCTGAGTGATGTCACTGATATCTATGAGCAATTCTCCAAGTAAGTCTTCTCGATTAGCCAGGACAAACTCATGTACTAACAATAATAGTCTTCTGTCTCCAACGCCTCCATTTTTGCTACTTACATCCCGTTTACAGCTTGCAGGTATCCTGACCTTGATCTCTGTGCTGGTACCTTTAACCTCTAGCTATTGGATTGTCAAGATCATCGGGTTCGCCATTGGCTTTGGTTTCTTTGGAGACCCAGTTTTCACCTACACGCTGGATACCCTGAACCGGAAAATTCCGAATTGGAAGGATCAAATGGATTTGCAAAAGTATGCCTATTTCTGTATCATCTGTCGATATGTTCATCGCTGACCAAAATGCAGGACCTTGTTGGCCGGTGTTCCTACAAACGCTCAACTCACATTGACTCTTCTGCGGATAGGGGAGATCAATTCTGAACCTCTACCACCTCCTCCAGCCGTGGGCAACAAGGACCGGGCATGGCCAATCGCACGCAAGAAATCACAGGCTTCATCTTCAACCGATCTTACAAAGCAGAACTCCTCCCCCGAATTGCAGAAGTCCAACTCGAACATTTCCCTCCCCGAGGTAAAGCCGAAGCGAAGAACAATGTTCAAATTTTTCAAATTCCTTCGTCGAACGATCGCAACGGCGATCCAAGGTCACATTGCATTCGACCGAGCAATGGCCATTGCAGGGTCTACCCACACGAGGGGCCTGCTTACCATGCTGCAAAACAGACATTTTTCAGCAACCCCCTTTGGGCCCCTGAAGTTTGACGCAAAATATGAGCGCAAGCGAGGCGCTGCTGTGATTGATAATTCGAAGGAGCCCCCGATATTGTATTTTACAACATACCAATCTGCCGGCTTGGATGATTTGCGAATCGAAAGCCGGAAGAAGGGATCTGTTCTTTTCCAGATTCCGGTCACTGACATTAAGGAGCTGAAGAAGACTGAAGGTCTAGGGTGGAAGCGGAAGTTGATTGTTGAGTTGACCGCTGGTAGTAAAGAGGCTGCAGATGGCCTTGTGGTCAGTGGTGATGATCTGGAGCAGACATATCACCTCACAGGTATGAGATCTCGAAACCAGCTTTTCAATCGACTGGTTGCGATTGATGCACAATTCTGGGAAAGCCGTTAATTACCAAGCTGCCGCCAAGGTGGTATCGACGTACTGGTCAATCTATTTCCAGGCAATACTGCGACTGTGGATACTTGGTATATCCAGAATGTAATTGCCATATAGGACACATTATATACGCTGGTGTCATACCAGCGTTCTCTTGTACCTTCAAATACTGCTTCCATCTGTTGATCTTATTTCATGGCATTTGCCAATATTCGAGATCTATCATTCTTCGACATTTTAGCCACAAGGACCGCGATTTAAGATGTCAACACCAATGTACATATCAACTGCTATGTATCACTATTGAGGAAACTCATTCAAGACTCTGAATGCCCAAATTTCCAGCCCGTATTATGAACCCTTGAAGGAGCTTTGAAGTAACGTGCATGAGGCCGCGGGAGACCAGTATCCCTTTGTTCATAGCCCATGATCCCATTATCACTACAATTTGAATCAAGGACAATGGGTCTCAAAAAATTCTCTTTCATCGTCGCTGTTAACCAAATTGGCCTCATTGTTTCATTTTTCTTTGAACTTTCATTTCTTTGTCGCTCATTAGGTATATAAACCCCAACACGATGCGATGAAGTCTCGAGAACATTGCATATTATTTCCTCCACACCTCAGCTCCGCCATAACAATGCCTCAAAGCTTCGCCCCCGCGGCCCAAAAACTTCTAGACCCACAGAGTGACCTGGCCCAGAAATATCCCGATCTTCATCACGGTCTTCAATGGCGACTGGAAAGAGCTTTAGCGGAAAGAAACCATGAACCCATCTCAATGTGCGATGATGTAATGTTCCATGGCTACGAAATTGGAAGGAACGACGAATTCATATTTCAAGATGAAGAAAATTCTGCCATGGTTGATTTCCTAGACCCGATCGCTAATGATGATACAGCGACTCGTCCGACTCAAATATGCAAGAAGTTGAGTGACCGTATGGACATCTACGGTACACTTGGCTATGGTAGTAAGTCTCTCTTATCTTCCCTCCTGACCTGACTTGAAACATGCTAATTGATTATAGGTTTTGCAGCTGTGTATCTCGCCCGAGAGCGATGCGGTCCCGGAGAGGACCCTCGAAATGTCAGACATTATGCCGTCAAGGTCGAGCGACACAGCACGGTTTTCAGTGCCAACCAGGGGTACCTATCGCCCCCTGTGGTGCCAATACATGATAACGCCGATCAGGCGAGGTATATCCCTACTGAAGCGTTATATCTTCTTTTTCTGACATGCAGCAACAGGTTCCCCAAGCTTGACTCCGTCTACATCCATGACCGATATCAAACAATTGTTATGTCGGCATGTGTTGATTCATCTCTAGATCGATGGGCACCGGCAGTAGGTTCTTGTGCACAGCTTTTTCCCTCCTTCACGGGCAAATATCTCATGGCCAGAGATAATAGGCCCCTCCTCGATGAAATGTCTGCTTGTAAAGTTGCAGCGCAGCTTCTAGAAGCAATTGCTGACATGGCACAGATCAATCTTGTTCATTTTGACCTCTCAGTCCTCAACTTCGTTGTTGATCAGAACCTGAACGTCCAACTCATTGACCTTGGCAATGTCTGGTTCGGGCTCGAGGACGAGGATTTTCTCTGCTCCATGTATGCATACATAGCCTTCCAGGAATACCAAATGTTGCCTGAACTAGCGGAGATCTTGTTTCGACCCGAGAATCATGAACGTGACTTGCACCAAAATATGTGGGTCGATTTTGAAAGTGATGTTCGTCAAATCACGCTATGGAAGTACGGCGTTATCGTCTATGGGCTTCTGCATGGTTATTGGCCTTGGGATAATCCCCCGGCTGGTGGCCATGAGTTGAATTTACTAGAGTATGGCGGTGAGGAAAATCAGAGGGTTTATGATCGACGAGTGAGAATGGTGTATGATGATTTGCCGATGAGGGAGGATTTGTCTCAGGATTGCAAAGATGTGCTGCGTCATCTTTTGCAGAGGGACCCTGCCAAGCGTCCGTCTTTAGCAACCTTGGTTACATATCCTTGGTTCTCGCAATGGACATATCAGAAAGGTATTTATGAGCGGCCTTTTTCACAGGATTTTCAGAATGCCTACTGTCAATCTGTTTAGCTAAAACATGAAGTTTGCAGATACATGTTTCGTGATATATTTTTTGCAGTACATTTACCATCGTCAACAAGAATATTGTTTGCGCTGAATTAAAGTCACATATTCCATGTATAGATATCTACGGGAATAGGCAGATGTCAAAAATTCTTAGGGTAATCTCTTCCAAGGTTCCAAGTCTAGGTGATACCTACTGCTATTCTCTATATAGAAAAGGGGTATTGCCCCACTCAGCGCATGTGCACAGGTGAGAATATTGTCCACATACCAGGTGTAGGTCCTTCCTTGGAACCTTGGAAGGTTAATCGTGAACTTGCGAAATGTCTACCAGCCTTGGAAGCAGGATATCTTGATATATAGTCTGCACTAATATCCACAGTTTGGAAATTTTCACAACCCCCACCTTTAGGTTGTCGATCTCCACCTTGGCACACCTTGAATTCGGCCTCAAGGTTCTCTCGACCTTTGTTGGTTATGAATTTTTATTTCTTTCCTTCTTAGAAGACCCCTACATCCCTTTCCATATCGCAGTGTATTGAAATGACGTCTTTTTCTTTTTCTTTTGCTCTTTCTTTTGTGTGGCCAATTCGTACCTCTTGACCTGGGAGGTTCAAGACCCTGCTTCGGGTTCTTCAACGGGTCAACCGAGGCTGAGGCTCGGTCAAGCCCCTTTCCCACTCGTATCTGCCAGGGACGTAATCTAGGGACTTCTCCGTAGCGATTCAAGACATCTTGTTACCTGTCATAGCATGGGCACGATAATGGCAGCTTAAAATTTGACTGGGGCGGGTATATTTTTACCAGAGCCGCACTATCACGTTTGAGTGGGGCGTTACCCAATACTGAGGCTCGGAGACCGCACCTCTTTTTCGGCTTGCCGTAGACATTGTGTATGAGAATTGGACACTTTTTGGTCCTTATTTTTCAAGCAAATCTAACGCCAACAGCCAGAACAAGCTTTCCTTTTGCAATATACCACTCCAGCCAATTCCATACGATGGGACCAGCCCTGTGGGGCCGTGCCACGCGGCGTTTGCGTGGGCTATCGCGTCCTATCGCACTAAATGGTCCCACTGGATCATCAGTGGTTGATTCCCGAGCTACCGGTGCAAAAATAACTACCAAGCTAGCTGTTCGTGGGTTGCGAGGCAGACCTACAACGCAAGCCTTTGCCCAGGAACCTCGAAGAAGGCTAAAATTCAATGGTGGAGCCCACCTTTGCCAAGCCACAGTACGTCAATCAACTCGCGGCCATAAAACTAAAAAAATAATTTAAATTATGTCTTTTGGCACTGTTTTTCTTTCGTAGAATTCAACCACTCCTTTCTCATCTCAATACCAAAGACAGTATGCAGGGTCTGCTTTTGCTCCTGTTGGGAGCGCAATTGTCGCGGGTTTCTGGTCACCCATTCTTCGCACCAACCGCTGTTGACCAGGCACCCCAAACAACCAAGCTTGCGATCCCACCTATGGTGGCTGATGTCGATGGCACAGTACAAATTCTCGAGATTCGAGATGAGCGAGAGCTGAATGAATTCTTTGCTCGTGATACCACATCTACAACTTCCTCCACTACATCTACAACTTCCACCACCTCATCCACCACTACATCCACAACATCGAGTACTACGAGTTCAACAACATCTACTACCAGCTCAACCACCTCTACTACCTCCAGTACCACATCTTCCGATTCAACCTCGACATCCACCACATCTTCTTCTACATCAACTAGCACCAGCAGTTCGACAACAACAACAAGCACCTCCAGCACCACAACAAGCACCGCAACCGCAACAAGCACCGAAAGCGCCGCACAAAAGAAGAAGAACCATCGAGGAAACATCAACGCAATTATCTTCTCCTGTGTCATGTTCTCCGTCTTCGCCGGTGTCGCCATCCTCCACTGTTACAAGGAGCGAGCAAAGTCCAAGCGTATCGCCGCCCGCGAACTCCTCAAAGCCACCGCTGTCGTTCCTGCACCACTCCAGTCTGCCAAGAATGAGTCAAGCACAAATCTACTCAGTGATCGGTCATCTGTGATGTTCAGAGACAATCCTTCCCCCGCCGAGTCACGACCCGCTACGGCCCAAGGCATCGCCCCGACTCATGAAGCTGAGCATCATTGAGTGATGAAACAGACTTTCCTTTATTTTCACACGCATTTTCCTTCCGGGCCCGGTGGGATTTAAAATACCAGTATACCAGTGTTTTATATGTCTTTCCTTGTTTTTAGCATAGCAGTGTTTTTAAATGCATAGCATATTTACATTCGTCACGATTTGGGTTTTCGGTTCAGATTTAGACTTAATGTAGACCCACGTGGGTACCCTTAAATGCTGCACGTGGTGATTGACGAGCCGTGTTCCAGGTGTGAAACTGTGGTCAGCGCGTTTTCTTACTTCATCCCCAACCCTAGGACTGCAAGTTAAGCTTTCGGAGTCGGAGTCGGCACTCCGTAACACTCAATGTTGAGAACCCAACTCTTCAAGCTTGGTAATTTTTTGCAATTTTTGAACATAGCTACGCTTACCATGACTGTTCGACACGTCGGTTGGAACTCATTGTCTCTCTTGTACTAGTCCACCCTCCTATCTCATCATTCCAGGCTCCTTGTATAAAGTGTGATCATTTCCTGCAGCCTTGTCCATGAATCAGTCACAAAGTAAATCCTACAAGCTTCCAAGTCAACATGGGTGGTATATTCTCAAAAATAACAAGCAATGCCCCGGCTCCAATTCCAACACCCACTTCAGCTCCCCCAGAAAGAAATGAGATAACGATCACCGGGTTAGCCACAGAATGGCCCTCAAAACAAGTTACCCCAGACGACCTCAGAGAATTCGCCCTGAGTTTATACCCTGCAGATGCGCCATGGTTCGTAAGATTTCATGGTTCGTATATCGATTTCCCATATTAAAGATATACCAGGCTTCAAAGACTCCTCAAAATCAACGAACAAACCGGAATCGACACCCGATCTGTGGTGGACCTATGGTCAGATCCTCAATGGTGGCGAAAGGATCCTCCCAAAGCTGAAGAAGTCGATACCGCCTGGCGACAATATGGAGTCCAAATCGCCAAGAAAGCTGCACAGAAGGCTTTGCTGGATAGTGAGATTCAGGCAAGCGACATCACACACCTTGTCGCAGTCACTGCGACCAATTCTGGAAGTCCGGGGTATGATCAAATTGTCGCCCGCGAGCTCGGGATCCCGGCGACGGCCGAACGATTGTTGATAAGTGGTGTTGGATGTGCTGGGGGCTTAGCTGCCTTGAGAATGGCTTCGAATCTGGCTAGGGCGTCTACTAGCCAAGGTCGACCGGCTAGGATCCTGGTATTGGCATGTGAGATTTGCAGTATATTTATTAGTTCGGAACTGCACGCAGCTTCAACTTCACAGGATATGGGGATTGGAGTGACTCTGTTTGGTGATGGTGCGGCCGCACTGGTTGTGTGCAATTCGGATGGTATGACTCGGGAAAACAATGAGAAGAACCTACCAAGGCGGTTTTCGATTGTTGATTCGCGTTCTGCTATTGCCCCAGGGACCCACGATGAGATGGAGGATAAGGTCACAAGTACTGGCTTTCGACTTGTGTTGTCGAAGAATGTCCCCAAGCTGACATCCGCATCACTTGCACGGCCGTTTCAGAGTCTGATTACGGAGAACGGGATGTCCGGTGCTTCGGCAACGGATTTCGATTGGGCGGTTCATCCGGGTGGCTTGTCTATCATCAAGGGGGCCCAGGCGGCGATGGCACTTCCCGATGAGCTGGTGATGGCAAGTAATGAGATATACAAAACCCGTGGTAACACATCTAGTGTTGCTGTTCTAGCTGTTCTGGAGAGGCTGAGAACGATGGAAATGAAGAAGCAGGATGTCATTGCGTCGAGCTTTGGACCGGGTCTTACAACTGAAATGATGCTGTTGAAACGATGGCAATGAATGCATCTATGAACACGACTTCATACATATTAGATTCACTCAGGGTTATCTATTGGATAGAATTTGATGCGCAAGCAAAGCTTCAATTGATGCCACACATGTGCATATCGTGATAGGGCACATAATGACAAGAAATGCGAAGTGCATCTCTGAGGCTGTAAAAAGGCACTTCATTGCATTGAGCATTAGTGATTTGGTGTGGGATACAAATCGGCTTCAAAAATGTCTACAGGCTGAATTCAAACGAGCCAGGGACGATGAGGTTGATGTTGATGTGCGTCGGAATGGCATTGTCGCGGGAAAGTCTTCGCACTCTGAATATGAAGCCTACCAAGGCTGGAGCTAATCGCCTCGCGCAGTATTCCTTCGACAGCTAGAATAATTCCAGGGGGTACTGTTCCGGGCATGAAATTCGAGTCAGCACGATGGATGTGGCGTTCAGTCTCGCGTCAAGATTGGCAATACATCAAAGATATGACCCCTAATACCCGCGCGTAGATTTAGAGCCAGCTGTAATCCTTGAATGGTAGGGACAAGATGATTGGCCCAAAGGCAGTCGAAGATGTGAAGCAGAGACTAGGGATATACTATTTAAAATGGTCGGCAATTACGGAATGTGCTGAATGTTGCTGATGTCCTTGTCTTCAATGAGTTCCGATAATTTGGTATGTTGAAGTATCATCACATATATGGAGCTATCAAGACTGCTTTGGAGTCACAAAGGACGTTAGAGGAGGCAAAAATGACTTTGAAAAATGAGCAGACCCTTTGGGCCATGTATCGCGGAGGTAACGATGATTTTACTTCTATCTAATTACCCTAGAATCGATTGACATCCGATGCGGTAGTCAATTCATTTTCGGGACCTGATTTTCATCTAATTCCTAATTCCTTTGTACCTACAAAAGTTCCGTCCACGGGTCAAAAGCCAGCCTCGTAGTAAAAAAGTGTTTGAAAAATTCTTCTAAAAAACATTTTGATCGCTACTATATCACTCAGAGACCGATCAGTATCGTGGCAGAAGTGCATCCAATCCGGTAATATTTGTTCAAGCTTCAGAGATCATCAGAGATCAAATTAAATGAGAGGCATTTGGGCAGAAAGTTTGGTCTGAGGCAACTCACTAAACCTCAATACATCATGGTCATCTTTCCCTATCTCTCTCTTTACTCATTGTCAGAGACATCCATGCAGTTTCGGTCCTTGGTAAGAGTCATTCTGTTGCAACGGAGAATCGTTACTAGATCATTGATCTCGCCCTCTACAAAGCGGGAGTTTTTCCGGGATGCCGCTCGAATCAATTGGCAAGAGTCTTCAAGGAGGAATTGGTTGTCTTCTAGAGTGCGGATGTGGGAGCAATGAACAAGAATCTGCGCTTCAAGACGGCGAACCTGCCCTTCAAGAAGGCGATTGCGATCATACAGAGCTTCTTTCTCAGCGTCAAAAACAGGAGGCTTTGTAGTCATCGATGGCACTGCGGTGGTGAGGGCGGCGGAGATTGAAGGGCCAGCAAGAAGAAGCTCATTTTTCTCTGCTCGTTGTGGGGAGGAAAGAGGCGCAGATTTGCAAAAATCGCAACGGTTGTCTTTCTTCCGCCAGTGGCAGTTCCCGCAAGCCTTGATAAGATGCCCCATGTTATCAATGACGACACATTGTGTCCAGGGGCCTAGGTCTTTGGAGCATGGTTTACACTTTTGTGTTGGAACTCGGCCGACTGTCTGAATGATGGCGGATTCCGCGTTTGAAATGACTTTGCCGAGCTGCTCGTGAAGCTGTTTATTGGTCCAGAACCTGCTCGCTCGGAGGACTGGCTCACGGACAGGGGTCATCGTGACCAAAGCGTTGAGAAGCTCGGACTTGATGACATTTCCTTTCCTAGCCACACTCCACGGCAATGTCATTATGGCTTTTGAAAATTCTCCAGGGGCCTTGTCGATGATGTCAAACGCGATGACCGGATCGATAGGGGGTGCTCCTGTGTGATTGTAACTGGCGTCATTGCTGGTGCTATCATTAATTCATGCCTTCAAATCAAATCCAAAGGATTGACTTACTTGTCTGACGTGGGAACGGGGACTGAAGAGTTCATATTGGATGAATGGGTGCTTCACAGCCGTAGTGGTACTGGTGAGAGGGTTTGTGAAAAGGATTGAGAGGAAGCTGGGGAAGAAAGAAGAAGAAGGACGGCGAGAGAGAATAGGGAAGGAGAATGGAAGAAGATCAACAACCCGGAGGACGCGATGAGCCAATGTGTAAGAAGTGAAGGAATTCCATCACAATGTCTGTCAGCTTTGGCACGCTCATTTCCAAACCCAGTCTCAGGCAGAAGTCCACAGCCCATAAGGAATAATCTTAGTGAATCAAGTGATGCATGCCCATATATCCTATTGATATACATGGCCGACATGAAACTAATAACCAAACAGCAGGCAGACGAGGAAAGATCAAAAACGGAAAAACGAGGACAAGGTACGTGAGAACCTTAAGTTCTAATAATGACCGATTCTTAAAAATGGTAATAAAAATATCACCAGCTTGGATGACTTCAGGCTTGTCATTTAAACAGCCTTGCATGTTGCCGCTATACATTGTTAGTAACGGGGCCTTGAAAGTGCTTTAGGCTTCCGATTTCCCAGATGCAGGAGACCCCCTCCTGTGTTGCCTAACGTCCTAGTTCAACAGCACTTTTAGAAGTTTTGGTCGCTTCCTTATAGTTTCCATCTTGTTTCTGAATCACTCCGTGACTTAATTGACCCAAAGAACAACATCCTGGCTGTTGGCCCAGTGTGCTTCTTCATATGCTAAGATTTCTACAAAGAGGCTCTTTATTACTACAAGCAGCATCCATGAGATTCAGTTGGATAGCTAGGCTATCCAATTTAACAGCAACAGGATATTCAAGTTCTAAATAACATTTGTATTGATGATCATAATTGCCCACAGATCAAGAAGTCCGAGAGTATCCGAGACGGCTAATCTTCACGTGACCGTGGCATCCGATCTTATCGGGATCCGACGCCCGAACCCGGAGTTTTCTTTCGGATCTGCTTGCGGGGTCTCGTTATTTGCAGTTCACGGGTACAATTCCATATCCGCCATGCTCTCTATCCCGACGGCCGATGCGCGGCAGTGGTCGGATCGAGTCCGGGATTTGTCCGTCGGGTGGCCACTACCGTCATATATTATAGCTTTAACGTCTTGAAATCTGGATCGACCGGTCTCGTTTTGAACTTGTCACCAACCTCACTAATCTCGTACTGAAGACTGGTTGTACAATAAGTCACTAACTGATTTATCTGAAGAGGCCGCGGTCCGCGAAACAAGAGCATTTCTGAAATAAAGTCAAACGCGACAAAGTTTAAGTCATGGCAAACGATAGCTCAAGCAGCGGTTCGCCATATTCACCCGTTCTCGAGACGAGTCGCATTTTCTCCAGTCTTTGTGACCAGTCTGAGAGACTCGGTTTACCCGAAGAGGTGCTCGCCAACAAAGACAAAGTCTCATTCTCAACCAGTCACAATGAGATTTACTTCCCAATTCCTTTCAAGGAGACTGAGACCCTTGCCGCACTGAAAGGTGTCGAAGGTTCCGTGGCCGCAGCCCTTGCCGATCTGCGATTTGGAGCTACCGAACAGCCGCGTAGTGTGCAGGTCAGCCTGGAAGCGGCCACAGCCTTCGGATGCCAGGCGTACATGGCCAAGATCGATGGATTGTCAAAGTTGGATCCTAATGTTAAATCCAAGTTGAAAGGTATGTTAAAAGAAGCCTATGATAGAGTTGTTTCTAACCAAGTCTCAGACACGGATCTGTTGGCTGCGCAATCGATCGGATACCGTCGCATGTCGGCGAATTTGTATAAAACCAAGAACGCAGGGGAGTTCTACCATATCCATGGCTCTCTTGAGGCTACCACAACATTGAACATGATTGGTCTTGAGGGCCACCGTCCCGACTTGACAGATTATGAAGAGATCATTAAGGTTATTGAGACCCAGGTCCAGAAGTACACTGTTCCTGAGCTGGAGGCAATGAATAAGGAGCACCGTCAAGCGGGTGTTCCAGCACTCAAATATGAAGACTTCATCAAGACCCCACATGTATGTTCCCAATCCATTCCTTGTGTCTAGACCCCAAAAAACCTAGGAAGCGAGGACATATGCTTATCCAAACAAACAATAGGGAGCACTCAATGTTCAAGAACCACCATGGAAGGTTGCCAAGCTTCAAGGAGACATTGCCCCGACTCCGTTTCCGGCCGCTCGACCTGGCAGCAAGAGGATTCTTGAGGGCGTGAAGGTGCTTGAGATGTGCCGCATCATTGCAGGTCCAACTGTCGCCCGCATTCTAGCCGAATACGGCGCCGATGTCCTGAAGATCACCAGCCCCAACTTGTCTGACGTACCTTTCTTCCAGGTCGATGGCAACATGGGCAAACACGCTGCAGACCTTGATCTGAAGACCGAGGCCGGTCGCGCAGAGTTCGAGAAACTCTTGGAGGACGTCGATGTGATCGTCGACGGATACCGACCAGGCGCTCTGGAGAAGCTGGGTTACGGCCCGAAGGCCATGGCCGCCCTCGCCGAGAAGCGCGGAAAGGGAATCGTCTTCGTGAATGAGAACTGTTTCGGCTATGAAGGTGAATGGGCCGGCCGGGCTGGATGGCAACAAATTGCCGACTGCGTAAGTGGAATACTATTTTTGAAGTATGGAAGTCATCCAACTAACAATTCGACTAGGTGACTGGTGTCGCTTGGGCCCAAGGCAAGTTCATGGGACATGACACACCTGCCGTGCCCCCTTTCCCCATCTCCGACTACGGAACCGGATGTATGGGCGCCATTGCCGCGTTGACGGGTCTCTACCACCGCGCCAAGACCGGTGGCTCATACCACGGCCAGGCCTCCCTCATGCACTACGATCTTCTGCTCTTCGCAGTGGGTCAGTACTCCGATGAAGTGCAAGAGAACCTTCGTGCAGCCCAGCCAGCAGAGTTCTTCCAGCTTCGTCACTGCGATAGTGTTGATCGCATTTCCTCGACTGTCCTCAAGAGCATGCACGAGCGATTCCCGCACTTGTTTATTGATCCGGGGTTTGAGTCTGAAGGCCGCAAATCGCTGACCGAAAGCTGGTTCTCCAAGGCTTATGGTACTGATATTGAAGTTGTCAAGCCCATTACTGTTGTGCAGGGCGTGGATAATCAGTTTATCAGGGCCAGTCGGCCCAATGGATCGGATCGGGCGACCTGGGAAGATTTCGGGATTGAGGAAGAGGGAGATATTAAGAAATGTTGATTCCTACTGCAGGGCTCCAGCGAAGAGGTTGGATTCAAGATTCAGTTTAGGTATATATGGGCTTTTCTACCATACAACTACATATAAATTCCGATATGTTTTGTCTTTTCCTATGAACACATTACTGTGTTCGGCATCGATCAGATCGCCATGGTTTTGGCCTAGGCAATTAAATTCATTGAATATTGATAAACTAGCGCGATCCATTGCCGATCGTCAAAAAATAGCAGCCGTTAGATCTGTCACTAATTGCTTAATTTCACCGAGCCTCAGTTCCCCAGCACATCGTGGCAGCAATAAACCCTGGAACAAGTCCTACTAGCATAAAGGCTATGACGCGTGGGGCTCAAGCCACCGTGGTACCGTTTGGAGCATTACGCATGTCACTTAAGCGTGACAGGATTAGTTGCTGATCACCGGATATTAATTTGTTGACCTCCAACGTCATTCCACTGACGTCATTTTAATATATTTGAACTGTGGAACAAGTAAATAAAACCACCTGCCTCGCCACCAAGGGCAAAATGTCTCTATCCTAGTCGAAGTGCTGCTCCTAAGGTATGTCTTTTGAATCACATCGAAAAATAAAGAGAAGAGAGGGAGAATACTAACGAATGACTCGATCTATTTTAGAACCTTATCGACATCTACCTTTACTATACTCCTTGCTCACCATGCCAACCATTCACGAGCGAATTCGAGAGGAAGTCCTCCGAAAGGAGCGTGCTCTCTGGACAGCGATCACATCGGCTGATCCACCACCCCAAATCAAGAAATTAAGCAACCCAGAAGTTGTGTTGTTATTCCCGAAAATGCCCATCCTCACCTTGGAAGATGAAGAGCAATTCGACGAATGCCTGAAGCCTCCATTCCATCGCTTTGACGGATTCCAGCTGGATGATGTGCGCACAATTATTATCGATCTCATGGCTGCGTCGATCACATATAAGGTTTATGCTGTTCGGGGGGAGCAAGAGTATCGAGCAACCGGCTCTACGACTTGGAGTCAGGCGGCGGATGGTGAATGGCGGATTGTGACACACCATGAGACTCTCCTGTAGAGGGAATTTGTTTAATATTAATATTTGTCAATGATTCTATGATCGGAACGACGTCAATCACGAATCGAATTTGTTCATACCGGGCGAAGATAGGTATATGAACAGTGTGTCATCAATATGCTAAATCTCTATGTACAATCATCATGCATGTTTTATTCACATATTCGCATGGAACCAGTAGTGGATATAGGTCTCACTAGAGCTTCGCCGTCCACAGCTTCGGTGGATCATTCGCCTTTCGTCCATATTCCCCTTTCCCACCCAAACCCACCACAATGCCCTCCCCAAATGCAGCCTCCTGGCAATCCTCATCATCAACCCCGTTGACATGTTGCACCACGACGAAGTCCACCCGTCGACGACCCAGAACCACCATGGGCGCATGCCACGTCCCAACACCGTATGTCACAGCCTGTCCCCCGCGCGCAATAAATGCCTTGATATTCTTAAGATCAGGTGGATCCCGGATAGTAATCGTCTCGCCCGCAGCGTTCTTAGCCGTTGCGACCTCACCCTTCAGAGTAGGCGCAACAACAACCAAGAAGATAGGTTCCTCTTCTCCATTGCCGACCTTCGAGTGGCTTGACAGATCGACTGGGATAAATGTCTGGTTGGTGAATGGGTGACGCTCGAGAATGCGTACATCGAATACCTCTTTCTCGGAGCTTCGACCCTGCGTGATCGCGCGCAATGGACGCGGGAAGCAGCAAAACATTGTCATGCGTGCGGAGCTGGCTGTCCCAGTTGGACCGGTTGAATAGCGATCGAGCATTGGGGAGATGGGACTGTATTTCAGGGCGGAGTTTTGGTTTGCCAGAATTGGAGTTGGGTTGTATGGTGGGAGGTTTGAGGGCTGGGGAGCGACATTGAGATCTCGTGGGATGGGAGAGCAGATTGCTGTGCCGAATGGTGCAAAGTTGATAGGTGTGAGAGGCTCGGGGGTTAGTGTGAGGGTCGGATTGGTGGTGAGTATCGGTGCCATGATGGCGTATATTGATGACAGCAGCGACCGAGAGTCAGGTGAGTTGTATCGTTTGAATGCGATTGCGAAAAGAAAAGGTCGAAAGCAGTGGAGATTCTGGGGGAAGCGGAGAATGTGTCGGCGCCCTCCGTCGATAAGATAAGCGGCGGGCGCCGGTGTGCTGACATATATGTTGGCCTGAGGATACTAACTGGGCTATCAAGATCTTTCCATTACTCTCAAGGAGTAAATACTGATTCATTCCACTAGATGAACAGAGACTTCTGGCTTAGAGGGAGCTAGCGAGCTCGAAAGTATCATAGACGAAATTAAAGCATGTATTGTGAAATGATGGAAAGAGTTCTATATACTGGAAGCTCGGGAAAGAATGTAAGGAGGTAAAGACCGAAACGGCCTCAAGAACGAAAAGAAAAGGTCAAAAGAATGATAATCTAGAGGGGGGAAAATAAACACAAAACAGCGAGTTTATGAAAAGTGTGAAATAAACAAGTCTATAAGATGCGCAATATATACCTTTGTATGTACCAAAAATGCAAGATGAGAATGTCAACATCCTTTGTAGGACATCACGTTCCGTGGAAATGAAGCGCGACCCTCGCTAAATTTGAGAAGGGCGTGCTTTTAAGAGCTTGCCTTGGTCTTGTTTCCCTTGGGAACACGTGCCCACCAGTAGATTCCAAGGGCAGCAACAATGTTGAACACCAGGTAAGCCCACATGATTCCAAAGTTCCTCCAGGCATCGCTGTAGTAAGAGTCAACCTCGGCAAGGAAGGTATCAGTAGAGGACATAGAGCAAAAGGAGCATGAGCTCGTTGCGTTGGGGTTCTCGATGTATCCACCATTCCGTTCCACATAAGCGTTCAGGTACTCGTAGCAGGTTTGAGAGCCCGGAGGGTTGAAGGTGAGGATTTCATCGGTGCTGCAGGTGACACTCGTACCACTAACAGCAGTGGACAACATTCCTGATACCAAATAGGTGAATGGGGAAACGCGATACATAAAGATCCAGAATCCGGGCATCTCACTTGGGGAAGCGACGACACTAGAAACAAACAGATTAGTACACAGAAGTAGCAAACTCAGATTGGCAAGACTTACCCGCAGAACAGAAGCAGAAGAGAGAAAAGCAAATTGGCAATGTTGCCTCCAGTTTCCGCATTGTCCACTCCGGCAATGACCATGTTCGTGAATGTAGACGTGAACCAAAGGAAAACCAACAGGAACAGGAACATAAGTGCTCCACGCTCATGCACGGCATCAGTTGGTTCAGCGTTCGCGTATAGGCCGACCGGATAGTACCAGCAGAAAAACATCAACACGGCAACCAGGAAATTCCAAGGCAACTCAACGATGATATTTGAGGCCATGAACACCTTCCACGAGTACATCTTGGATGGGCGCTCACGGACTTCGAAGATGGATCGTTGAATAATGAAGTTGGGCATAATCTGTTGAACAAGGTTTCCGAAGATGGTCATGAGCATGAAGATACTGAACATCTGGTTCTGGAGTCCTTGCTGGGTATTCGCCGCGTGGAAGAAGGAGAATCCGTTGTAAAGAGCTGTGAGAATTGAGAGGACAAGCTTGGACCAGATGTAGGAAGGAGTACGCCAGTATTGGGAGAAGACCCGAGATAGACACTGCACAAGCTGGTCTTTTGTCGAAGATGCAAACTCGCGATGTTCCGTCTCACCACTGTCATCAGATTGTTTCTGAGATAGAGTGGATTTCAACTCAGCCAAGTGGTCAAGAACAGCCTGCTTCTCAGCACTCTTGTTCCAAGTCTCAGGCCAATCGATATCGCTGTGGGATCCAGGAGCAGCTCCAATAACATCAAGCATCCACTCTGCCGGATTTTCGCCATCACTTAGAGCATGACCACCATTGCGCATGAAATAGTCCGCCAAGATCGCAGAGTTCTCGCCAATTTTGCCGAAGTAGACAGTGCGTCCTCCTTTGGCGAGGAACAATAGTCGATCGAATCGCTGGAAAAGCATGGCAGAAGGTTGATGAATGGTACACAGAATGGCCTGGCCGTGCTTGGTCAAGGTTTCGATCAAATCGAGAATGGACCAAGAGGTTTGACTGTCTAAACCGGACGTAGGCTCATCAAGGAAAAGCAATAGCTGGGGCTTGGCAACCAGTTCCACAGCAATAGTCAAGCGCTTGCGCTGCTCAACATTCAATCCTATAAATCGTCAGGAATTGTTGAACCAAGCCATGATAATACCTCATTGTGAGTAGTAACATACCTTCACCGGGAACACCGACAATTGCTTCAGCGTATGTCTGCATACCAAGCAGCTCCAAGACCTCGTCAACGTAATCGAGCTTTTCTTTCCGACTGAGATGGGCTGGTTGTCTGAGCAAAGCACTGAAATTCAAAGCCTCACGCACCGTGGTGGTAGGCAAATGAACATCTTGTTGTTGAACGTAGCCAGTCTTACGCTGGAATGAGTCGTCTCGGGGGCGGCCATCGACCAGGACATCGCCAGTCACAACGCCCATAGTCACACGGGTTGCAAGAACGTCAAGCAGTGTAGTTTTTCCTGCACCAGAAACACCCTAGTAGTTGTTTAGTCAACCGTACCACACTATGCGAGAAGAGTCTCTTACCATCAACGCGGTCGCGGTACCGGGCTTAACCCATCCGTTCACATGATCAAGAATACGACGTTCTTCAGTTTTGATCTTGATATCATAGCAAAGATCTTGCCACTGGAAAATGGCAGTCTGCCTTTGAATATTAGCTTTGGAACCCTCATCCTTCTCTTCCGCCCGGTAAGTTGCGTCCGCGGTGGTTTCCGAATCGCCGGCCGGGTGCTTGGGCTGAACGCCCCGACGGAAAAGAAGAACTTCACCCTTGGAGGCAGTTTCGGTAATATACTCAGTCGCGAGGAGATAAACGCCCATGAAGAAGAGCATGAACGCGATGATGATACCCAGATTACGCCAGAGATGATCGTTGCTATAAGCGTACGCAGTCTCAATGTAGGCTTCTCCGTTAATGTAGCGTTCTCCCGCGGTGGCTGAGACAGTGCTGCAGATAGTATTGATAATGTCCACGTTCTCGTACCCTGCTCCAGAAGGAACGAAGGACGAGCAAGGGAACTCTCGGTTGCGGAACTCATTGACCACCATGCTTTCAAATGAATAAGCAATTGGATCAATGTAATTCATCCAGCGAGACCAGCCCAGCATGTCTTTAGTGGGGATAATGAAACCTGTGTAGATCACAAGACCCAGAATGAGTAAAGCAGCAGGGACCAGAGCTTGAGATAGCGAACGCGATGCGGCACCAAATGTACGGAAGACCATGGACATGGTCAATGTTGTCATGATAGAAAAGAGCCAAAAGATGAAGAAAGCTCCTGGCTCGCGTTTCAGGTTGGACAAGAAGTAAAGCGGAAGGTTGAAAGAGATGGCGTTTCCGAATTTATACGGTAGATCGCACAACATAGATGCAACAGCTTCCGTAAAAGGATGATAGAAGGCATATCGGGACTGCTTTTCCACAATTGGTCGTTGAGCATAAAGGGTCAGGATCTATTAAGTAATGTTAGATCCACCAGTGATCCCTACTGAGATAGGAGTATTGTTGGCTTACCTCCAGTGCACTAGCAAACGCAGCGAGCAAAACAGCATAGAAGAGCAGAACTTCACGCGAGTAGAAACTTTCTGTGTCCGACTTGAGATTGTAGAACACACTTCCAAGGATGAGAGAGATGAAGAAGTTGCCGAAAAGAGCCGAGTAGAAAAAGGTCATATCAGCCTTGAGACGCTGGAAACCACGGCGTAGGTTAAGATAGATCTGCTCTACAACCGAGAGCGTATAGGGAGATTTGGCGCGCCTGAAACATGATCATTAGCAATGTCAAACTATGTATAAGATGTGTGATCTTTCTTACTGTTGCTTTGACTGCATTTGGCGACGAGCCTCACTGAAAGTAGTCAAGGACTCACCACCGATGGGGTGTTCCTTGTCAAAAGCGTCAATCTCCTGAAGCAGGCGGGCACACTCCGGGCTGTTTTGCCAGCGCTGGGAAAACTCCTCCGGTGTTCGAGGCACTCTTGCTTCGTACCCCGGCTTCACTCTGCGCTCGGCCGGACTAGTCAGGGAGGTGAGGAAGTCGGCAGTGGTCTGGCGCGACGGGCAGTCAAAGCCCATGCTAGTAAAGAATTCACGAGCCTCGCTAGTTGGGCCAAAATAGATTTGCTGTCCCTCGTACAGAACAACCACCTTGTCAAAGACCTATCACAATCAATGAAGGTTAGTAAGTTCAGATCAGGTAACATCGACAATTCCAACTTACCTCGTAGGCACTCTGCGAGGCCTGGTAGATTGCCACACAGGCTGTGGTGCCTGCATAATCGCTCATCAAACGCAAATTCTTGCAGAATTCCAATGCGTTGGCACTATCAAGACCCCGCGTACTATTGTCCCAGCACTGAAGGGGGGCTCCACTGAGAATAGCCTCTGCAATACTGACACGCTTGCGTTCGCCTCCACTAACACCACGCACAAAATCGTTACCAACTTTAGTATTGAATGTATGCCGAAGCCCTAGCATGGCCATGACGACATCACGAAGATGCTCGGCGTATTGCTTTCTCGTCAAGTCGGGGAAACGCGTGCGTGGCGTACGTGCCATGGCGGCGAATGTCAAAGTATCACCGACCGTGAGTTGAGGGAAATGCACGTCATTCTCAGCGCTGAAAATTGCCTCTCCCTTGAACTGCTTCTGCATAATTGGAGCCGAAATTCCTGTTTTAATGTGTTAATTAGTTGAATGGCATCTGACAGGTTTGACTGTGTTGCATACCTTGGTAGTTCAAATAACTTTGGTCGTCGACATAAATTCCGTTCATCTCGCCGGAAATTGTCTTGAGGAACGTTGAACAACCACTAATGAAGGGTTAGAGCCATTCTTCATATCGGAGATCACACATTGGCTGGGCAGACTCACCTTCCAGGACGACCCAAAACCACCACCATTTCTCCACTCCTGACAAGTCCATGGAAGTTGTTGAGAATCTGAACCTTCTGCTTTCCACTTCCAGCAAGGTTGCGAATGAGACCGCCGATACTCAGAAGAGAATTGAGGACGTCCTTTTGATAGTCGGTGGGACTTCCGAAACCATGCACAGAGAGATTCTTGAACGCAACACCAGCGTTCCGCTGAAGGAATCGATCGGGGTCTTGCGACTGAGCCGCGATCAAGGCCCGAATCCAATCCTTTGCCCTGAAGTTAGGACTGTCGGGGTGCCACGACGTTTCCTTGTTCTCCTCAAAAAAAGGATTGGCTGGATTGGCCTGGGAGAAATGAGTAGAGTGACGGGTGAGTTGCCTCACCATATCCTCAATTTCGGTCTCCACATCAACCTCAGACTCCTTGTCTTCTTTAGCTTCTTTGGCATCATTGTGGAGGGTAGTAGATGAAGCATAGTGATGTCTTGATTCACCGGTTGTCAGATGCTGCTGCTGCTGATGCTGCGCATCCATGGAGGGGATTCCCCCCAAGACTGACATGATTGAGAAAAAGACTTGATGCACTAAGTTCGCTTCCAGAAGAATGGACAAGATCCAGGTGGGCCTCTAATCTTTATAACTGATCGACAGCAGTGCTTTGATTACCAAAGTAGCTGATCAATCAATCAGGAACCGTTTACTTCCGTGTCCGGCATTTCTCATCAACACAGTACTCTAGGGCCGGCACTGTGACGGACCGAAAAGTCTTTAATTCGGCTAATCATATTATGGAGATTTCCAGTGGACCCTCGAGTATCTTCACTAGTCCGCAGATATTGACCAGGGATCATAGAGATAGAGAGTGGGGCGCCACATCCGACTCCTGAGATACGCCATCGAAAACCGGTGTTTCAGCCTTGGTCGATCCATCAAAATTGATAATCAACGAGTCATAGATCCATACCAAAGCTTTATTGTGGGCCAGGTGCAGTGGCGGTTTCCAGTCTTGTGGTTCGGCGGCGGTACATTTGCGGGCCGTGAAGTTTGATCGCTTTTCGAATTTACGCTCTCATTACGCTCGGATGCCACACTTCCCGGTGAAAGATTCCTCGGGAAGAGCTGCGATTGGCCAAGGGGCATCTAGATGTAATTTATTTTACTTACGCCTGATGGAATATCCATCACTTTGTTAATGAATTAATGCCACTAATCACACAAATAATGTGAGCGAATGATTGAGAAAAAGACCAGAATACATCAAAGTATCTCAATACACTGCTCTTTCCGCGAAGCACAATGTATTTGACCTGTATCAGTCCTATTCTATCACGCTGATCAGAATGGATGAGAAATATGTTGTTATTTTCTACTTTCTGGGGGACTCTTACACAAGCAACTCATTGACGGCATGTTTCGTCAGCATCTAATAAGCCCTTTAGTTTATCCATTGCATAGTCTTACTGTAATGGAAAATTAGAATTTAGATTGCCAAGTGATTACAGAGCCGTAATAATACAATATCCGAAAGGAGAAAATAATATTTTTTCAAAAAGGGGCATACCAGACCCATTCCTTAATAGTAAGCTGAATAGTCCAGTCTGTTTGGTATTAGTCGCACAAAATTCGATCCATGGGCACGGGTGCGACTCGCCACGGTCTCATCACCTCCCTTATATGTCTAAGATTTTATCCCTAGTCCACTCTCGGATACTTGCATGCTGAAATTGAGATCCTATCAGCTCAATATCCAGCGGTCCAACAAATAAGCCTAGTTCTAACTTCGGTAAAGAACTTCAACTTTTTGTTTATACAAACATATAAATTTGTATACACTGCTCATATAATGCCACGCCAAACAACGAAGCCAGCAGTGTCGAGAGACTCGCCCTATTACACGGACGGTGCTCGTTCGAGGGTACAAAAGGCTTGTGATCGCTGTAGAAGGAAGAAGACAAAGGTATGCAATGGTGTGACGTCTATGTCTCCTCCGCTTTCTACAAAAGGACTTGGTCTAACCACATCAGTGCGATGGAAGCACTCCTTGTCAAAAATGCCGAGCTGAAAATGCCAATTGCATGTTCGGTGATCGGAAGAGAAATCGAGAAAAGGTATATCCTAAGGGGTAAGTCATTTACTTCATCAAACATCGGTGGAACAGAAGCCTTACTGACTTTTTAGATACACAACCTTTTTAGAAGAGCAACAAGGTTGGCTTATTCATGGCCTCAGAGAGCTATATCGACATGTTCAGGCCGGGGATGGCTGGCCTGGAGAACCATTGAGCTGTGAAGCCAACGGTCAGCCTCTGGTACACGATATTCTCTCTCGTCTAGGGTCTTTAGACCAACCTCGCTTTAAAAGCACAACATTCCCAGAGAATATACAAACCTCTGTGCACCAACAAGAGCTACAAGATCAAGACGACGGACAAATGCAGCGGCCAGATTCTTCCAGTGGAAGCTCCCACAGCATCACCTCAGTTCCGACTCCGCCAATTGCTCCCAGCAATATCTTATCACCAACGGTTGACCAAACACAAGGTTTTGAAGCTGAGAACACTCCATCGTCGCTATCCATACAGGATGTTCCCGATGTCAATACACTCAATATTCCATTCCAGTTGAATACTAGTTTCAATTTGGATGAATATACACCAGACCCTGCGAGTCACGCCGGATTAATGTATAACGATGTCCAGACGAGCAGCCCCATATTCGAATATCCCACGGAAAGTGATCCTGTGGACATGAATTTAGATGTGTTCAGTGGCATAGGGAATGACATTGACGACTGGGAGATATTTTTCAATCTATCTACAAAGGGCCAGTTATCGACTGAGGGATATTTGACGCCATTTTATGACTCCCAGGCCTTACCTTTTGAGTATGCTGCTTAATGAACGAGACCCCCCCCCCATGCTGAGTGCAGTTTTACGCCCCTTCTCCATTCTTAATTTACTATGTATTCATATTCTCCTTTTTCGTTTGTACAATACATTATTTCCAATGAGCTATGTGGTAAACTAGATAACTCTAGAGACCTCGACCAAATTAATTGAAACTGCCCACATCATTCATTACTATCAGAATTGAGTGACTGGAGAGGTCAATGACTAAGGAAAAGCTTAGAATCCCACCTCATTGGCTTGGCTTCCGATAAACGCTATATTGCGAAAGACCCAATCGCTACATTCAGAGTAGTACGTTACCATTGTAAGGGGCGTATAAGGTTATAAGCACGACCCACGGAACCCTTGGGAAGAGCCAACCGTGGCTCAGTCAGTCACATGACTAGTCAGTGCCGCCGTACTGGTAATTTTTGCAAACGGAATCCACTCGACCCGTCAAAAACAAAAAATTAGCTCGGGACCCACCAGACCGGTGGATTATGCACTTAAAATTTCCTTATGTCTGCTTTTGCCTTCATTGGCATGATTCAAGAGCACTAGTGAATTTGCAAGCCCCGGAAATGTAACTGACAAAGTTTTTCTTACCCGCCTGGAAACAACCTTCTAGAACGTCGGATCTCGGGGAGTTGGGGATCCGGGATCCACCACTCTGTCTTCTTGCTTTTTGAGACAGGAATTTTATATTCCGCAGCGATATATGGATTAACAATGGTGATCCGGGACCCACAATTTTCTATTGCTTTCTGTTGACAGGAATTTCATATTCCGCTGTGATCTACGGGAATAATGGTAATCCGGGATCCACAATCTTCTCTTGCTTACTATTGACAGGAATTCCATATTCCGCTGTGATATACGGAGTGAGAATAGTAATCCGGGATCCACTATCTTCTCTTGCTTTCTATTGACAGGAATACCATATTCCGCTGTGATATACGGAGTGAGAATGGTAATCCGGGATCCACTATCTTCTATTGCTTACTATTGACAGGAATACCATATTCCGCTGTGATATACGGAGTAACAATGGGGAAATAAGACCTGGATATAAATCATATATCTATTTCTCCGAGTCTAGAGGTAGCGGTGGCACAAATGAAAGTTGACAGGTCTATCGCTGAGGTACTATACAGAATTCTCCTTTGGTATGTAGACTATGACGACCCCAAGAACTTGACAACCGCTGTATCATATTGTTAGCGTTGAATTGTATGATATTGGAGTTTGAATGATTACCTTGCCGAAAATCTTCAGGTTTCTCTGAGATAAGCCAATGTCCCGCCTCAACGTCCGCAATCTGGGCATTGGGGAAAAATCTCTTGATTGCAGGAATGGTTGCATCAGTGACATACTTGGACTTAGTACCCCGAACGAAGAGGGTGGGTCCATCATACTGGACCCCATCCGACTCGCTGAAGGGAAAATCGGCCATGTTGTCAAGGGAGTTACCAATCACTGAGAGAGGTACACGGAACTTCAGAGTCTTATGCTCGTCATCAGAGCGGACAAGGTTTGTCAAAAGGAATTGGCGAATTGGAAGAGACTATTTTGAGATTAGTCACGGTTGGAGTTACATCAAAATTTGCATACCTCTTCGTAATCCTCGAGGATTTTGTTCGCATCTGATTGCTTTTTTACTTTCTCTCGCTCTACGTGCTGCATTCCTCGCACATACTTTGGGAAATCACTCTTTAGTGCTGCGTTCATCGGAGCATTATCAACCGGGATTAAGGCGGAAACGCTCTCCGGAGACTGAAGAGCCACTGTCATCGCGGCTTTAGCACCCCTATGAATAACAGTTAGTACGGATTATATCACTGATTGAGCCATGCGTAAGGGACATACATCGAATGGCCAATCAGGACGCATTTCTTGAGCTTCTGCTGCTCTATGAACTCCTGCACATCCTCAGCCATAGCACTGTAGTTGTGCTCCGGAGCATGGAAAGAATCGCCATGGTTACGGAGATCCTGCAGGCTTTTGTAAGTAAAAAATAACATTTGAACTCTCTGCCTATCTCTTGGTGACAATTAGAAGAGTATGTGACAAGCGTACCAACGTGAAGATCTGGCACTTCAAGTCCTTCGCCAGAGCTCTGCAAGTAATGTCAGATCTCATAAATTTTATACTATCCGTGATGTAACATACTTGCTAATACTCCTGTTGTTCTGCTTAGAACCGAAAAGGCCATGCAGGAACAGAATAGGATCCCGAATGGCTTCCTCCTTTTCGGGTCCGTAGACCTGGTAGGATAGCTCCGCTCGATACACACGAGCTGTGGAGAATGCCCGAGCGCCGATAAAGCTTCGCACAGCTGCCCGAGTGAATAGCATGATGGAACGCTGATATTTGAGTGTAAATCGGAGAAGCCAACATTTGACGTGAAGCGATCGGGAAACCAAGTCGGCTGACTCAGCAAATCGTTCGCGTGTTGGGACTCAAGGTCACCGCCCCAAAAAGCTTGACAATGTCACAATTTAGTGCGAATTCAAGTATGTGACTTGAGCAACTTACATTGCTCTTTGCATTTTGTGATTCCTGAGGTCTGCTTCATAGCCCGAATAACCCACCAAATTTCTGCATGATCGGCGAGTTGATCCAGCCCTGCCATTGGGAGTAACGCGCAGAGTCCCAAATTCAGCCCATTTCCCACTCTTTATTTATCAACTCAGGCTCACTGAGATAGCCTGCAAATCATATGCGGCATGCGTTGTGATCAAATCTCTGTCTTCAGATCTGGTGCTGAATGATACCTATCCACTCATCCCTTCTCCGGGAGTTCCATGGATACTTTTGAATGCAAATGTACTTGACCATTTCATCTGGAGTCTCATAGACCCTTCTGAACTCATTCGAACTATGGAACACTCTTTAGAAAGTGCATACTTCCAGTTGTCTGGTCACACTAAGTCGGCCAAGTCCTCGGACCGCGCAGTGGGGCTAAGCGCGCTCACTGACTCCAAATAACCGCCGAATGCTAGTAGATAAGAAAATTGAAGAAAACTTGCCTTCCAGAGAGTGGAGGCAGCTCTTTAGAAGAAATGGGGGGTAATAATTCAGTGCAACAATTTCGATCTGACATTTCGGTCGCTGTTCTCCAAGGTCTGTAACACGCCAATTTTGCCAATATATATTGGCCCTGATAAAACACAGAGATGGATATCCACGAAATTATGAAGAGCGCCGGGGCTGGTTGATAGGCATGGCCAACTTCACTGCTGTATAAAGCTGACTCAAATACTTCGGTGTAACCTTTGGAAGGTTATTCTGTGTTCCACTACATGTACTATATCCATGTAGTACTTTTCCTACACAAACTGCGTCACCCTCGGGCTTCTCCCGAGGTCCTACATACCGCTCAAGTGCTGGAGAAACCTTACATATATTTTATTTGAGGTACTGAGAAACTAGCCAGGGACCGGATAAACCAAAAAGCTAAATTCCAGTAATTCGATGAGGTCTGTTATAATCTGTTTAAATATTGTTCTGTAAACTCTTGGACTCGGGATGGTCAACGCGTTGATTAAGGCGGGACCGCGGGGAAGGACCGCGATAAGCAAGCTCCACGTTATAAAACCCGAGCTGCCCCTCTTGCCACTCAACTCCAACAACTCTCTTCACCCTGTTCTTCTCCTCTCCCCGATATAATCACCCATTAAAAATGACCAATCAAGTCCGCACAATTAACCCTGCCACCCACGAGGTCATTTTCGACCACCCAGGCACCTCCCTCGCCGAAGCAGCCAAGATCGCCACCGCCTCGAAGCAAGCCTTTGAATCATACCGCACCACTACCCTCGACGAGAAGAAGAAGATTGTTGCTCGTGCACTAGAGATTATTTCCTCTCGAATCGATGTCCTGGCCAAGGAAATCACCATACAAATGGGGAGACCCATTCGGTACTGCGCTGGCGAAATCAAGACTGCCATTCTTCGCTCGGAACACATGATCGATATTGCGGAACAAAGCCTGGCTGATCTGCCGGGAAAGCCAGAGGCGAACTTCAAGCGCATGGTCAAGCATGTGCCTGTGGGCCCAGTTCTTATTGCTGGTGCTTGGAATGTAAGGGGTCCCAGTTTACAAGAATGAGGTTTTTTCAGAGCGCTAATTCGTGCATAGTACCCATACCTAACTACTGTTAACGCTTTGGTGCCTGCACTTCTGGCCGGCAACTCGGTCATCCTGCGCCCATCACCCCAGGTGCCTCTGTTCGGCAACCGTCTTCTTGAAATCTTCACCGAGGCCGGTTTGCCACAAAACGTTCTCCAGGTCATCCAAATTGGCAGCTTGGATGTCCTCGATCAGGTCGCTCAGCTTCCTGAGATTCAGTCCGTCTCTTTCACTGGATCTACTGCTGGTGGTCTCAGACTTCGTGAAGCCACTGCACGCCAGATCAAGCCTGTCCATCTGGAACTTGGTGGAAACGACCCCGCATATGTGCGCCCGGATGCCGATGTGAAGGATGTGGCAGAGAACCTTGTCGATGGTGCTGTCTTCAACTCTGGACAGAGCTGCTGCTCGGTTGAGCGTGTCTATGTTCACGAGAAGGTCTACGATGCCTTTGTGCTTGCCGTGCAGGAAGAGCTTAAGTCGTGCGTTTTTGTGCTTCCCCACAACGTTATTTCTGAGATGCTAATGATTTGTAGATACAAACTCGGCGATCCCCAAGATACTACCACAACTACCGGTCCTGTCATTTCCGCCGTATCCAAGGAGAAGATCCAGTCTCACATTGACGATGCCTTGTCTAAGGGGGCTGTCAACGCGACTCCTGAAAACGCTACCTTCTCTCTAGCCAAGACAGCCGACAAGGGCAACTGGCTGGCTCCTGTCGTCCTCACCAATGTGAACCACTCTATGGTTACCATGAAGGAAGAGACCTTTGGACCCGTGATGCCAATCATGAAGGTTTCATGTGATGACGAGGCCGTCCAATTGATGAATGACAGCGATTACGGATTGACTGCCAGCGTGTGGACGAAGGATATCGCTGCGGGTGAGGAGCTGATTGATCGCATTGAAGCTGGCACAGTGTTCGTTAATCGCTGTGACTACCCAGCTCCAGTAAGTTCTTATTCATTCGCCCTTTCGAAAATTATCAATTAACCATCTTGACAGGATCTCGCGTGGACCGGCTGGAAAATGTCCGGACTTGGCTGCACTCTTGGACCTCGAGCATACGATGGATTCACTAAGCTTAAGAGCTACCACATTAAGGGTGTTTCCGCTTAGAACATAGATCTCCCAACTTTCATGACCCATGACTTCGACTACGATACCGGATATATCCATGGATAATTCTACAATAGAATGACATTTCACAATTTTTCTGTTTGAGGTCTCACAAAACCTTCAATCTAGCCCATATCAGCCTTCTAGGTAACTGGGTGGTCGCATATCTGGTGCAAACCACCAGAAACAATGAGTAAAACTTGGCTGTTTCTTGCATAGGCATGAAATATCCTTATCTTCAAGCTTATCGCTTATCTCTTATCTTTGTTGCACACGGCGGTCCGGGACCGCGCTCTTCAGTCCCACCAACATCAAGTGAGTGATCTTTTCAACTTCTTCAGAATCATAACAGCGACATCCATGGATGAAGTATCAATAAAGATCCAGGTCATCTTTGTTCTGTATATATGTTTCATATTCTATATAGGCTTGTTGAAGGCATCCCTGCTTGGAAGTTCCGGCCTGATATGGATCATCCACACCCCTGAAGCCTTGTCCGTTTCCTCAAAGCCGGCAGAATGCCATCATTTAGCCGATTTGGCCTCGCGGTACATGAGTGCAAAGGAGTTGAAATCACCCTTTGGACCACCCCATTTCTCCAAGTCGACTGTTACTCGATCAACCTCTTTAAACCCATGCTTGAGATACAACCCGAGCCCCTCTGGCGTTGCCTCGGTATAGGCAGGTAGGCAGAGTTCGTCTGCTCTATGAACACCGTATGCTACCAATAGACCTCCAAGTCCCTGCCGCTGATACTCAGGAAGAACAAACAATTCTTTGAGCTCTACGAAGCTCAGATGATCAGCCATAAGGCCTACCTAACAAAGAAGCTATGATGCGCAACTTACGGAAAAATTCCTTCTCCCCAACCAAATTTGCTCGTTTCAAATAACGCACTCCTCCAGTAGCATCCATCAGCTCACCATTCATAGTCGGTGGACGATATCGGTTGGCATATCCCTCTTCCCATTGGACCTTTGTCTGGCCCTTGCTGTGCGCCCACCAAGTAAATGCCACAGGCTTGTTGGTCGCTTGTTCCGTTATGAGTAGGTAGGTATTCTTGGATTCCCCCAGCATCGGAATCATGCGGCGAATCTCGTCATCCTGTCCGTCTGATGCTCTTACTGGTTTCTCGACCTTGGTCTGGAGGTGGGGAGGCCAGAGCAAGGATCCGATTGAGCTTTTATTCTTCTTGTTATTATCGTTATTTGCAGCGCTTTCGATGTCCCAGATCGTGCGTGCTCCTTCCTCTGTCGCAGGCACATGGCTCACTAGGAAGCCTGGCTTTTCAGGTAATGTCATGGTGCAAGAAGAATATATTTTACGAAAAATCTGATCGGAGGATAAGGGGACAGTTGACGGCTAGGTCTCTAAAGAGGAAGAAAGGAAGGTCCTTAAGATATAGTGTCGATGGTGAGGAGAAAAAAACAGTTACTATACTTAGGCGAAACTGGCTAGAAAAACGTAGGAATGAGTGATAACACGTATCTTAAAACTAAGTACATAGTCAAGCCAAACACTGAGAAGTACAGACCGATATGAGATTCTAAAGTGAGCGAAGCGAGTCAAGAACTAGGCAGCCAAATATCAACCACAAAGATGGCTTTGAAAAGTCTCAGTTTATGATATATAGTGCCTAGCATAAAAAGCTGAGCAGCCAATCGGTATTCTCTACGGGTGTCGGAGTCCGGACAGTTTCCCGGCTACGATATGCTACATGGAGAATTGCGTTGGGGGTACACAATAAATTAAGCTTGTATTTCACCATAACACGCTGATGCGACTATACCTGCAGAGTAACCTATTCGATTATATTAACTATAGACAAGATCGATATTTCGAGATCATGTGTTCACAGTAAATCCATTTAAAAATTACTTTTCGGCAAGGGCTGCCGCGACCCGCACAGAGCGGAAGCGGGGCAAATCCATTTCTCATCCATGGAACCCTAACATGGATGTGACTTTCACATTCTATTTTAAGGACGTATATCCCCCGGAGTTTTGTTTTCTTCGCAGATTAACACGTAAAAACACGGCTCCAGAGCCGCAATGACAATAGTTTGGGTCAAGATTTCTGCGCGGTGAACTAAAGCTGGAGCCCCATCCGAACACGTAACACCTGGCGCGCTAGCCTTCGACTAGTTTTAATATTCTGATTTCAAAGAATTAGATGCTCGTGTTTTCTACGACGTACAGCAGTACAATGTTGCAAATTTGTAGTACAACGTAAGAATTTCTTTTCATAAGACTACCGGATTGGTAGTGATCTACAAGGAACGGACCTATTACCATGGTCCGGTTTGGCCCCCTGTGGAGAACATAATATACGAGATTTGAGGGTCCAGAAGATTTTCTTGGCCACACATGCTGGGAGTCCACATTTTCCCTTGGCATGGGGCGCTCTCATATGCCTCCGAGGCTGTGGGATTTTCCAGGGCCTGTCCTCCCCCCTCTCTCGCCTCGCCATGCTCCTCCTCAAGAGACGGCTTCCTATACTGAGGTTAGAGACCGGCGCGGGCTCTCATGTCCTGCGCGTATTCCTCTTCTTTCTCGCATTTTACCTGCTCCTTACATTTTACGTGCGCGGACAGTCCTACCGCGATCCCGGATCGGTATTCTTTAACCCGTGGACTGCCTATGATACCTCATACACCGATGTAAGGCTTGAAGAAGCGGATCTCTATATAGAGTCTGTCACAAATGCGTCTATATTGCCAAAGGCGGGACCACAGCCTGGTCTTTGCGTCGGCATTGCGTCAATCGCACGGCATGGAGTCCGGTACTTCAAGAGCACTGTTGGAACCGTTCTCGAAGGGCTGAGCGAGGCGGAACGTGCTGATATACACCTCATTCTTTTCATCGCGCATACCGACCCAACCGAACATCCGGGATATTCCGAGCCTTGGCTTCATCAGGTTGCAGATCAGGTCCTGCTGTATGATCCTGAAACTGTCGATATCGAGCATATCCATTCATTGGAGACAGATGCGGCAAAGGTCTCTGGGCGCGAAAAGGCCCTATTCGACTACACTTACCTCCTGCAAGCGTGCCAGGCAGCCAACACTCCTTATGCTGTTATGCTGGAAGACGACGTTGTTGCATTAGATGGATGGCATCATCGTACCCGTAATGCTTTGGACTCCGTAGAAAAGCAGACTGCGGAGATCGGCGCGTCAAAATGTGAGATTGGCATATCTGGATAGTCATTTTCAATTGACTCACGATCGATTCATATGTATTTGAAGCTGACAGTCTTCTCTTCGCTAGGGCTTTATCTCCGTCTATTCTACACCGAAGAATTCCTTGGCTGGAATTCCGAAGATTGGCTCATATACCTTATTTACTCCGTGCTCGCCGTCTCCTTAGTTGCCTGCACTTGTCTCGGTATTCGACAGTACAGACCACGCACCCAATCCCACCTCTCCAACCCAACAATCCTTCTCCTCTCCGCGATCTGCACCCCGCTACTCATCGGCCTCTTCTTCGCCGCTGGCCGCGTCACAACTCTCTCTCTCCCAGAAGGCGTCCACCTAATGCCCCGCTTCGGTTGCTGTTCGCAAGCCTTTGTCTTCCCACACTCGCGCATTCCCGATCTCGTGGATTTATATAGATCAAGGCACATTGGATATGTTGATATGATCACGGAGGAATTCGCCAATGAACACGACGAGCTCAGGTGGGCGGTTACCCCGATCGTCATGCAGCATGTTGGTCGAAGAAGCTCTAAGGGGGCGAGCGGGGATCCGAACGTACCTCTGAGACATAAATATAAAAGCGAGTTGTCGGATGTGGAGAAGCTTTGGAATTTTAGCTTCGAGACCAATAATGCGGACTCGTTGCGTGCGGAGCATGAATATGTGAAGGAGCATGAATGATTGATGGTCTAGCATCGGATACCCTGCATATACTGCACATATGTGGATATTAGCTACGTGGGGGTGTAGTGCATCCGTACATAATCAACACAAATACATAATATGGCCCAATTCCAAGGCTCCATGAATCAAAATTTGGAGATTGTGAACTGTATAAACTCTACGGCACGATTTAACTAATAAATATTGACAGCAAGCAGTAGAATTATCATCGCAAACAACTTTAAACACTCCCTAGGAACTGCGCCACAAGCCTAAAAGCCCACGCGACCCATTTCGAAAACGTAGAGCGTGGTTTCCATATTTCGTGTAGCTCCTTAAACCAAGGATGGGTGTCAGCGAGTCGCTGGAACTCAATCTTCCTGTCATATGGTCGGTTCCACACTTTTTCAAACATTTTGGTAAGATTGGGACCAGCAAATACACTGAAAAGACCCATTTCGAAGTCCAACACAGTCTCAGCTGATGCCATCATCTCCCGGCGTACTTTACGCGTGTGCAAGGCAGATTCAGGATATTGAGAATGACGGTTCTTAAAGACCTTGACAAAATCCTTATACTCATCAACGTATCCACAGTAGCTGTTTGACCGTTGAAATTCTGGCATTTGACAAAACGAAGGTAGGTCGACAACCAGGCCTGAAAATTCATTAATGCCGATGATATTGAAGTCATCATCGATCTGTTAGGCATTTAGCATAGTATTCTGTACAGAAGTGGGGATCTATTATCTTACTAGTGTCTCACCAAGTTCGAAATTCCACATCAGATAGAAAGGTCCATTGGCGTATTTCTCATTGATGATTTTTTTTCTTGAAACTCCGTGAAAAGCTCATACTCTCCTACAGCCTCATACATGAAATCCGGGTCCAATTCAGGATCTTCATAACAGGGATCTACGAGTGAAAAGGCCCGGCCAAGTTTGGCTGCGGCGCCGTAGCATTCAGCAGTGGAAGAATATAGACCTTTCAAATGAGGCTCAAAACCGTGGTAGATGGACGTCTTCTCTTTAAAACGTGCATACGCGGGGTGGAAGATCGGTCCAACAAAATATTCACCGTCCGGGCCTTCTTGGAGAGATCCTATCTTATCGAAGGGCAAACATGCTATTCAGGTTAATGACTTTCGTTTATCGAGATCAATCCTTTAAAGGAGTCAGGACTCACTCAGTTGGAGCATGATGTCTGTCCACTGTCCATGTATCTTTCGAGCTTGAGCAAACTCTTTAGTACTGTGCCGGTCGGTATAGTGACGCAAATCTTCATAATCATCATAGTCCAAAGATGGCAATATGCGGCCCTCTAGTCGCTGCGTGAGGACATATGTTGCGTTGACATTGTTTGATTTGTCCGACCGGGCGAAAGATCCAAATACTTCGGGTACAGGAAGAGTAGTCTTCTTCTTCAAGAATTTTAACGTAGCGGCGTATGAGGCACTCATCTCTTCCGATAGGTAACACTTATATGCCAATGGAAAGCGCGCTATCCAGACAATTCCGTCCGAGAATTCGAGTTCGTATTTGACATACTCACCTATATTTGATGTTAGTATACTGAAAAGAAATGCATATTGAAGGCGGACGCCATACAATCTAAGTTTCGCAGACCCAGCTGACATAACATCCCATCTCGATAGCTTGAGGCAACGGCACAGAACTCATGAAACTTGATGCTATCTTCGAACTCTTCAAATTCAGGTGTGGCGTAGTCGAATGTTTGAGAATCCCAAGAATCCCAAGAACTTGGCCGGGAGGAGGACACACTATGAGGGCTCATTTTGAGGTCTTGGAAACCTTTCGAAGAAAAAGAGTGTGATGCGAAGTTGGAACCAAGCCTCTAGGAGGTTAAGTACTGGCCTTGCTCTTGCCTGTAACAAAGACTCGTATTTTGATGATCCAATACAAAGAAAAAGCCAAAAGCTACGAGGTACTATACCAAAGACATGCTATTATAAAAATGACCATACAAAGCAAGTGACCAATGCCTGAATTCTAGTGCGGCAAATTCTCGGCGAATGAGAAGCACCCCGCACGCGGTGAGACCCACCGCACGTCTTTGACTTCACATTTCTCTTTGGCATGTACTTCTATTCTCGTATTTCACGTCGAGCTATCAATCAAAGCTGACCTATCACCCTACTGTAACCGCCTCGTGGCCAATGAGAATTCATTGTGCGAAATCCAGGCTTGCTAAAATTGCTCTAGAATGAGCACGCCCAATGACAATTACGCCATTCACAAGGTTTCTCTCAAACGTACACGGCAGGCGTGTGGACCATGCCGGTAAGTCTGTTTTAGAGTGATAAGAATACTGAGTCTAATCAATTCATAGTCGCAAGAAGGCTCGTTGCCCCGGTGAGAAGCCTGTATGCTCAACATGTCAGCGATTGGGACAGCGTTGCTCCTACGGGGCACAGGTAGCGACTCGAAGTCAAAACCAAAAGTCTGCCAATCATGGCGATGGGTATAGTTCTGCAGGCTCAGGTCAACCTAAAGCTTCCGGTGCACGTCTTCAAAGTATAGAGCAAAGGCTTGAAGAGATATCATCTCTCATTAAGTGTGTTCCGGGCACTGAGTCCTTTCAGTAATATGTGACTGATTCTTCATTGCTAGAGAGCGACTACCCGAGAGAAGTTCCCAGGTTGAAGAGTTGGATGAGTACCTGCCGACCCATGAATATATTACTCAGGATGATGTAGCACCGACCCCAGAACAAGTCCACCGGGACTTTACGTCTAAGTAAGCATTTACCGATCCACACCAACCTTAGCATTACTTCCTTCAACTGACACAATAAAGCTCTCCATTATCGATACCTCTCATTGAATCAGAGGTGCAGGTGTATTTAAACGACTTTCATGATCAGCCCTATTGTGTATTCGACAGGCAATGGCTTCTTGAAAACAAAGATGCCCTCCCACAAGAAGTCTTATTTCCATTGGTAGCTCTGACGCGACGTCTATCGGTCAACTCGCCAGGTCTAAAAGACGGATCAACGGGCAATTTCTGTGCCGAGCGAGCGTGGCAGATACTATCTATAAAATACCGAGATTGCAAGACGGATCTTTCCTTCCTGCAAGGCACATTTCTCGTTGCTCAACTTGACTTTGCAGATGGTAATGCTCACAGGGGGTGTCTATCTGTTGGTATTGGTGTGCGGAGCATCCAGTCATATGGACTCAATCAGGGTAGGAAACTTTCTTCACTAGAAGGTTCTGAAGCAGAGGCCTGGCGACGTATCACCTGGGCATTCTTCATGCTCGATCGCACCTACAACGCGTCCCGAAATTACTCCATTTGTCTCTCGGATAATCACTTCACTCTTTCTTTCCCTCTGTCAACAACAGATGATAACTCGCCTCGTGCATCTCTACATGACAAAACTTCGAATCATGAACAGAAGGGCGACCAGGATATCTTAGCTTCTCTCCTGCGACTCTACTCACTATGGGGTAAAGTGACAGAATGGGTCTTCGAGCCTCTAGTAACAAGCACCCTACCACCCTGGCAAAGCGGATCAGCACTCTCAATCCTTGAGTCAGAATGGATGCAATTCGAGACCCAGTTCGCAGATATTCATCGCTACATGAATGTCGACTTCAAACGACGCGCGCGTGAAGAACCTGATTCTCATCCCTATTTATCGACCTGGCTATGCGTCCAATTCCTCTTCCACTCAATACAGTGTCTCCTACACCACCCTTTCGTGACGATGGTCAAACTCCGTCACATGAGGGGCAATCTATCCGCGGCATTTCTTCAGAAATCGTTCGAAACCTCGTTGCTTCATTCACGGTGGATAGCACGATTTATCAATGAAATGAGTGAAGTCGGTTTGCGTCTTTGTGATCCATTTTTCGGGTACCTCGCTGCTATTGCGGCTACTATTCAACTTGAGCATACGGGTAACAAGAATCCGAAAATTGCTCTTTTGGTGAATAATGAATATCGGATTCTTGTTGGATTTATCATGGAACTGTCTTCACAGTGGGGTAACATGAAGGTCTTGGTATGTCTTGCAACGCGGAAAGAAGAAATTGCTCTAACATTTGTGTTTTGGACAGGTTGACCGATTGAATGAATTGGCCTCGCGACGTCAGAATTATGGCTCGTTGTTCTATAATCAAGATGGTTTCTCGGGTGAATTATCTAGCATGGCAACAACGTCTAATCTTCCGAGGATGTCGGCGCAGGATGAGGCTCTTATGTGGAATATCCTTGATCTTACTTCGTTCAACTCTGAAGAGAGCATCACGAGACCACCGCCTACAGCAGATCTTCGAGCAGAAATACAAAACTTGGAGGCGCCGAGTCTGGGAGAATTGGTTCTCTCTGGAATCAGGCCAGGATTAGTTGAGGCAGCTACGCCAGAGTGGCCCTTTGAACAAAGAGGTACCGGATCTGGATTCGGCGTGCCTGATATACCAGACTGGATGACTTTCGGGGACTTTATGTCGGAGCATCTTTAATCAAACTCTCTCTTTATGTCCAAATACCTGCACCTATGATGGGTCATGGTAAATCGTTGTACTGTGGCGCCTGTTATCGCCTTGGAATATCGATATACTCAAACAATCACATGATGCGCTAACAAGGCCTAGACCTTCTGAAACAAACCATGCAAACTAAGCAAACTATATGTTGACTCTCCATCTACTGCTTACTTCGAGTTGGGAGCACTTCTCTTCTTTTCTTCTTCATCTGGAACTTCTCGTTTACTTCCGTTGCTTTACTTCACTTTATAGCACTTTGTCAGCATCGAAAATCACCAGTGACAAAATGAAACCCATTCTATCTGCCCATGAAATTGGTGAAGGACTTCCCGTTTTGATCATTCATGGATGGGAAATGAATGGAAGAGTCGAAGAGCTGGACTTTGAGCCAATTTTCAGCAAAACACTGGGATTTCGCCGGATTTACGTGGACCTCCCCGGTATGGGCGCAACACCTGCGAATGATGTCAAAGATCTGAACGATATATACCTTCGCCTGATGCAATTCATTGATTATCGACTTGGGAAGTCAAGATTCCTGCTTGTCGGCTCGTCTTGTGGCGGCTACCTTGCACGAGCGATAGCTCAAACATATATTGAGCAAGTCGATGGTCTATTATTGCGCGTGCCGCTTATTGAGCCAAAGGACAACATGCGTGATCTCGATGCTTTCAAACCTTTGGTTGCAGACGAGCAACTCATGTCAAGCATGTCAGCCGAAGACAAAACACTTCTTGGGAACGTTCTTATTCAAACGCCTGCTTACGTTGCAACTTTGAAGGCAAAATATGAGCAGGTTTACGGTCCAGCATTGAAAGCAGCAGACAATGAGGTTTTAGATCCGATCAGAGCAGATCCAGGTCGATACCAATTACCTTTTTCGTTGGACGATGAAAGTGCTAAGTTCTTTGCACCTACACTTATTGTATGTGGTCGGAAAGACGAGAGCGTGGGCTATCGAGACAGCCTGCGCTTATTGGAGCTCTATCCACGATCAACCTATGTTGTACTAGATCGTGGAACGCATGGTCTTCCTATCGATGAGACTAGTGTTTTTGAAGCCCTTGTTCGTGATTGGATAACCCGGGTTGAGGAATGGCGTGGTCGCACAGGAAAATAAGAGCTATTGCTAGGTATCAATAATCTCTCTCTACAACTTTGATGCAGATCACGGACCAGCCGCATGCGTGGCATAGTCTATGGGAGAGAAACCCCTGTCTGAAAAACCATCTCTAAATCTGTGATTATTCTTTATGAAAATTGGTCTAAGAATTCACGGGTATAGATAATAAAACTACCTTAGTAACAACTGAAATACCATCAACTCCGAAACAATGCTTTACACTCTCGCTTTGACATGCACCTTAACATCCTTCGCAGGCAGGAAAGCACCCCAGCTCTTCTTGTGAGGGGGTACAACCAGGCCTTTTCCATCTGGCGAAGAAAAAATCCACATAGACACTATCGAAGCAGTAAATGCCAGGATAGCCCGTTCAGTGAAAGCGTTATTCTTCGACGTATACAGACCATCTGCAAATGGCCCGAGGATCTCCGGATTGGCCTCATTGTTACCAGACGTACGGTCCGTAACGAGATACCGAAGCGGGTCGTACTGATCTGGGTTTGAAAATCGCGTCTGATCGTTCTGGTAGACTCCATGAGGCATTAGCACCTTCTCGCCCTTCCGAATCTTGTATGAACGAGGCTCTATGGCTTCTCCCGCCGACTCAGTAAGAATCAAGTCCGACTCTAACTCTCGGAGTGATATTCCGGCAGAGTGAAGACGAATGGTTTCGTAGTAGCAAGCTTTCAGTAGGTGGCATGTCTGTAGCATTTTCTCAATGTCAAGATCGAGCTTCGGGGGCTCATCGAATGGGAATCCAGTCTCTCGCCGATTGGGGCGCGAGGAGTCCACAGCCGGGGCCATTTCCTTTCGGATATCCTTCAGCAGCTCCTCGTCGGCAAAGATGTGGATCAGATTCCAGAATGTCATTTTGACAATGTATTCCATCAGATCCCAGTGAAGCGACATATTTCCCGCCGCACTGGCTTTTGGCGATAAGTCAAGTTTTTTGAAGTTTCGCATTTGCTGCTTGAACAGCTCCGACACATCATCAAGATCGCGGAGCTCAATGCCTGGGTCAATGCCATCATCCCAGGCACTAAATGCACGGTAAAAGACCGACATGATATGCGTGAGACGATATCTTGCAGCGTGTCCTGCAGAGATACCTGGCGTAGGTGTCCATCGTTTAAATCCAGCAAATAACGAGACGAAATTGGCATCCAATGACCAAAACAGCTGGAGCACACCGGGGAATGACTCCACGAAGGCCTCGCCTAGCAACAACGTAGTGATATTGTGGCCCACAAACTCTCTCACCAATGCGAAGAGATTCGCCTCGCAAATTGACTGGTCCTGTTCAAAGACCGACACGGAGCTGTCGCGCTCCCAGGGAGCTTGGTCCACAGGGCTTCGAGAGAAGGTCACCAGGTTCGGAGCGTTGCGCTGTAGCAACTGGGTGATTGCCACTGAGGTTTCAGAGATAAAAGAGTCCTGGCTGATAATTGCCGAGACATGACTGATTTCCTCGTTGCGATTTGAACGTAAACTGCGCACCATGGTTCGGTCGCCAAAGACATTTCGCATTGCTTGATCAAGTACTGTCATGTCTGATGATTTCCTTGATAAGACTGTTTTAATCATTGATGGTGACACCACAGTTTTGTGGACCTCTCCTTGCAAGTAGACCCCAAAGACGGGCTCGGCCATCGAGTCGCTGTATTTGGATTAGCAGCGGTAAGTTGTGGTGGAGGAGGTGGCAACCTACCGTAATGATTCAAGGAGAGCAACATGATCCCATAGGAATAGTGGTCCATGCCCCAACCATGGGAACCAGTAGGGGGCTAGTCGTGGTGTTCGCGCCTCTGTCGGGTCAGATCTCCGTTGGCTACGCAGACCAGTGATCACACGAGTCAGGATGCATGAAAAGATCAACACCGCCAGACATTTTGACCAGGTCAGCTCAGACAAGACGTCTTGCATGGTCTGGATCAAACCATGAGACATGCGTCTGTATTCCATATTTCTTTTCCCACGTTGACAGTCCAAGCTTAAGTGTACGAACAGAACAGGTGGGAGATCCCTTGCTTATGTCAGCATCGATGCCTGAATCCACAGTTTGTTTTTATTTTACTTTCCACAGTGACTTTACTACGAAGTACTTGAATCTAGTGACAACTGTACTTACCCTACACTTACATTCTACCAACACGAGCTTGACAGGGACAATGCAACTAATTGGGGTCTTCTCTCTCTTATGTTTTATGATAGCCTCGTTAGTTTCTTTGTGACCTTCATTTGTCGCTTTCCACTGGATACATCACACCGCTGTTGCCCCACTGTACTGTTGGGTTTCTTTGATGCGTTGGTTGAACAAGGGTTTAATTGGAGCTGATTGAAGATTTGGACTAATCCCGGTCAAACAAAGCCACGCTGGGCTTTTTTTGACAGGGTAGATGTAGCCAACCGTAGAGTAGTGCGTAATGGCACAGATGAACGGATCATCATGGAGGACCCATTCCCCATATGAAAGGCTAAGCTGTTTTCCCTACCTATAGACTTCTTCTTCCTCTCTCCATGGGCAAATATCCTCTATCTCCCATTCTCATTATCAAGAACCATGTCTGATAACCCCCGTGGTCGGGGGCGCGGTCGAGGTGACCAGGGAGGTCGCGGCGACCGTGGTGGTGGTGGTGGTGGTCGCGGTCGCGGTCGCGGTCGCGGTCGCGGTCGCGGTCGCGGTCGTGGTCGGGGAGATATGGACCTTCCCTTCCGGGAAGGCCGTGGAGGTTTCCGTGGAGACTCTCAAGGCTATCGTGGCAGAGGAGGTGATCGAGGAGGACGTGGAGAGTTTCGTGGTGATTATCGTGGTCGCGGTCGCGGGGATTTTGGAGGTCGTGGAGACTTCCGCGGTGGTAGAGGAGGTTTTCGAGGCGGCGGCAACCAAGGTCCGCGAATCTTCAAGTGAGTATATCGTAATCACTGCCAAAAATAAAGAATAATCAGTCAACCTTTAATGGCGATGATTCTGACACAAAGCACAGCGAGGGAAAACCAATACCTGCACCTGATCCCCAGGTTGAAAAGGTCGAAAATGATATCGCCAAGGCTCTGGTGGGACATAAGAAGACAGTGCTGTATCCCAACCGTCCAGGCTATGGCACACTAGGCAGGCCTGTTACCCTGTATGCCAACTACATGCCATTTACGGCGGTTGGCAAGCCGGTCTTCCGCTACCATGTCGCTGTCGGCAAGGAGCAGGGCCGGGAGGTGCCAACCAAGAAAGCGCGTCAGATCGTGCGACTGTTGTTGGAAGAGCACTTCGCCAAAGATATTAAGAACATCGCCACCGATTACCGATCCACATTAATCTCGTGTATCGACCTTGGGCTGGCGAGTGACAAGAAGTACGATGTGCGGTATAAAGGCGAGAATGAGTTTGACTATCTTGATGAGCCCAAGGTCTACAGCGTGACCGTTGGACCGACGGGCACGCTGGACCCGACAGATCTAATCAATTATCTGTCTTCGAGTAATATCAATGGTCCTCTGGTGCAGCAAGAGCAGATATTGGCGGCGATGAACATTATTATGGGTCACCAGCCAAAGACCGACCGGTCGGTGGTCACGCTCGGTGGTAACAAGCACTACAGCTTTGATGCTGCCACTGCCGAACGCATGTCTCTGGGCGGTGGTCTCGAGGCGCTGCGTGGTTTCTTCATCAGTGTGCGTGCCGCCACCGCCCGTGTTTTGCTGAACGTGCAAGTCAAGTATCTCGCCTGCTACCGGGAAGGCCCTTTGCCTATGGTGCTTGGAGACTATATGCGTACAAATTCGCGCAATCCCTACCGACTTGAATCCTTTTTGAAACGCATGCGTGTTCGAACCACTCATATTGTTCGCAAGACGAGCAGCGGAAAGCCTCGCCCTCCTCAAATCAAGAGCATTAACGGGTTGGCATCTCCATCAGATGGTCGTTCCGGCACGAACCCGCCCAAGGTGGCTCGTCACGGTGCTGGTCCTTTTGATGTCCAATTCTTTTTGGAAGCTCCCGGATCGAAACCGCCAGCTGCACAAGCCGCGCAGCCTGCCGAGGGCAAGGGGAAAAAGGGAAAGAAGCCCGCCAAGGCAGGCCCAGCCCCCGCAGGCCAATACGTCTCTGTCGGTGATTATTTCAAGCGAGAGTACAAGAGAGACTTGGACCCGAACTTGCCGGTCATTAATGTTGGCAACAGGCAATTCCCCATGTATCTTCCTATGGACGTGTGTGAGGTCGAACCTGGTCAGCCCGTGGGAACCAAGCTCTCCCCTAACCAAACATCTGATATGCTTAAGTTTGCTGTGATGGGTCGCAAGCCTGCGCAGAATGCTCAGTCCATTGTGACCAAGGGAGTGGGCATGTTAGGTCTTGGCGAGCCGTTGAGTGCCACTTTGGCTGCCTTTGGTGTCCGCGTTGACAACAACCTCATTACTGTTCAGGGTCGCGTTCTGGCGCCGCCGAAGATTCTCTATGCTAAGCAGAGAGAGATCTTAACCACGGCCGGCTCGTGGAACATGAAAGCCATTCAATTTTCTAAGGCAGCGTCGTTGAAGAACTGGACATATATGTACCTCACGACCGACCGCTCCCGTACATACTGGCAAAACGGTGATCAGATGATGGAATCTCTGAAAAAATTTACGTCGGTACTCCGAAGCATGGGTATCGATGCCGAGCCGCCCAAAGAAGGCCAATGTGTCGTTCTAAATGGCAGAAATGATGCCGAGGTCATCGAGAAGTCGGTTCGCGAGCTGCAAGGTCTTTATAAGCCTTCCATGATCCTGGGTGTCTTCCCCAGCAAGGATACTACCCTATACAACACAGTCAAGCAGGTCTGCGATGTCCGTTGTGGTGTTCGCAATGTCAATGTGCAAGCTGAGAAGCTCGCTCAGGGACAGGACCAGTACTGTGCCAACGTTGGCCTGAAGATCAACCTGAAACTCGGCGGAGGGAACCAAACTCTGAGAAACTCCGACCTTGGTCTATTTGGAAACGGCAAGACGATGCTCGTCGGCCTCGACGTTACCCACCCCTCGCCTGGCTCCGCAGGTAGCGCGCCTAGTGTCGCCGCAATCGTGGCATCGGTTGATTCCGCGCTCGCACAGTGGCCCGCCGAGGTTCGCATCCAGGAGAAACGCCAAGAGATGATTCAGGATCTCGACGCACTTATGCAGTCCCGCCTCAAGCTTTGGGCGAAATTCAATAAGAACAAGTATCCAGAGAACATCGTCGTCTACCGCGACGGTGTCTCCGAAGGCCAGTACGACCTTGTCATCGACAAGGAACTGCCACTCCTCAAGCGCGCCTGCGAAGCCGTCTACCCAGCTTCTGAAACTAAGCGCGGGCTCCCAGCTATGTTCATCATCATAGTTGGCAAGCGCCACAACACTCGCTTCTACCCGACCACCGATGCTGACGCTGATCGCTCCGCGAACCCAATGCCGGGTACCGTCGTTGACCGTGGTATCTCCGAGTCCAAGCACTGGGACTTCTTCTTGCAGGCACATTCCGCACTTCAGGGAACTGCCCGCCCGGCCCACTACTTCACTGTCTGGGACGAGATCTTCTCCCCCCAGCACCCGGGTGGCAGCGGGGCTGGAGGCGCAGCTGATGTTCTCCAGGACCTGACGCATAAGATGTGCTACCTCTTCGGTCGCGCGACGAAAGCTGTCAGCGTCTGCCCGCCTGCGTACTATGCGGATTTGGTCTGTACGCGTGCGCGATGCTACCTCAGTGACCTCTTTGATCCTAGTATGGCTTCGACACCTGAGGCGAGTGTTGCTGGGACCGAGGGCCGTGGACAGCCTGATTTTGAGAATATCATTGTTCATCCCAATGTGAAGGATACTATGTTTTACATCTGATTGAACATGATATTTGGTTGGGTTAACTTTGGAATAATCTATTTGGTATTGATCTGGCAGCAGTTTGACGATTGGCTTTTGTTTTATTAATGTGGCAGATTGACTTGCTGGTGGATTATGATGTTTTGAAAATACCTTTACGAAATGAACACAGTATACCTACAGCCCTGGAGTATATTGGCATTTGGAATTGTGGCCCATGCATATCGCGTCGCCATTATCATGCTTTGGCTACTTAGTCTGCTTTCCAATGTCAGTCTCTCCGTTTGGGCCACAAGAAGACCATGTCCAGATCAATTTCAGAATTTGGATATCTAGCGTACTATTGATAATAGCGTTCATATGTTTGACTACAATCTCTACATTTATCGCTACCACAATAATATAGGAAGTGAAAAGAATTCTATTGCAAATTGTCTAGACCAGCTAGGCAGATATATCGATCATACAAAAGTGGCATAAGAAAAGACCCAACATCATCCCTTAGTAGTTAGGAATGCAAACACCGGCGTTCCACTCGGTGGCGCCAACACACTGCCAGCCATCGCAGCAAGGGTCACCACCAGAGGTGCAGGCAACGTCGTAGTCTAGAGAAAGTTAGCTAAAAGCTCTTTCGGGCTGAAGTTTCAGGATAAACTCACTGGCGACGCAGGAACGCTTCTCGGCGGTCTGGGAGGCAGAGGCAACGGCGGCCAAGGTAGCAATGAAGACGGCGATGAACTGCATTTTGTTGGTGGAAGTTGATTGATCAGGAGATCGGTGGGTTTTTTGTTAAGATTGGTTTGTTGATTGATTGGGTGGATGGATGGATGGATGATGTTCAGTTTGACGAGGAAATCCCCAGCTATTTATCCTCGAATCTATCAACCAGAGAGAGATCAATGACGTTCAGCTTTAAGTGATCTCTATACCTGTTCAGGTACACGTGCAATCTAGGATGTTTCATGATCGGAAACTGTTGGCTACCGTAGTATTTTGCCTGCGCATATTCGAGGTCAGCCTCGGACCCCACTAATATCACCCATGAGAAACCGCACTTCAAGGAGGCATTGGTGGCGTTGCTTGCCCTTTTAGGTTCTAGCCTAGTCCAGTATACTTACTGACACAGTAATCTCACCTTCCTGTTGGTTATGACTTCACTCCACCTGTGGGATGGGGTCCATTCCTGTTTAGGAAAGTTGGTGCTGCTTCAACCCAAACAGGCAATATTTTGTAAAGGAATCTGAATCATTCAACTCCCAAGGGGAAGGAAGCTGGATTATATTGTGGGATTGATATTTCCTGTTCATCCTGCCCCTGAAGAGCATATCATAACTGATGTAATGCAGTCCCTTAGGAGGTGGGACTGCGTAGAATTCTGGGTGATTTTTAGCCATCTTCTCCTTCGCGGACTTATACATCTCCGATGGTTTCCTGGGAAGCTCACTTGCCAGTGAGCTTTCCCATCTCTTTCATTTCAAACAGCGAACTCGATGAAATCTGTTACTTCTTCCTAGTCTGACCATTGTCGTTCAGGCCATCCACTCCCTTTCATTAGCGCCAACACTCTGGAGATGGCTGCATTAATGCCCATTAATGCCACCCAGGACAGCAATTACAATGCTAGGCCATCCTGTCGCAAGCTGCATTAGAGCCAGTAATTGCTGAGGGACGGGCCAACTGTAACAGGATTTGTGATAGAGCTGTACATGAAAACCTTCTATATTGACGTTTATGCTTCTTTTTGTCGTCTGACACTTGGGGATAGAGCCCAACTTCCGCATTTACCCCCAAGACAATCCTAGAATACGACAAGAAATTTAGGCATCATTTGAAAGAGGCGGCAGTAGAGCAACCGAAACCGAAGCCGAGATTTGGCCCCATTGTAAGCTTGAAGCACGCTAAATCTCGGTTTCGGTTCGCTTTCCCGATCTAACCACCACAGCCCACACCGAGAGCCAATCAAATCATCTGAATGGCAAGCAAGGCTATAGTAGATTCATGCAATTGAGGCTTTGCAATTAGAAAAATCTTCAAATTATCAACTAGAATAAGATCAAGGAGTTGAGCGACAGAGATAAAAGGCTGAACATTCCAGCTCTCTCATCAACTCAAACTATTATTTTACACACAATCTCCATCAACCTATTCAGTTGTTTACTTAAGCGGCATCATGACCAAAATACACTCGTCAGAAGGCCTTGAGCTAGCCCAAATAGTCTTCTATGCCATGGCAGTTCTCCCGGCTTTCGTCTGCTTCGCAGCACATGGCAAACACGGAGTAATGGGATGGCTCTATGTAATTGTCATGTGTGGCTTGCGTCTCGCAGGGAATGGCATGGCCTATCATTCCTTATCCACGACTGGTCATGCCAATGAAGCTGCTCAAATTATCAGTGGGATCGGGTTGTCGCCTCTGTTACTTGCGGCCTTGGGGATACTCCACGAAGCGTGAGTGACTGCACCATGAATGTTTAACCTTGTAGAAGCTAACTTATTCCCAGAAATCATTCTATTCAGATGACACTTCCGAAAATTCTTAAAGGACCAGGCCTTCTCCTCCCCCATGTGGCTATTCTTACTGGTATTGCCCTCGCTGCTGCTAGTGGGGGGAAGTCTAGTCTACTTGAGGCTGGCATGATTGTCCTGGCTATTGGCTGGCTTGTTATTGTCGCATTTGTTGGGATGTCTCTTCGGGCAAATACCAGTCATTTGCGAGTGGATGATGAGAAAAAGGTATGGTCATCCCTTGGGTTTCTTTGTTGCTTTGGCTAACGATTTAAAGCTTCTCTGGGCGGTCATGATCGCTATGCCGCTTATCGGCGTTCGCGTAATCTATTCCGTTGTCATTGCCTTTGTTGACAAGCGTGCTGATGGAGGTGGCCTGCCGGTTCAGGTAATCTTTGGAACGATTCCAGAGTTCCTAGTTATGATGACATATATTTCCGCCGGCATCATGACGCGGAACTTGGCGTCGGATCGTACAAAGATGAACTCAGGACCATCCGGTCGGAATCAGAGTACTCTCGTGTAAAAATATGAAAATAGATCATAGAGCACATTTTGTACAAACTCTATACTTGTTATCAGCTTATCGCCGTCTCGGTTGGAAGCGGGTAGTGACGTTCCCCCCGACGCCAACCGAGCCCTCCGCATTTTACTTCAGTCAATAATGAACCCCTCGATCCCTGATTTCCTCTTCTCACAAATCAAAATGTCTTACAGAACGATAACCCGCCATTCATGGCAAGCCACACGTTCCGTGCGTGGGTTCCAGCCATGCTCAATGGCTGCTTCACGACGATGGGGGAGCTCAATCTCACAACGGCCTGGTTCTGATCGGTAAGTGTGGGGAAACCATTTCTCAAGGAGAAAGATACTGATTCCTGGTTGCTATAGGGTGCACTTCCCGGGAGCTGTGAATAGTAAATTTACCACCGACATGTCGTTTCTCAAATCTTCAGATCTTCCGGCTATCCCTACCTACAGAGTGATCGACTCCGACGGTGAATTGGTGGATAAGGCACGCGGACCTCCTGATGTCTCAGATGAGGAGGTTTTAACGTGGTACAAGAATATGACGACTGGTATGTCGTACTCAGAGTTCTTGTGTGGTGTAATTGGCTAATAGAGAACAGTGAGCGTGATGGACGTGGTGATGTTCGAGGCACAGCGGCAAGGACGGTTGAGTTTCTATATGGTAAGAAGACATAACATGATTTACTCATGCCGCGGTAGTTCTATGAACAGTTGCTAATATCTCATAGGTTTCAGCCGGAGAAGAAGGAATTGCCGTCGGCTCTGCTGCAGCATTGACACCGGACGATGTAGTTTTCGCCCAGTATCGAGAAACCGGTGTCTTCCAACAACGCGGCTTTACGCTCAAGAATTTCATGAGCCAGTTATTTGCAAATTGCAATGACAAAGGCCAGGGAAGAAATATGCCCGTGCACTATGGTCAAAACTATCCTCGCATTGTTAGTTCACCTGAAACTCCTATGATATAGTAGTATCCTCGGTCTTCGAAGAACCAGAATGCTGACCTGAATATACAGCATACAATCTCATCACCACTGGCAACTCAAATCCCACAAGCTGCTGGAGCTGCATACGCATTGAAGATTCAAGACCTACAAGATCCCAACCGGGATCCACGCATCGTCACCTGCTATTTCGGCGAAGGCGCAGCCAGTGAAGGTGACTTCCATGCGGCACTCAACATCGCCGCAACCCGATCCTGTCCGGTCGTGTTCTTATGTCGGAACAACGGTTTCGCCATCTCTACACCTACCCTTGAGCAATATCGCGGTGACGGAATCGCCAGTCGAGGTATCGGATATGGCATTGACACGATCCGTGTGGATGGTAATGACATCTTCGCCGTTTACGAAGCAACAAAAGAAGCCAGAAAACGAGCATTAAGTGACGGTGGTCGCCCGGTCCTTATCGAGGCAATGAGCTACCGGGTTTCTCACCATAGTACGAGTGATGATAGTTTTGCTTACCGGGCCCGCGTTGAAGTGGAAGACTGGAAGCGTCGTGACAACCCTATCATTCGATTGCGAAAGTGGCTTGAGAACAAGGGACTTTGGAGTGAGGAGCAGGAGAAGGAGACCAGGGACTCAATTCGGAAAGCTGTGCTGAAGGAGTTTAGTGAGGCGGAGCGTGAGAAGAAGCCTCCTCTTCGCGAGGCTTTTACGGATGTCTATGAGGATATCACTGAGGAGGCTCGTGGGCAGATGAAGGAGCTTAAGCGCATTCTGGAAAAGTACCCGAATGAGTATGATCTGCGGCCGTATAAGGATGGTGTCAAGGGACTAGATTAAGTTCGAAAACGGGGGCTTTTGTTCATAGAGTTCCTGTGATATCCCATACAATGCATATACCTTGACTTGGTCAAAGTGACGAGGACTGATCGGATAGCGGATCGCATATCCGCCCTTGTTTTTGCGGTAGTATCCAAATTACCATTATACTTTTCAAGTTAACAGATCGATGTATGCGTTGTATTCATTTATATTTCATTTTTGTTCATCATGTGCGTCAATACTTGACCCAGTCATCGCAGTATGTCCCACAGTTCTATATTTTGTTTAAACCAAGGTATCAGAATTGCTATACAGGCCAAATAATTTCCAAGTGAAGCGCTTAGTCGAAGACAACGGTCTTGTGTCCGTTGAGAAGGACACGGCGCTCAGCGAAGTACTTGACAGCAGAGGCGAGGACGTTGCTCTCGACATTGCTACCAGCGTGAGTCAACTCCTTGGGGCTCATGCCGTGGCCGACACGGACGACGTTCTGCTCAATGATAGGGCCCTCATCGAGGTCGCTGGTGACGAAGTGGGCAGTGGCACCGATAATCTTCACACCACGGTCGTAAGCCTGGTGGTAGGGCTTGGCACCCTTGAAGGAGGGCAAGAAGCTGTGGTGGATGTTGATGATACGTCCGGACATGGCCTCGCACAGCTTAGGCGAGAGAACCTGCATGTAGCGGGCCAGCACAATCAAGTCAATGTTGTTCTGTGCCGCCAGCTCGAGGATCTGACCCTCCTGCTCGGCCTTGGTGGCGGCAGTGACGGGGAGGTGGTGGAAGGGGATGTTGTAGCTTGCGGCGAGGGGCGCAAAGTCGGGGTGGTTGGAGACGATGAGGGGAACCTCAACGCTGAGCTGGCCAGTAGACTGGCGGAAGAGGAGGTCGTTAAGACAGTGGCCAATCTTGGAGACCATGATCAAAACGCGGGGCTTCTGTGCGGTGGGGTGAATCTGGTAGTCCATTGAGAAAGACTCGGCGGTAGGCTTGAAAGCATCACGCAGCTGCTCGAGTTCGGGAATGTCGGTGGTGCCCTCGGGGGCGAATTGCATGCGCATGAAGAAGCGCTTGGAGGTGGGGTCACCGAACTGCGATGAGTCGACGATGTTCAGGTTGTGCTGGACCAGGAATGCGGTCACGGCGTGGACAATACCCGGGCGATCGGGGCCCGAGAGGGTCAGGATGAAGGAGGGTGCCATGTTGAATATTAGCGGGGACGGTGTTGAATCCGTAAAGTATAGATGAGTCAATTGACAAAGAAAAGCCTCGAGATCACAATGCAATAAAATAATTGACACCCCACTGCCGATCCCGGCGATGACTCAGCGGGGGCTAACCGTGATCGGCTTAGCCTGTCGCGGAGCTTGTTACTACTTTGATTCAACTCCGGCTTCTTTCATCTTCTATAGTCTTATTGCCTGCCTCAAATTAACAGTTTCGGAAGAATTCCGACTGTGTGGCTTGTTAAAGACGGGGGCACCGCGAAGCCAAAATCAAATGGACACCGCGATCCTTCACAAGATCACGGTTCTAAACATCTTCAGTGGTCGCGCGGCAATGATGTGCCAGATAGTGTTATAGTCTTGGAGGCATACACATGTTTCTTGAACCGAGCAGTCAATTAACATATCCACGCAAGCTAGGTTAAATTAATATCGCCACAGCAGGTCGTGAAGAAACAACGCCTTCCCCCCAGTCTAGCCTCCATCCCTTCCGCGCCCCAAAACCTGCATACCCCATCACCTTAAGACCAGCAGTCGCTAAAAGGCCAACAATGGTATGCTCCGACACTCAAGCATATAAACCTCCTTCTACATAGGCGTCATACCCAACAAACCCGGTGCGCATCCAGCTGGCACCAGGTACAAGCGCCGCGCAAGGAGTACTGGGGCTCTGTCTTGTCATCGTCGCAAACATAATGACTGGAATTTTCGAGCGGCACGGAAAGATTTTAGTACTCTGCATTACTGGGAGACGCTCGACCTCTATCCGCACTTGAAAAGCTCATACTGAGTAGGCGACGTATATTAACCGACGTACAACAGCTGGAGGGAGTGTGCCTTATGGCAGTATTTTGCTGGTCGCATTGGGACTAGAGGATTCATATACCCGTGCGCAGCGGTCTGTTGAATGTCAGTGATGTTGATTGCCATGTTCTTCCATCAATGTGGCATAGTATTGACACGGAATAATATAAGGCTGAAAAGCCATTTTCGATTCATGAAATGTCATTTTCAAATAGCCAGGGACCGCTGATTTGGCAACGTAGCCTTGCGAAGAACCCCCATCGCAGTTGGACTCAGTCCCCAGTCGCCAACCCATTGGTTCATTCGTATCCCATTTTTGAAATGGTCTCCCAGGTGTTCTGCCCTAGCAGTCCACGTCGATAGTGACTGGTCGCAGAACCCACATCGACTTTGAACATCGGCACCGGCCCCTCGCCATGCTTCTAGATCAGGAACAGGGTTCTTAGTACATCCATGAAACTTTCGGAGGTGCTGCCATAGGTAGTCCTTGCGCGTGAAGGACCGGTCCGCCACGGGCTTTGTAGCACAGACGTGAAATTCATGATCTTCTAAATGAGCTGGACCAGGACATACTACGTCACAGAAGCTGCATTCAGCGCCCTGGGTGTGCCAAATTTGTTGGATCTCCTCCAGGCTGGGGGTGCAGATCCAGATCTCAAGCGAAAGATGGACGCTTTTCTCATGTCGTGCCCAGTCATGTCTCTTCTTGAATGATCGAGTACAAAAGGTGCACTGGTATTGATGCTCTTCTGAATGATCCCGCCGGCGAGTGCGCGATAACTTTGGCAGCATTGGGAATGGCAGACTTCCCTCTCCAGACTGATGACTCCATGCTGACGAGACACTATCTGAAGTCTCTGATACCCGACTCCCAAAGCTGGATGCAGAAGAAGGAAGGTGGGATGATGACTCGTCAAAGTTGAACAAATCCATGGCAGATCCATCGAACTGAAAGGGGTCCATCGACATGTCGAAAGACGTAGATGCAATCGCGTCCTGAATCACGGATTCTGGAACCGCTTCATCTTCTGGCGGCGATGCTTTCCACCGCTCCATGGGGGTGAGCGAACTCAGCGTGCTCTTAATCAGTGGGGAGCCAGCACGAGTGAGAGTGTTGGCTGCTAAATTCGATGACTGGATTTTTTGCTTCTGCCGACGGCGGGCGTTCGCAAACCAGGTAGTGATTCGTTTCTCGGAGAATCCAGTTTCGCGTGAAAATTGAATTTTCTGGTCTTCGGTAGGATATGGACGTTCTTGGTTCTGATAGAACCACTCTCGTAGGACTCTGGCTCCCTTTCGCACGAATTGTTTAGATTCTTTACGCTCTTCTATGTTCTCTACGCTAGGTAGAACCGACTCCTGTATCACTTTAGTGAATAGGCTTTTTTGGTGAAAGATGTAGACACTTACGCCATCCTCGGTATGCTCTGGGAGTCCGTGTAAGTGGCCTAATACCGGAGCGAATGTCTCAAATCCTGAAGGCAGTCGTTTTTCTCCCTTTGCTAGACTGCATTCTCGAAAAAGGGCCACACAGCTGGAGCAGGCTGAGACTGGGTTTGGATTTGCAGATGTAGTACGAAGAATCAAACACTGGAGTCGATGTCTGCGGCAATAGCTGCATGAAACTGGCGGGCGATATGCGCCATCAAGCCACTGTGGAACATTTGCGAGATTTTGAGGTCGCGGCTGATACAGGTCCACGGAACTTTCGGCTGTGACATTTTGAAATGGCTCACTGAGGATATCCGAGGCTTGAAGATCCGAGGCCTGGAGAGCTGCATGGTCGAATGCCTCGTGGGGTTGTGCGTCATGGTCTATCCATGGCCATTCCCAGGTGGACTCCGATGAGCAAAAATAGAAGTCATTCAATGCATTCCAGTCTTCTGTAATATCATTTAGAATCCAGCTGTTCTCTGGTGTATTTGTATCGGTCATCCCCCGCAGCCCAGAGTCAGAGAGTGGCTGTGGCGATTGATGGGATGGAGAGTCACTGGTCTGTTGGTAATCCATTGGTCCAAGGATCCCCAGAGATACATGTATCGATTCCCATACAACTCAGCAAAGGGTCTGTGGTTATTGAGGTAGTGAAGCTCGAAAGCACATATTCGACGTCGAAATCGGGTGGAGTCACGAACTCCATTACTAATCGAGGGTCGTTTCCCGCCCCAGGATATGAGCCTCACT
>JAMAGW010000028.1:0-274768 GCA_023626355.1 Penicillium sp. S1602 | reverse complement strand
AGCCTCACTTTTGACAGGAACTGATCAGCATAGGTTATTTCTCAATGGATCTGACTGGGTCTTTAAAGAATGATGGAACTCCATTACTAATCGAGGGTCGTTTCCCGCCCCAGGATATGAGCCTCACTTTTGACAGGAACTGATCAGCATAGGTTATTTCTCAATGGATCTGACTGGGTCTTTAAAGAATGATGGAACCCCTTTTTCTTGGTTGTATCTCAGTTAATCTGATCAATGCAAAGCCCTCTCTTAAGTCTTCCCCATTTTCCACATGTGACATGTCATAAACATTCCAATGATATATTTGAAACCCCTGTTCCTGCCTTAATCTTTCATCTCTCACTGTCTTCCTCCTGCTGCCCGTACAAATCCTCCGCGATTACTTCAATCATCCCACTAGCCAGACTTTTGGCATCAACTCGCGAATCGCGATGGAGGATCCCAGGCATGTATCGTACATCGGTCATTTTGAAGTCATAGAAAGCCCCACACTCCCCACAGTCTTTGATCCTCGGATCCATCTACCAAACGAAGTTGCTCCTTATCCACAGACGTTGTTTCCACTTGATATAAGCCAGAACGCTATACGACCCGTCCTTCGATTCATCAACCTCACTAACCCAACCGAGTTTTTAATTTACACCGACGGATCTTGTTTGCAAAATGGCGGGCAGAATCCAAAAGCCGGGTGCGCCTTCGTGTACAAGAATACTGGGCAACACCCTAACGGCTACGTACGCTTTCGGCTTGAGGAGGAAGGCCCCACTGGTGTGAAATATCGCCCGACAAGCAATCGCGCAGAGCTTCGAGCCGTTATTGCAGCTTTACGATTTCGGGAATGGAGTAGGGAGGGCTTTACGAGTGTGGTCATTGCAACAGACTCTACCCACGTCGCCGAGGGAATGACATCCTGGGTTCACGAATGATTGGAAAGGGGCTGGACAAGGAGTGACGGGAAACCAGTCACGAATCGGGACCTCTGGCAGTGCCTGATTGACGAGGTAAAACACTGTGGACGGAATGGTCTGCATGTTAAATTCTGGCGGATCCCAAGGGAGTGGAATGAAGTGGCAGATCGTCATGCCAAACATGCTGCAACGAACCTGCGCGCGCGAGAGAAGTTCACTCATTTGGTGGATGATGCTCGCTGAACTGAAGCGGCTTCTTACTTGGAATCGTGTTACAGTGGGTATGTTTTAGTCCGCATTATTTTTCACATACCTAGTAGTTCGGAAATCAAATTATCAAGTGTCTATTCATTCTTAAAGTTGTTTTTTGATTCCTCCATGCAGTAGGCTAATTACATACCTACGATATATCCGTCCATTACTACATTTGCGAAAGAGGTTCGAATTTATGACATTTCATTTCATATTCCAAATTATTTAAATCCCGAAAACCATAAAGTACATAAGGAAAGATAGCAGAATCCCACGCGCCAAGCCAATGCAATCAATAGGAGACATTAGTGCAGTATAGGTGTAATCCGATAGCATAAATGATATCCGATCTCTATTGAATGCGGATCTTCTTGGGCTTGGGTGCAACCTCCTTAGGCACAAAAACAGACAAGATACCGTTCCTCAAGCTGGCACGCACCGCATCTTGATTGACACGAGTAGAGAAGGTGAAAGTACGCTGGAATTCGCCGATAGAGCGCTCTGAAGCCCAGTAGTGGGGCTGAGCTGGAACTGTAGTGGACTTGCCAGTGGCGGACTTGGCAGAGGTGGCAGACTTGGCAGAGGTGGCAGACTTGGCCGAGGTTGCAGATCTGGCTGAGATCACAGAAGCTGATGAATCGGAGTCGTTGGAATCAGAGTCCATATCTTCATCTTCAACAGTAGGTTGGAGCCGACGAGGCGAGGACTCTTGAAGCGCCGCAGCGGGCTCCGTGGTCTTGTAGTCTCGCACAGTGTGGCCTTTGATGACCAGGGTTTTGGGGTCACTGAATTCAATGTCGATGTTTTCTTGGCTCACACCAGGCAGCTCGCCGTCCAGGTAGTAGCCATCGGCCAGTTCGCGGACATCAAAAGCTGGGGTGAAGGTGCGGCGAGGAGTGGGGCGGGTTTGGCGGATCTCATGCTTATCGTAGTTATCAAGCAGCTGGAATAGCGGCGAGAGGTCGGAGGCGCAGGTCAGGAAAGACATGGTGGATGTGGGTTTTTTGAGGAAGAAAGATGGAACTTGGAAGTTGTTCAAATGCTTTATTTGATTGAGAGGCTTTGATTTGATCTGATGCTTCTTTTTGCTCGTCGTCTTCGTAGTATATATAGTTTTTTGGGGTGCTGTAAATGGTGATTGGTCAGAACCCACGGGAATGGGGTGGCGACTTCGAGCATCTTCTCCAACTCTCCAGATCTCAGCTTGCCGCAACCATCGTCAATCTTGAATCTTCTAGATGGTTTTTGTGCAGATATCCTTACTAACAGTGAACTCCGAGCATGAAATATTCCATAAATTAGTAATCAGTCCCCAGTCCGCCAGAATCTTTTCTGAGTCACGGGAATATATTTCAAATCAGCGGGCAGAGCCGCAACCATCTACAGCCCTGGAGTAACCTCAATGGATTTCTATACAATTCTAAGGTATACACATATGTCCAGGTGAGAACTGAAGAAATGAGATTTGTCAAATAAACTTTTAGCTTCCACAAACATCTATGTAATGTACAAATTTTTGTGCGCGCAAGGCAGGATAGGCACTTGAAATATCGTACACGCGCAACACTCAATGTTAGCTGCGCGCACCTCATGAGGATGATCCCGGGTGCAACCGGGAGACCTTGAAGTCTCTTATATGCTGTCCAATAAATGAGTCTCTTGTCCATAGTTGGGTGTACAAATGAGGAAGAGCCACGCGAAACCTACGGGATGTGTCATACAAAGCCTGACTCTAGGGTCCCTTCATCGGATGTTTCGAGTACCCGGGGAAGCATACATCTCTAACTGGCGCTGGCCCTTGCGCAGGAGATATTCAATAGTGCTAAAGTCCTTCTTGCTCACCGAGAGGTGTTTTTGGAATTCCGCCCTAGGACCCTGTCAGCCGGGATGCACCGATACCTTGAAGAGCGGGAAAGGAACGGGAAAGGAAGAAGCTACCGGGCATAGTTTTTGAAATTGTTTCTAGACTCCTGTGGTTGAAAAAGTAGACAATAACAGTCAGTCGCGAACCGGCAAAAATGCAGTGTGGAGCACGCACGATCGGCTTCTTGCGGATTTCGCGGAAGCATTGGCGATAGAGGGACAAGACCTCCCGCTGTAGGCCGGAGAGTCTAGCCATCGTGGAGAGATGAAGAAATGCGGATCATTGGATTGGATCGGAGCGAAGCTGGGGAAAGCAGCGCGAGCTCCGTTTCCCGCCGGCAGTTTTCCCGGCCGAAAGGACCTCCTAGTCCTTATCTCCGCAATTCCCCAACTTCATCACTTTACAATATATCTAGCAAAGACACACGATGGCTACATTCACAGTGAGTAACAATTTCTAAATCATATGAATTGCTTTTTCATTAATAGAATTAACACCCTTTAGCATTTGGTTCGTTTCCTGGCCAAGGATGGTCAGGTTTACTACGGTGACGCACTGCTCCCGGCGGGCGTGACAGATATCTCCAAGACTACCCAGGCCAAAGTGATCAAGGGCGATATCTTTGGTCAACACCGAGTGACCGAACAGGTGGCTGATGTGCGCATGCTGCTGGCTCCCCTGGCCCGCGAGGATATTCGCACTGTTCGATGCTTGGGACTCAATTATGAACAGCATGCCAAGGAATCCAATCTGCCGATCCCCCAGTACCCCGTCTTGTTCTTCAAGCCGGTGACTGCCATCGCAGGCCCCACAGATGACATCCCTGTTGGCAAGATGGCACAGGAGGGCGAAGGCCTGGATTACGAGTGTGAGCTGGTCATTGTGATTGGCAAAGAGGCTCGCGATGTGCCTGAGAGCAAGGCGCTGGAGTACGTCTTGGGTTATGCGGTCGGGAACGATGTTTCCCACCGTGATTGGCAGATCAAGCGCGGCGGTGGCCAGTGGAACCTGGGTAAAGGCTTCGATGGCTGGGCACCATTTGGTCCCGGTATCGTCTCATCTCAGGTCATTTCCGACCCTAATGCCTTGCACATTTCGACCAAGTTGAACGGTAAGACTGTTCAGTCTTCCTCTACTAAGGATATGATTTTCAGCGTGGCCAAGACCATTGCCTTCTTGTCGCGCAGCACTACCCTACTGCCTGGAGATTTGATTTTTACTGGAACGTGAGTACACCCCCTTGATCAGTATTGGACCTCATGTGACCCCACATTCCTTGGATCGGTGTTGACATGAATTTTAGACCACAAGGTGTGGGCATGGGCCGCAAGCCCGCTCTGTGGATGAAGAATGGCGATCAGGTTGAGGTTTCCCTGGAGGGCGTTGGATCTTGTGTCAACCGAGTTGTCTACGACAAGCTTGCATCCAAACTATAAATAGTCATCGCTGTATATTTTATCGCTTATGAATCCACGGTTGTCCATATCGCATCATGGAACCATTCAAATTGCCAATAGGCCCATGGCATCACAGCTCTGCAATGCATGTGCTAGGATGACTAACCCAGCTTTGGCAGGCCATTAAGGGGGAATAGTTTCCACTCTGCATCTGAGCAACTCCGAAAGGAGTAAAGATGCCCCTTAGTGTCCACACTCGAACATCGATAAAAAAAATAAGCAATTAGTGTCGTCACCCTGATCTCGATACACTGATTGCTTTCTACGGGGTACAGTCACAATTCGGGTCTGCGTCCGGAAGGTTGTCGTCATCTATGGGCGGTGCGCAATCCCACAGATCCACCGGTACCCGCGTTTCACCCTTTCATTCGTCCACGGGCCCCGCGATGCACCATGGGAGTTGCCAAATATGATGGATTGTCGGCTCCATTCTAGGCCCTGCGCTCCTAGCCACTCCTTTCCTTCATCGACTCTCTTCACACCTCCCCTTGTTCCTGCGATTCCGCGCCAAATGGTTGTATTGCAATGATCTCGCTTATTGTGTATGTATCGAAAAGTCACATGCCTCCGCCTTGGAGCGACAGCTCCTGAATCCTTGCGACCTCTGGTGGCACAGAAGTTAACTTTGGTGCGACAGACTAATTCTCCGCGTATAATCCTCCGGCCTTATTCCATGATTCTCTCACGGCGCGCAGTGCTCTCCCTCGGCCTCTCCTTTTTCGTCGTTCTCTTCTTCGCAGCCCGGCATCTTACACAACCATGGGATAAACTTCCCCAGGCTGTGGGTCTAGGTGACTTTGTCTACCCTGTTGGCAGGAATGGAACCAAGAACCTCAATGGCACTGTAGGGCATCAAATCCTGTATGCCCCCCAGCCAAATTTTGTCCCCGGTATCCCTAAACCACCCGGGGTTGAATATTCAAAGAGGCTCGTGGTCCCGCGCACGAAGACGGAGGACGTGAGTTGGATTGATACAGAGCTGCCCGATTGGGACACCGCAATTTATGTTGCCAATGACCCTCACGCACCGCTCCACCCGCCGTCGAACAAAGGTCACGAAGTCATGGTCTACCTGACCTACGTGATCGACTATTACGACGACCTATCCGACATCTCCGTCTTCATACACTCCCACCAGAACGCATGGCATAATGATGAAATCTTTGGCGGCGATACGGCAGAGATGCTCCGGCGTCTGAACTTGGCCCGAGTCGCTCGGGAGGGTTACATGAATCTGCGCTGCGGTATGGCCCCCGGCTGCCCAGCCTGGATGCATCCCGGGGCTACGGTGGAAGATGAATCGAAACAAGAAGAGTTGATGCTGGCTCGCGCATGGGGAGAGCTCTTCCCCGATGATCAGGTTCCGTCCGTGCTCGCACAGCCGTGCTGTGCGCAGTTTGCTCTGTCGCGCGAGCGGATCCGGACCATTCCTCGCGCCCGCTTCGTGTACTACCGCGATTGGCTTCTGCAGACCGATTTGAGTGACTACATTGCAGGTCGCATTTGGGAATATCTTTGGCAATACGTTTTCACCGGCGAACCGGTTGTCTGTGTAGATGAGAATATTTGTCTCTGTGATGGTTATGGCATTTGTTTCGGTGGACCGGACGAGTTCCAAGCCTACCGGGATGCAGCCGATCAGCTGAAATATCTCCAACAAGATCTATCAGATTGGACATTTTTGGCGGATGATTTAGCGTTCGCTGAGAAGCTTGGGGAACTGGATGAGACGATGGCATTGGATATCCCGCCGCTTGGTCGCGAGGGCAAAATGAAAGAGGAAGTCGATACTGTTGAGCACAGAGTTGCTGAGCTTATTCACAATGCCTTGCAACGTGGTGAGGACCCCAAGCTCCGTGCTTTAGAAGCTGGCCGTCCCTGGAAGGAAGGCGATGGCTTCTAGGCGTGGGCTTGGGTGATCATCGTGCTGAAACATCTGTGTCATTATATTGGTATTGATCTATGGGGCGTTTAGATGATCTTTTATTTCTAACCTTCTCTGTACTCTTTTTTTCATGTCTTGGTTTAGTCTCCTGGAGAGGCTTTTCATTTCAAAATGTTTGACATATACTGCTCTTTGGCCTTTGCGTGTTCATATATACTGGGATTTATTTGCATGTTTCTATTTGATGAAGATCGAAACAATAGACAAGAGTCTTATCTATTGACCTATTTGACATATTATAACCATTGCAGGTCTTCATCTATTCAAAAACCATCTCAGAGTCTTAGTTACTCACATGTTCTGGAGATGACTCATCTGGCTTTCTAAGCACGATGACATAACCCCAGAGCCATGGAATCAAAGATTAATGAAAATCTTCCGAAACCTCATCGGGTTACAACCTAAGCCGTATCAAGTCGTCCTTCTTTCTCGGATTTACATATAAATCCGTGCGTTCTTTTCATCTTTCTCAATCATCCTCAACTTTTGATCGATCGTGACTGCAAATTCCACTAGCGACCGAACTTTTCTTATCGTACCCCGCCGATAAAAAGGCGTCCCACACATTTTTTTCTTATCCCACCAACACCTGATTATTTCACATAACAAGAGAAACAACGTCATGTCGTCGAATCTCCCATACACCTGCAACACCTGCCTCGTTGCGTTTCACCGCAGCGATGCGCAGAGAGATCACATGCGCAAGGACTGGCAGTAAGCGCTCATTTTGAATTCTCATTGTAAAAAATACTAACCACGCGGCAGTTTGTACAACATGAAGCGCAAGGTCGCCAGCCTCCCACCCGTGACCCAGGAAACATTTAACGAGAAGGTCCTTGCCGCCAAGGTCAACTCTACCGAGGCCGCCGCCAAGGCTGCTTTCGAGAAGAGCTGCCACGCCTGCCAAAAAGCCTTTTTCAGCGAAAACTCCTACCAGAACCACGTTAACAGCGCCAAGCACAAGCAGCGTGAGGCCCGCCTCAGCAAGGAGGGTGACAATGCTTCGGTTATGAGCTCGGCTTTCTCCCTTGGAGAGCCCGTTGGCAAGGCACACGACGATGTTTCCAACGTCGCTGATGACCTCAAGGCGGCTACCATCGCAGAGGACAAGGAGGACGAGGATATGGACGAGGAGAAGGATGAATTCTCCGCATCTGAGTGTCTTTTCTGCCGTACAGAGTCTGCCGACATCGAGGCAAACGTTGAGCACATGTTCAAGAACCATGGCATGTTCATTCCGGAGCGCAAATACCTGGTCAACCTGGAGGGTTTGATCAACTACCTCTACCGCAAGATCAACGATAACCACGAATGTCTCTACTGCCATGCCATCCGCAACAATGCCGAAGGTGCCCGCGCCCACATGCGTGACAAGGGTCACTGCATGATCGCATTCGAGGCCGAGGAGGAGCAGATTGAGATTGGTCAGTACTACGACTTCCGCAGTACCTACTCTGACGACGAGGAGTGGGAGGATGAGGATGAGACCATGGCCGAGGCTGGTGGTGTAAAGGTCTCGTCATCGGATGCCGACGAGGCAGGCTGGGAAACCGATGCCTCTTCTGTGGATGATGACGAGGAGATTGATTCCCGCCGCAAGGCACCCGTCATCTACCAGGATGAGTACGAGCTTCACCTGCCCTCCGGCAAGAGTGTTGGTCACCGCTCGCTCGCCAAGTACTTCCGCCAGAACCTGCACAACTACCCCAGCCCCGATGAGCGGGCTACCCGCCAACTTGCTATTGAGAATGGCGAGATTGAGGACGAGGAGCAGAAGCCTCGTGGCCGCAACCAGAAGCGTGCTCTCATTACTCGTGCCAATGGTGGTGATGGTCTGATGACCGCCACCACTGAGCAGAAGAAGACCGCTATGGTCAAGGAGCGTCGTGAGCACACTCGCGCAGCCCGCGCAGAGAATAGATGGCGCGCTGGTAACGAGAAGCAAAACAACCACCAGAAGCACTTCCGTGATCCTCTTCTGCAGTGATTGCTCACGTTGGTTTCCTCTCTCGCCAACAGCTATTCTCCCCGCTGTTGGATCCATCGTTCGGTCAATACCGAAACATTCGGCCTCATGGCTTGATTGTTGTCGGTATGACCTTCCGCTGCGATTAGAGTCCTTTTAGAGCTCTACTTGATACCAGCCTGGTCTCGTAACGGGAAAGTCGCGATGTCTTCATTCAAAACCTTATTATGGGAGAAGGGGCCCCATGGTCTCGAACGATGTCTTCGACTGAACGACCTTTGCCCTAGGCCAACGTATTGTCTTCCACTGGGAACCATCGCGCTAGTCAGGGCCATGAGGCCTCATCAACCCCTCCACGCATGCCTTGTTCCATGAATACCCGCCACGCTTTTATGATGTCGCATGTGTGTTCGTCTGCATACTTCGGTTTATTTTTTGTGAAATGACTTTGGGGGCGTTTTTGGGATCTAAACTTCAAATGCATCGCAAATTCTGATATTATATTATTCGTTGTAATTTTCGTAGTGTTAAGACGTACTGTAGTGGTTGCAAGTGGAGCTCCGGTCGGCAGTTGCGTGGAGTGAAATGCCATTCGGACTTTTTGAAAAGGGCCGAGGCTTAATCGCCGCCGAGCTTCTCCATACTTTTAACTACGCGGGGAAAGGCACATTTCCTTTGTAATTCTTGCATTCTTCCATATCACCATGGCATCTCCATTTCGCATTGTTGAGCATGTGGTGCCTACCCAGCATATCCGCGAGTACCCCGGTGCCATTGCGGACAACCAAGATCAACCCTTAGGCCTCGCCGTGAAGCAATATATTCCGCTCGACAATCCCAATCCTCAACCAGGCGATGTGACAATCCTTGCTGCCCACGCCAATGGCTTTCCGAAGGTATGAAGATTTTGGTCCCAGAGTACGCGACCAGTTTAATCGCGTCCCACCCGAGCACTATCAGCTCGATTACTGGCCCTAGACTAACTAGTAAATAGGAACTATACGAGCCTCTTTGGGAGGAGATCCATGCTCGGGCAAAGGAGACTGGATTCCGCATTCGCAGTATCTGGATGGCCGACGTGGCGCATCAAGGCGAGAGCGGCGTCATCAACGAAGACCGTCTAGGAAATGACCGTACGGGATACCCTACCCAGAAAGTCGGCAACAGCCACTGACTATATCACAGCAAGTTGGCTGGATCACCCCCGTGACCTTCTCCATCTGGTCAACGTGAAGGCAGCTGAAATGCCTCGGCCCATCATTGGAATCGGTCACAGCTTCGGCGGCGCACACCTGTCAGTACCATCAACCCTGGCGTTCAGTCCCTTCGACCACGACTTGCTCAAACACCATACTAACACTCCTCCCATCTAGCACACAACTAAGTTTAATGCACCCCCGTCTGCTACACACTCTAGTCCTCCTAGACCCAGTAGTCCAGCCGCAAACCACGCAACTCGATGGCTTCAGTCGCCAAGAGAACAAGCGCGTCATCGCAAAGACAACCCAACTATCAACCTACCGCAAAGACATCTGGCCCTCTCGCAAAGCAGCCGCAGAAGGTTTCCAGCGCAGCCCATTCTACCAAGCCTGGGATCCACGCGTCTTAGACCGCTGGGTGAAATACGGTCTACGCGACCTCCCAACCGCAATTCACCCCCTAGACAACAAAACCAGTATCGACAAAGCTAACCCGCCCGTTACTTTGCGCACAACGCTTCACCAGGAAGTCTTCACTTTCTCGAGGCCCAATTATAACCATATCCCCGGTAGCGACGCGCCCGTGAATCGCGTCACGCACCCGGATCTCGATGCTAATCATCCAGACACGCATCCCTTCTATAGACCCGAGCCTGCGCGTATCTTTGCGCAGCTTCCGTTCCTGAGACCTAGTGTGCTTTACATATTTGCTGGGAAATCGGATATGTGTTTGCCGAAGATGCGGGCGGACAAGCTTGCTAATACAGGTACTGGGGTTGGGGGTAGTGGGGGTGTTGCGGCGGGACGGGTGCGAGAGGTTTTCTTCGAGGAGTTTGGGCATTTACTTGCTCAGGAGGCTGTGAATGAGTGTGCTGATGCGGCTGTTTGTTGGCTTGGACCTGAGTTGAGGCGGTGGAAGGATGAGGAGGAGAGCTTCCGGACGGCGTGGGGGAAGAAGAGCAAGCTTGAAAAGAAGACTATTGATGAGGCGTGGCTGAAACATGTTCCTGCGCCGCAGCGCAGACCTCAGAAGGAGTCTTCGAAGCTATAGGCTGTTTTAACTGTGGTTTTATTTCGGTTGGCCCTTGATGTTTCCTGGCATCTTGAGAATTCTGTATATACCTAGAGCCTGAATACCCCTGGTCATTGGTAGATCTTGAAGTGGAACAATGAATTGTCACAATCTATCCAAAAAACGAAACACCAGAAACAGATAAAACAGAAAGCCCAGATTGCATCTATAAACCCGTAGAAAAATGCATGCATACATGCAGGTCTAATTGGCCAGGGACAACTTGAAATTGAAAACCAACGCTGCAAAGAAATAGATATCGGATATTTACACGCACGGTTGCAAAATATGTTTAAGAAACCGTTTATTCATCAAACATCTTCTTCATGAACTTGTGAGCAAGCTCGACACCCAAGCTAGTAGATTGTTAGTAAAACACCCAAAAGAGATGCTTTAGGGGAAATGCTTACAAGGTAGCCGCATTGGCCGGAACAGCACGAGCAAGTGCCGGTCCAAAACCAGGGAAGAAAGCCTTGAAACCACCATTGCCGTACACAGCACGGATAGTCCCACCAATAGTGGGCTTACCCGGTGCACTCTGCAATCGAGACTTGATAGTGTCGACAGGGAAGACAGGGATCCACATAGCAATACCAGCAGCACCACCAGCACACACAACAGCCGAGAGGGAGAGATCACCGGTGACATTGCCATCAGCATCCTTGGGGGTCAGAGATCGCTTGATGTACTCGTATGCGGCGAAGTACGCAGCCGAACCGGGACCGTCACGGGCCAAGGTCATGGCGCTACCACGGAAGACACTGCGGATACCACCCTCCTTGTACAACTGGCGGACGACATCCATACCACCAGAGTACTTGGGCTTCTGGCCGGGTGGGGGTGGGTTCTGGCCCTGGATCTGGAGGAGGACCTTGACACGCTCGAAGGGTGCTGTGATCAGGGTCATGGGGATGGCGGAGAAGAAACCGGCTGCGGAGATCTGGGCGATGGAGTACTGGGGAGTATTGTGCTTCACTGGGACAACGGAGAGTCTCTCCACAAGAGTCTTGCCAACATCATAACCCTGTTACTGTGTTAGTGGTGTCTGAAGCGGGGTCGAATTGCGCTCGATTTCGAAGACTGTAAATGGCAATTATGTACGTACCCAGAAGCTAACAGCGACTGGAGAGGAAAATGTCAGCCAGATTCAACTTATGAGTGGAAAGTGTGGCTCTTCCAGCTGGCATTGCACTTACACATCGGGGTCACACCCACAAGCGGGGCAGATACACCAGCGTATAAACCCTACCACCAAAGCCTGTCAGTTCCACTGTCTTCACAGGAGCTGAGAGATATCCTACCCGAGCCAATCCCTCGCGGGCAACAGTCTTGCGCACAACGTCCATCGCACTGGAGTAAACACCCTTCTCCGCAGTCTGCAGTCGCACCTTAACCAGGTCAAAGGGGTGACCGACAACCACGGCGCAGAGACCACCAGCAGCACCAGCAGCGAGCGATCGCAGCTGTGCAATGGTCTGGTTCACGGGCTTAGCCTCGACAACTTTGACTTCATCCTTGATCTGCGGCGGGGAAGAAGCAGAGGAAGACATGGTGGGAGGAACTGTGGGGGAATCCGGGGAAGAGGGGGTAAGCACGAGTCACGACCGCGAACAAAGACAGAGTTGAGGGTAAAAGAGGGTAAAAGAGAAGTCGGGGAGAACAAAAAAGTAAGTGTGGTCAATTGAAAGCCAAAAAAAATAGTCTAAAGTTGATCGGCCTGGGCACACCGACCGAAACCGAGTCAGCTTGAGATGCCCCGGACAACTGCCATGGGCCTCGGCTCGGGGCCCGGAGAAACCGGCTTACCGCTATGCCACCGATCCACACGCATAAATGGCACAATGTGCAATAATTGCACCAATATGTCCCAGTATTGCAAGATGCTGGATTAGAATGTAGAATTTGTATGTTATCCTACAGTCTGAACTGCACGTAGACATATTCGGAGGACGCCGGGCGAACGGGAAACTGGGTTGTTTTCCACTTTTCCGGCGGGACTATGGAAGTTCCCGCTGGGGGCTATTTCGACTCAAGGAGGTCTTATGACCTGTTCCAAGGTTCATATGGCATTTTTTGATCTATAACTAAGATACATATATCGGGGATATGGATGAGGATTAATTTGAGAATCCACAATCACATGTAAAGATGTAGCACGTGCGTGTGACTTCATATGGACTAGTCGCATGACAATGAGACCTACTAAAAACATTTTGAATAAGTCACTCAAAATATTGCGTATGATGTAACACCCGCCCGGGTGGTCTAGTGGTATGATTCGCGCTTCGGGATAGTCCCAGATTATTGGAATAGTCTACTGTGCGAGGTCCCGGGTTCAAATCCCGGCTCGGGCCCATCTTTTTTCTTTTTCTCACTTTTAGTTTTTTCAATCATTCTAACAAAAAAATTTATTTATTTCTTACAGTTACATGGTATTTAATCAGAAAGTAGTTTCTTAAATTTGAAATTGCACATGTGGGTACCATGGTGTCAATCTAGGTACCGTGTCAATGCGTTCAGTCATATGTACATCCCGTTGTAGCGTCTGTTACGAAGTAAAGGAGAATGGGACCACGATAGCTGGTATTCTACATAGAAATATGGGTAAATATCAGCGTCTGTGTAGTATGAGGAAAGGGTTGCCAACATCTGTCCGGTTCAGAAAGCCATCGCCCTCGATTGAACCAGCAATATTCCACCATCTACTCCGTACATCTGCCGCTCATCGAAATCGTTGTTGCCAAAGTCGAACAGTGCCAAAATTGAAGGATGGTTCGTCTTGGACGAAAGACTTGAGATTGGAAGCCGAAACATGACCAGACTGCATCAACTCACATTTAGGCCTCTTCTAATACATCCGTGGCGATGATTGGACTCTGTATGCCCGCTCGGAACCCCGTATGTGGTAGCCAAGGAAGCAGCGTCTCTGCTCAAATTTTGTCATGCGTTCGCGAAAGATAAAGTTCCATATTTGAAGTCAAGAAACAACCCCCAACTCCAAACCATCCATCTCGAGACGTAAACGGTTCCAACTCTTCACGCAACTGGAGCAGTTCTTCATTTCAAGGCTCCTGATGGCGCTTCTTTGGCATCTTCATCCGTGTCAATGTGTCTTTCTGTATGTTTCGACTGATGGATTCCCCGATAGACTCGCGATCATGATCGCGACCGCCATTGTTCCACCACCCTACGTATGCCGCACATCGAAATCGATGTTTGGTCGAAGAAGGGCTACCAAGACACTGACAGTGGTTCGTCCTCTGACGAGGATTTAACCGAAGACCTCCGAGCGGTCTCAAGCGAAAATGAAGCATGTCAGCCAGGCCATCAATAATGCCTTGTAGCGAGTCCAGTACTTCACAAATCAGTAGCGCGATTTCCACCTGCTCGTCGTCCGGGAACCTGTCCATCCATGTTCCTTCCTCTCTCGATCTAGCTTCAATATTATATCTCCGCAACTGTGAGACGCCGGCTGCGATGCGGTTCGCCGGCGTCTGACAGTCGCAGGTCGGTTGCCGTCGACCGAATGACAGAGCGTGTTGAGATCCACGTGGGATATCAAGAACGTGCGGTGAATAATCTATTTCGGAAATACCGATCGATTCTCGTAAGATATCCGTTCAGAAATTCACCGAGTTCACAGGCTAGGGGGCCGTTGCGCTAAACCTGATGCCCACACAGAAGGTCCTGGCTTCGACGAACAGAGAGCTGTTGATTGGGGAGGGAGAGGTATCGCAGAACCCTTTCCTGGAACTCTTTTATATCAACCGTACCATTTCCTGACTTGATCAATCATACCCTGCTTTGCTTCTCAATCACCAGGTAAGCCACCCGCACCTCTGCCTCCTCTGACGATGCGCACCCTTCGACCGAGGCGATTTCTTCCTTGTTGAGAAGCGCCTGGCAACGGTATGTCGCTGGTGCCCCTTTCCTCTCGACTCTCCTTGATTTGAAGACAAGGGTCCCCTCGAACTTGACCAAGCTTTGGGCCATATTTCGTGGATGAACGACGTCCACACCATCCGCGAGTATACGGCGTACGTATGGAAGCAGGCCGGCCCGCTCCATAAATTGCCTGCATTGGTCAAGATCGCCACCAGAGTCGATGAAGATGGCACCAAGGACACTTTCCATGATGTCGGACATGAATTTGTCTGGGCGTAATCGGGTCAGAGGCTCCCACGGATAATCCCCATGCTGTAGCTTCGCCACGATCTCATCACGCAGGCCGTCAAATCTCGCTAGACAAGCTTGTCGGGCAAAATTGATAGTTGGACCGTTGAAACGGAGGTAGCGCCATAGGTAGAGCTCATTAGAGTCGCAGATCATGCTAGGATGTGTAACACCCATAGAGTTCTGCGTGCCACTAAGCCCCATGCAGAAAAATGCAAGAAGATTTGCATTCACTACTGAGTGCTTAGTCAAGGTCATCTTTCCCTGAGACATCTCACCTTGGTCAGTGTAAGCGGCTAGCAATGGGAGAATGAGCATATCGAGCACCGCGTCTCCTAGATATTCGATTCTCTGGTATGACTGAGTGCTCGTGTCATGCTCACATGAGGGATGAGTGAGAGCTTGAGTGAGAAGGGAAGCGTTTTTGAATCTGTAACCAATAACAGATGCAAGACTGTCCGCATCAACCAGATTTCTCTCACCTCGAGAGCTATCAGGGGTGGGAGTGACATATGATGAGATATCACTCGTGAAGATATCAATTTCAGGCAGGAATCGGTGAAGACACGCCTGAGCTTTATGAATTCCACCGTCCAGAAAGGCGGCGCCGATAAGAGCCTCAACCACGTCTGCTAGGACCTTACTGGATAGGGTACGTCGTGGGGCAGTTGACTTTCCAGGTTCTGCAGGCTCAGTTAACCTTCCGGAGATAAGGGGAGCAGTCCACTTTTTGGGTGTGAACCGCTTTGCCAGGACAAAGCTATCCAATCCAGTATTAAGCGCGGCATATGCGAGGTGCTTATTTTGGACAAGCTTGTCTCGGTTTTCAGATAGACACCCTTCATGCCACGTCGGTTGCCGGAAAAAGAGCTGACAGGCCACAGTAAACTTCAGCACGGAGTCACCGAAAAACTCATAAAGTTGGTAGTCGGTGCTCGCTTGCGCTATCGGCGTGGTAATTGCAGTGAGAACATGACTGAGATTTTGAATGCCAACATCCTTCAAAATCGTATCATTTAGCCTCTTAGCAACCATAGTGGCTTCCATGCGATCTAGAATGGCAGACATGAGCAGCCCAAGCATAGCTTTTTTGGCCGGAAGCTTGTCTACGGTGCAACCCACTGCTGGAATCACAAAGATCTTAGCGGGGCCCTCTCCGCGTGCTTCAGCCGCCGTCCGAGGCTGCAGGAAATTCCGCCTTTTCGGAATAGTTTCACATTCTGTGTCAACCCGGATCTTGTTTCCCTCTCCAGAATGGATCCATCTGCGAAAAAGGCGTGGTTCACTATACTTGGCTGTGTCCCGAACGATACCTATTGGTGATGTATCGTGCTCATAATGCTCCATCAGCATTTGCGTGCCCCCGTTGGCGTTTTTCCACTCTTGTAGCTGATCAAGGGGAACGGTGGGCATGAAAAGCACCACATAGTCTCGATCGGGATTTTGTAGACGCGAAGATGGTGCCTGGAAATATATACCTGTGATATCCCTAATCAGGTGAAGATTCTCGGATTTCAGTGAATGAAGCGGCGTTGAGGGCTTGAATTTCGCGGTCAAGGTCGTTTCGGGGTCCCAATAGATGGGGATGGTATCCGGCATTGTCACAAACTTGGGTAGCACAATCGAAATCTTCAAATCTTCATCCAAACATTCATTTCTGAAAAATTCTATGTCTGTCTGATAGAAATCAGGTGATAACGATTGCCATGCCTGTGACAACTCCACATAGGGGTCCCATTGTTCCGCGCAGTCTACCAGTGCGGGGATCTCTTTCTCTTGATCGAGTCTGGGATTAGCATTCCTCAATGGCAAAGTGTCATAATACGTGGAAGTCATGATAGCATATGCGGGCTTCTGATGCCGAACCCGTCCCTGCCGTTGGACGGAAGACTTGGGATTGGACGGCTTGTCGAAATATACTACCAGACTGCAACTCACATCCAGGCTTTCCAATTCATCTGTGGCGACGATTAGATTCTTTAGGCCAGCCCGGAATTCTGTCACAGTGTCTTTCTGTATGTCCCGACTGATAAAATCGCCAATAGACTCGCGATCGCGACCGCCATTGTCCGACCTCCCTACGTATGCCGCACATCGAAATCGATGTTTGGTCGAAGGATGTATTGACAGAAGGGATGTCAAGACACTGACGGTGGTTTGTTCTCTGACAAAGATTAAGCCAGAGAACCCCGATTGGTCCATCTTCAAGAGATACTGGAGCAGTCTCTCAAATTTTGAGGAGAAGTGGACGACGGTGTTATAAGCGTCGGCAGTTCCATCAGCCATTTGGATCGGCGCAAGGACTCGCAGGATATAGCCCATGTCCTCGCGATTCAAACCACCCATTTCCACCTCGCCAGCCAAGTTCCGCAGTTGAGAGACGCATGCGTCAATGAAGAAGTCAGCTGCACAGCCGCCAAGCTCCTTGTAAATATTGCAGCTTTGTTCAAGAAACTCGCTAAGCAGCTTGGCGCAAAACCTATTTACTGAGCCCGAAAATGCGACCATGTCTGCCTCAGATTCCGTCTTATGATGTTCATAGGACGGAATACAGAGAATAAGCTGCTGTAGCATGGGGCTGCCAGCACCTATATTCTTAGTTGCGCTCGGGAAGTAGGCGATGCGCTCCAGAGGGACGGTCTCATCCATGCCGTCCATCGTGTTGATGTGGCAGGATCAGAGGCCAAAGAAAGTCATGAGTGTCTTAAAGCGGTTCTTTGTTTGCTCGGTGGGATGTACCCAGACGGGTGTTTCCGTTGGAGACAAACGACGAATAGAATGGACGGCAAGACAGGGTGTCGGAGTGTGATTGGAGACACGCAAATGTGGGGTCAAACCACACGGACCGGCAGTTTATCCGGAGGATTCTGCCAGGAGGCGTGATCGAAAGAACCCACTTCTATGCCAATATGAGAATAAGAATAGATGCAGGAAGAAATAGGAAGACAAGGGGCAATAAGAATGAATGCAGCAAAGAAGAAGGAAGAGCGCGATAGAAAGGCACTTATAGTCACAGAATCAACCGCGTCCTACTAGGCCAAACTGGGAAGCCTTTTGTTGGCAGTAAGCAACACCAAACAAACACACAAGCCAGTGCAAGTCATACAAAGAGCCTGGGGCAACTGCCGTAGAGGTCATGTAGAAGTGTGTGATTCAATACTGTCTCGAAGGCTATGCGATCCGTATCCGGCATACCAGCGTACCCAAAACCGGCGTCATAACATAGGTCGGCAAAACCACAATCCAGTCTTGTCTTCTCCTCCTGACGTGAGCATCTTCTTTTTCTTAGAATACTACAATATACAAGATAATCAATATGCCTATGAATCGTGCGCAGACAAGAAGAAAAGCCAATCCAGAGCCTTTAGTCTATAAATTATATAGATACTCAAATAAATTATCTCTTACACTCTAGCTGGATCCGCTGTTCCAAACAAAGCGGTCCAATACTTTTTTACTCCGCTACATATATCGGTCCTGTTCTCCCAGCTTCCAAATTTGTTTTCCAGCTCACAACCTGTCCAGAGGATCTCTGCCCAAAACTGTTTCTCGACATCGGACCCAAACGCTTTGATTTTGTCCTCGGGGATCGTCCAAGCACGGGTATAACTTCCATCGTCGTTGAACGCAGGGTTGACCGCTTGCTTTGAAAAGACGGTTGCGGGATTGAACTTGGGGAAGTTCGCATGGATGAAGAGAGCCCGGGGGGCAGCAGTCGAAGACCCTTTAGCGCGCCCGTCCTGTTTCTGAACCCTTTGGTAATCCTCAATCGGATCAAACTGTAGCATTGCAGATCCTGCAAGACCACCTTCTGTTCTATGACCCATTGCGCAGATAGGTTCACTGACTTGGTAAAAAGGCTCGTTAACCGCCATTGCAGCGTTGATAAAGGTTTCTTTGTCTCCCTCTCCGGCAGCTCCTTGGGAGAGAAGACGGTAGTAATGTGTCGGACCCCAAAAGTTGTAGTAGGTGCAGAGAAGGAGTGTTTTCAAGTGTGTTTTTTTCGAGATTAGCACTTCGCCGGATTCGGTCGATTGCCGGGATTCCATTGCTGGAACGCTCTGCGAGGCAATCTGGTAGTAGAATGGAGAAGCAGAGGATGCCCAGAAGTCTGGCCAAGTGAGTAACTTGGTACTCCGGAATGGCTCCTGTTCAAACAGGGCCTCGGGCTTTGCGATTGGAAATGCGTCGGCGTCCAGAAACAGAATCTCTTCAAATGAAGAGAAGAGCATCGCGAACGGCTTCAGCTGGTATTTTTCAATCTCAGTCGTACCCGGCACTGCCTTCATAATCTCGGACAGCACAACACAATGTGCGTTCAACGAAGGTAGGACTTGGTCGCAGATGAACTCCTCGTATTCGTCTGGTGTGGCCAAGAAGACCTCCATCGGCAGTTTTGAGCCCGTGCGGCGCAGCATGCGCAAGGAGATCACCAAAACGGGGAGATAAGGTCCACCTGCTGTAGTGACCAAGCCTCTGGTCCCGGGTATATAGGCAAGAGCGGGTGGATCGAGCTCAATGGCTTCAACGAAGTCTCCGTGTGCTTTCTTCATCGTCCGAACATCGCGAGTCGTCATTTTTAGCAAGTCAGGACGAGGGCCTGCATCTGATGACTTGAAGCCTGTAGCTGGTGCAAATCCGAGTCGCTTGGGGGAGTTACATGTTGGTTTATGTGTCTCCAAGAGGGATTGGAATTGGCGCCAGAAATTGATATGCTCCGTCGTGTTTCGAGAGTATGCTGTTGTCAACTGCTCTGTCAAGTAAGTACGGTAACTAGGAGCCGCTGTCCCTCCCGTCAAATACCAAATAGACGTAGCAGCAAGACACAAAGCAAGCACTATTCGAAAGCGACGAGTCATCGTGGTGAAGCCTGTTGGACAGGACAAGGCGACATGGGTGGTATGTATAGGAACAAAAAGCAGATTGAGAGGTGAACTTGGAAAATGCCAGTTTGGAGTACCAAATAATTCAGGAATTTTTCTTTTTGCTTCAGAATAGTCACCAAATCAACCGGAAGCGGGCCGCGGGCTTGATACTCTATTTCATTAGGAGATGCGACTACCCTGGCTTCTTCCCGCTTGCGACCGTCGTCGCCCCAGATTGGGGTAATCATGGGTAATCAGCAACACCTCAGCTTTAGTAGTTTCACTCAATTTGTGTTTCAAGTTGACGTTCGCAGACTTATTTGTGATTTTGTGATTCGTGGGTTACCGGATGCGGAAGGTGGTGTAGTCTGGAGTTGACAAAACATGGGTACTTCGTACATTCTTTTCCACTTCAACCTGAACTTTACTTGTTCCTAGGTAGGTGGTAAATATGTCCTAAAAGCAATCTTTCTTCTGTTCTCCATCGTGGTAATGCGATCATGTTCACAACGTTGCTTCCGGTTGCTTGAAGACCCAACACACTCTATTCACAGGGCATTTTGAAGTTTTCAGATTTACAGCCCCAGCAATCTAGAGCGACAAATCAACTTGAAATTCGGTTCAGTTTGTACGCCATAACCTTCCAGGATGCGAGCGCATGTAGGCGAACATGACGAGTTACAATCTACCTGACGGTCCTCACGAAATTTCTATTCTGAAAGAAGCGTTCGTGCGCGACCCGATGCTGCTTGAATTAGGAGGATGGATATGGACATTACCATCGCATGGGATGGTGCGTTACAATTTTCTCGATTGACCTATCTGTAGTGCTGAGAATGTGTACCCGAAGTGCATGTTTATCCTCGTCCCTGGAATGTTGACGCGCCTGCACGACGAAGACGTGATACAGTATACTGTACAATCCTCATGTGACTTCAAGGTATATGAAAAATCCTTATGATATTGAATATGGGTAGAAAAAACATAAAATTCACCTAGTCTAATGGCAAGTCCTGGATCTTTTAATTTAATGTAAAAGACGATTTGGCCGAATAAACATTATCGCATCTGGTTAAGATGATAGACGAATCTAGGTACCTTCAAACCATAATCCTTTCGCGCAATAGCCATCGATTTCTTGCGGTCCCATAAGCTTCCTTAGCCGAATTTCGTTCCCGATATATCTTCATGATACCCTCATCCCCTCATCCGTACAGTTCTATCGTGGATGATCTATCAACAGTCTATTCTAGAGAACGGTCTATATTGTGGATGAAGAAGGGCAATCTGGGTGGCTTGAGAGGGTGGGTATATAATGTTCGCCGTTAATATACTATAGTTCTATATTTCTATATTGTCCTGGTATTTCTCGCACATTTGTGGACCGTGGATGGGTAGGAAAGCATTTGGTGAGGATGATGGATTTGGAGCTGTGAGACAAGGTATAGGTGGGATGCCAAAACCATGACCGATGGTCGTCAGTCTCGTGACACTAAACCTAGATATGAAGGTTTCCAATATCATTATAAACCGATTCCACTCATCGGCTGGTCCTTCTGGATCTGTGAAATTGAAGATTTGTATTACGGTTACGTTATCTTCCGATGGTAAAGATCTGACAGATCCTATTGGTGGGGATCGCCGAATGAATCTCGGCCCAAGCTTCCTTCTCGACAGAATCACCGGAGCATGTAATCTATGTAAATACAATACAAAACCTTCAAAGTTGTGGATGTCGGTGAGAACAATACAACCCAAACAATTGATTGATGCCAATTGAATGATCAAGGTGACCAGAGATTCTCCTTAGAATAGGACTTGTAGAGAAAATAAAGTAGCATAAATACTGGTGGAGGGATTTGTAGCTACGTGAAATAAAAAACAAGAAAGATGTCCCGCATTCGGGGAACAAATCCCCCAGAAACCAGCAGCGTATGACATCAATCCCCGCTTAGCATCCAGCTTCCCTTCTGAGCTTGCGCCAACGTCTCGTCGGCACGATCTCCGTCCTCGGTGCTTCTCGGGTCTAAAGATCAATCACCGTCGAGCCCCACGGAAGCTTGAAATACATTCTATCCCCTCGCCGCCAAGTGCCGAAGTACTTTAAAAGCGCATCTCCAACTCCCCGCACGGAACTTTGACTCCGCTCGCCATTTCGCCCTGTATTAGTCAATCCTATCTCCCCGCCCGAGTGTCGGTTCCTCATAATGGAGCGACTTATCCGCCCCGTCTCCCGGCAACTCCTGCGATCTCGTCTGCGATACCCTTACGCTATTCCACCACCACCGATTGCGAAGAGACTCTACACTATGGGACACAGCAAGCCTGAGGTGGGTTGTCATTTGCTTTGGATTGGGGCTTGAGGAATACTGACGTCAAATACAGTTGAAAGATCCATCTCTCTTCATTGAGAAATGCTACATCAATGGCGAATGGGTTGGTGCCCAGTCCGGGGAGACCTTTGAAGTGCACGGTAAGACCAACAAACACCCCTTTAGAAGGTTGGATTTACGGACGCTAATATGTGTTATTATCATCTTACAGACCCTGCTACCGGGAAGCTTATTGGTAAATGCCCGGAGCTCGACTCCTCAGACGTCGAGAAGGCCATCCAGGCCGCCACAGAGGCCTTCCCTACATTCCGCACAACCCTGGCCCGCGAGCGCGCCCGTATGCTTCGCCGATGGTACCAGTTGATGATGGACAACGCAGAGGATCTGGCCAAGCTGATCACATGGGAGAATGGTAAGCCATTGGCCGACGCCAAGGGCGAGGTGAACTATGCCGCCGGCTTTTTCGAGTGGTTCAGCGAGGAGGCCCCTCGCATTTACGGAGATACCATCCCGGCATCGGTGCCCGGTAACCGGGTTATCACCCTCAAGCAGCCCGTCGGTGTATGTGGTCTGATTACTCCCTGGAACTTCCCGGCTGCCATGATTACCCGGAAGATTGCCCCGGCCCTGGCGGCTGGTTGTACTGTGGTTGCCAAGTCGCCCCAGGAGACTCCCTTCACTGCCAATGCGCTGGCCGAGTTGGCTCACCGTGCGGGTATCCCCAAGGGTGTTGTTAACATTGTGACTGCGTCGAAGAATACCCCATCTGTGGGTGAGACCATCACTACACACCCTGATGTGCGTAAGGTTTCGTTCACTGGCTCGACAAACGTTGGCCGTCTGCTCATGAAGCAGGCTTCGTCCACTCTTAAGAAGGTCTCTTGGGAGCTGGGCGGCAATGCGCCATTCATTGTTTTCGATGATGTCGAGGATCTCGACGCCGCCGTTACCGGTGCTATTAACTCCAAGTTCCGCAGCTCCGGACAGACCTGCGTCTGTGCCAACCGAATTTATGTGCAGAAGGGCGTGTACGATGAATTCACTAAGCGGTTCACCGCCAAGGTTAAGGATTTCAAGCTCGGCGCCGGTTTCGACGAGGGAATCACTCACGGCCCTGTCATTCACGAGCGTGCTGCCGGCAAGGCTCACGAGCACGTCCAGGATGCTATTAACAAGGGTGCCAAGGTCTTGATTGGTGGCCAGAAGGCCTCTGCTCTTGGACCTAACTTCTACGAGCCTACTGTCCTGTCAGGTATGCACAAGGACATGCTTCTCGCCTCCGAGGAGACCTTCGGCCCCGTGGCCGGCCTTTTCCCCTTCGAGACTGAGAAGGAGGTTGTTGATCTTGCCAACAAGGCTGAGGTTGGTCTCGCTGGTTACTTCTTCAGTGGCAATGTCCACCGTATCTTCCGTGTCGCCGAGGCCCTGGAGGTTGGCATGGTTGGTGTCAACACCGGTCTGATCAGTGACGTTGCTTCACCGTAAGTCTTTGTTCCTTGATGCACGGCTGATTATATACTGACAAGAATTCAGGTTTGGTGGTGTTAAGCAGAGTGGTTTCGGCCGCGAGGGCAGCAAGTATGGCATTGACGAGTTTATGGTTATTAAGAGCGTTACCTTTGGCGGTATGGGAGAGCCTCTGCAGGAATAGAGCCTCCCAAGCATACTAAATGAAAGCTGCTTTGGATGAAATAAAACACATCGCGCAAATATATGAAGTTCTATCTGCATTTTCCGTTGATGGATCAGGACTTCGCACGGGCAATTGCCTACTAATTGGCGTAAAAAGTTTGTAGAGCGAAAGTGTGCAAGCGGTCAGAGCAAGTCATATCAATTGAGCGTTTTCAAGACATATAATCCGTTTATAGGCAAATTCCATGAATCTTGGAAGCTGCATGAAGGTTTGGATCTAGACAGTAAAGTGGCTATCCTAGCCAAATCTAGCTAAGGACCCCGCGATAAGCTAAACCGCCCCACCATCCCACGATAACAAATATCTTTCGCAGCTCCTCATTGAACCTTTTGCCTTCAAGCTACTAACCACTATAAAGCTGCCGACACAATGACAACCCCAGAAGCCCTGATCTCCAAATTCCAGGTCACCAAGCTCTTAAAGCAAGGTAAATCAAACTCAATGTGCAACACAAGGAACACAAAAGTAACCCCTCATAGATCAACATGGCCGCCGCATCACTCTCCTCGGCACAATCGACAGGCAACAGGGTATCCTCACAGCCGAGCGTGCCGCATTCGCAACCGAATCCCTGGAAGTAATCCATGCCTTCCACGCAGCCCTTACAAGAATCAACAACCTAGGCGACAATGACATCTACCGCTGGTACCTCGCTTCCTCAAACGGGGATACCACCGATGCCACGAACACCGACCTCCAGCACGACCTAAAGCTAAACCTGATCTGGCCTTGTACTGAGCAGCATATCAAGAAGTACTCTGATCAGCAGCTTCGCATGGTAACCGAAACACCGGAGATCTACAAAAACCAAGTCCGTCCATACATGCAAGCGAAACGCGAAGAAGGTCGTCTGAATTGGGTATTCAATATCCTTGAAGGCCGGACCGAACAGGAGGATGTCATCATGCGTGATTCTGGACACGGGCCGGAGGATGCGTTCTTGATGCTGCCTGATCTGAACTGGGATCGGAAGACACTTAATTCGCTGCATTTGTTGGCTTTGGTGCATCGGCGGGATATTTGGAGCTTGCGAGATTTGCGAAAGAGCCATGTTCCTTGGTTGAAGTATTTGCGGCAGCGCGTTCTGGAGGCTACGGTTTCGATGTACCCGGGTTTGGAGCAGGATCAGCTTAAGCTTTATGTTCATTGTGAGTTTTTAGCTTGGGGAATTTGGGAACGTGCTAATCGTGCTGTTTAGATCAACCGACTTATTATCATTTTCATATTCATGTTGTGAATGTTATGCTGGAGGCTGGTGCTACACAGGCTACTGGGAAGGCGTTTGGCTTGGAGAATCTGATCTCGCAGCTGGAGACTATGACTGGTGGGGAGGATGCTAGTATGGCTGATGTTAGCTTGACCTACTACTTGGGTGAAGCGAGTGAGTTATGGACGGATATTTTTGCGCCGTTGAAGGCAAAGCAATGAGGATATTTAGACAGGATTTACAAGCGTATTAGACATACAAAATCTTGCTTGTAGTTGTTCTTTTCAAGTCTTGGGAGAGCGTAGAGACATAAGTGACATAGATCGTGGTACAATATGTACATTGTTTTGGGTAAATGCTATTTTATTCCTCCGATGCAGGGTCAGCACTGAGCGACTTGCCGACTTCGTCCATGACCTTGGACCAGGTCTGCGACCAGACAGTAAACTTGTCCTCGGATAATTCCTCCTTCCAAGGTGCCGTCACCGACTTAACGGCCTGTGAAGCGTGCTCATGTGTTTTCTGCAAGAACTCGACAGATCGGTCCACATCCTCTTCATACAAGGCCCCAGCAACCTCATCCACTTGATCAGGAATGTTCTGCAAGTTGACGATCAATTTCTCCAACCGCGCAACGTTTGCTACGGAGGACAACGGTGCATCCTTTGCACTCTTTAGTCGGTGGGTGATGATGGCAGGGTAGATTTGGGCGATGGGCTTCAGGAAGCGGAGGGTAGTCTTCTTCTGTTCTTGCATAGCGGCAACATCCTTGTCCTTGTCGGAATCTTCATCTGACCCGGCATGCTCATCATCATCCTTCTCGTCACCCATGATCTCGTCAAAGAAATCATCGTCTTCCTCCGGATCCCAGTTCTCAAGTTCTTCCACGGCGTCCCGGACAAGGTCCCTCCACTGCTCGACGCGGTGGGTGATGAATCCCACTACGCCGTTGTTGGAAAGGCTGACTACCGAGTCGCATGTGTCCCAAACACGACCAGTCGCGAGGGTAATTGCATCCTTCTCAGCCTTGGAAATGTCCTCCTCTTTTTTTTTAGGGTCTGCCTTCTTGGCCTGGTCTTTCTTCTCGGAGAGATTCTTCACTAGATTCACGAGAGTGCTGAATTCGGCAAATAAGGTTTTGACTAGGATTAGCGTCTCGGAGTGGAATGCTTTTGTGTATTCGGTGGGATTGACGAGGAGGGTTGCAGTCAACAGCGAGGGGAGAACAGAGTCGTTGCAGGCGCGGAGAATGCCGGTCACTGCAGAGTGCGTAAAGGGCGTTGTAATCGCTAGTAAGGAGAGTTTGGTGACTTGCGCCTTGAGAGCGCTCGATGAGGCTGAAAGGAGGGGCAGGGCCTTTGCGTCTTTGATCGGTTTCTGGGTGGACTGCGCAATGTTCGAGGGTGAGAGAGTATCCTGGAATTGAGTGATGAGGGCGAGCGAGGTCGCAAGCACCGTCACGAGTTGTTGCGACATGTTGTGCGGGTTGGAGGTTCGAGTGTGGTGTTGATGAGGAAAAAACGTTGATCGTTGATTTCTGAATATTTTAGAATCCGCCCCACATTGAATTGACCCCTCGCCGTTCCCGCTTTTCTAAGGTTAAGATGAAACCATATATAGCTTTGAACTTTCATTTTTATACAGCACTGGGCTAAATGATCATTTGACAGTAATTGGCTTAATATACAGATATCTAGTTATACACATTTCCTCACCGGACAAGGCTCTCAAACCACTTCGACTCCCGAGCTTTCTTCTCCCTCTTCCTCTGAGTGAGAACGTAACCACACCCAGTACCAACGAAGTACCCACCAAGATGGGCTGCATGGTCCATCTTGGCAAGTCTGGACAAGGGGAAGATTCGGAGGAAGCGAGCCGGTGTCGCCATACTCAGAATCTCAGTGCCAACGATACAGGCGAGGAAAATCCAGCCTTGTGTGTAGATGATATCCCGCAAGTCATGGGGGAGAATCCACATGGTGATTTTGTCACTAGAGAAAACGTTAGTTGTTGGAAATAACGGGACATGCCTGGCAGGTCTACATACTCGAAATGATACATGCACCATGCGGCAACAATTCCACTGGTGGCAGCACTGGCACCGAGAGAAGTGGTGGCAAGAGCTCCCAATAGAACGCTGCGAGACAAGGATACCAAGGATCCTATGGCACCAGAAGCGAAGTAAATGGCTAGGAAGTTTCCACGGCCGAGCTCATCGTGAACTATAAATTGATTAGTTTGCTACTCGGTAAAGGACGCATGAGGACTATTTACCTCGAGTTCCCATAAGTCCCAGCACAATCATGTTGGTAGAAAGATGTCTCCATGTTTGATGGCTGAAAGTGCTGCCAATCATGCTCAGCGCGCTGGGATAAAAGGGAACAATGATGAAGAAGCGATTCAGCATTCGCCACGCGGGTGGAACGTATTTCCACATCAATGTAACGACCACATTGGCACCAATGATAGCTCCCACTGTTGCCGCGGCCGGAGGAACGTTGGGCCAGAGGCGATCATTTCTTGCCGGCGCCTCATAGTTCTGGGCGAATACATAGCAACAGCCGAGAACACCGATAGCGAACAGTATAGACGAAAGCAGGCGCTGGGACTGAATAAATCTACTAGTTAGCACAAGAACACCAGGTATGATTCTCAATCACACATACCGTTGTCATATCCACAGCGTCTGCTTGGTTATGCGTTCCCGCAATATGGTGCTTTTGAACCCAAGCAAGCAATGGCCGTTCGTTAGGGTCCGCCCGCGGACGCGCTACAGATGTCAGTATGATTGTCCCCGATGTATGTTTTGACATAGAACCTACCCTCCATCAAAGCCGACTCCTGGTATTGTTGAAGCGCTTTGCTGCCTTCAATTTGGCGTTGCAGTCGCTCCTGTTCCTCCTGTTCACCTTCCAACCATTGTTGACGCTTCCGTTCCTTCTCGGCTAGCAAACGTTTCTCGTTCTTCTCACGTGCCTCTTTGAGCACACTCTTTCCATAGATTGATTTTCCCTCACCGAGTTCAGCCTCGTATGAGCCGCTCTGTGGCTTGTAAAGGCCGAGCTCCTCAGCGCGGCGCACCAATTTCTCCTCCGCCTCTCGCTCCTCCCGTTCAATCCGAGCTAGAATAGCGGAATCTTCATCAATCGGGTATTTCTGCCGTAACCATTCTAAAGCAGTGTCCAGCTGTGGTTGGGTGACGGCACGAGTGATCTCCGCGGGGAGATCCAAATCCAGGGTACCCTCCAACCGCCGCGCATGTAAGACTGCCAGGGTACGGTTGGCCAATTTGGTGGATATTTGTGAGGGGAAAACGGTCTTAAGCTCGGCTTCGGAGGCAAGGTTCGCGTTAGGCGAAGGTTCGGGCTTTCGTGAGGATTTGCGGGCCAGGGTTCTTTTCGTTCTGGTCCAGAGAGGGGCGGGCGTGGAATGCTGAGGCGAGAGGAGGGATACTAAGGACCGCCCGGATCTAGGGGAAGAGCCCAGTGAGCTCGACCAGCGGAGGTTACTGAATGCGCTGCTGTGTATGCTGCTTGGCTGTAGGCGAAGATCGCGGCATCGAGGCCGGAGGGTCGTTGATAGCATATTCGAGGCTCGGAGCCCCGAGCATGGAATCTGCCATGCGACTCCCACCGTATTACTCATATTTCAGAGTTTGGCGAAGAACGCCTGGAATTTTTGGTAGGTTGTCGGAGATCAATGTACTGCTTTTTGGTGGTTCGACATATGCGAAACCCGGCGAGCGGGTTGTTCCGCCCGGATCCCGCACCTTGTCCTTCTCAACGCGAGAGACACAGTTCTTGCAAATTCCATCCATAGACATTGTACCGATGCCATTTGGATCTTAATTTGTAATCAGTATAATAGTCCTACGATAGGGGCCGTTAACTCCAAGTTGGAGATGCATTCCACATAATCAACTATCTCTTTCCTTCTGATTGAACGAGCTCTTCCGGAACCCGTGGTTACACTGCCGATCTACTTAGATCCATCCTTGCGTCGTCATTGATCATTCAATATAGCTTAACGGATATGTTGTATTAATCACGCCGTGGCACTGTATCCCGAATAGTTGACAGGCTCTAGGAACATTATCAAGTCTTAGTAGGTTTCTAGCTACCTTTTACCTTCTACTATCTTGCAATTGATTCTCCCAATGTTGATCATCGAAAGTGGAATCAAAATAGATGTGCCTATTGAATTAGAGACTATTTTAAAATGCCTGATTTGGCTTTGCGGGATGACTGCTGATCAGTGCTGTTGCGTGGCCTTGAGCTAACCTCTTTGGTTGAATTATTACGAACTGGAGTCCTCTCAGCAACACAATTAGCTCATAGGAACGCTGGTCATGGGGTCAAATAAAATACCACATTCACTGTGCACACATTGGGAACATCCTAATTTCACGACATTCATTTGTATGCTTTGTTGCCTTGGTCTTGTTTGTGAATATTAGGCCAAGTCAGAGTGGCGCGTATAATGGATGCTGAGTCACTAAATGACATTTGTGGAATAAAACGGCCTTGATTGACCTGTCGTGCTTGTGTGACATGTATCTATACAGACTGGTTGGATGACGGACATGAATTGTTGTATCACGCTTACTCTAGTTATCGTATTGCGTATGATGCGTGATGCATTGAGCTCAATTGCGCGGATTATTCCTGACCGTGGGGAGGGTAACTCAACCTCATACATGAAAGGGAGACATTTGTATGAACATGAAAAATTTACGCCATACAGATTACACTGAATCAAGGTATCAAGACTGGTGGGACCAATAAAATGCAGAAATCCATAAACCAATCCCTCTCCACAAACCGTTTCTCAATTTGATATCTGATTTTCTCTCCTACTGCACATCTTTCTAATTTGCCCACCTTGTCCCTCCTTACTCAATAGCTTCCACTTCCACTTCTCCCACGTCCTCCCCAGACTCCCCAGCTCTCCTCGAAATGGCTTCCAGGCCCCTTCATATTGGTGTTCTTCTTGTAGACGTCGTCCAGCTCCTCGATCTGGCAGCCGTCGATCTCCTGTTCATGACCTGTCCGGAGTATCTCAAAGAACTGGGAGTCCCCAAGCCTATCGTGGATCTTGGCAGGCCTTGCAAGATCTCCTACATTGGCCTAGATGGTCCGACTTCATACCGTGACCTTACATCCCACACCTCAATTCCCATCACACATGCACCGACAGATCCGGAGGTGGCACCAGGTAAACTCGACTTAATCTATCTCCCCGGGCCACCACCAAAGCGTATGCCCCCAGCGAAGGAGTACCTTGATTTCCTCCAGAAGCACAATGCCGCAAATGTGACAATTCTTAGTATTTGTACTGGGGCATTGGTAGTCGCTCATGCAGGCATCACAAAGGGAAAAGTAGTTACAGCGCCACGTTTTTTGATCCCAGATTTGCGAAAAAGCTTCCCTGATGTCAAAATCTGGGATGACATGGTGCGAGTTACCAAAGACGGAAATCTTTGGATGTGTGGTGAGTAATACTTGGAATTTTAGATCAACCTCCGCCTTTCTGGAATATGCCTCATGAAGATATACGTGACTAACCTCTCAATGAGAAAAGGCGGGATCACGAATGGCCACGACCTTATGGTCGAGTACCTCCGCGAGAACTACCCAGCACCTCTTGTTAACACTATTCTCACCGCGGCGGAGATCTCACCCCGCAATTTGCAATATCCGAATGGGCCTATGGGGGACCTCTTGTGGATGTTTTGGCAAGTGGTATGCGCCCTTCCATATTCCGCCATCCGCCTCGTGAAGGGCAATGGAATTGGCAATAGATGATAGTGTCTAGAACCGTCTGCCTTCAATTTGAAACCCAACACCACTCTAGAATTATACCAAGTAGCCCACTCAAAGTGCCCAAATATTAATGCCTTTGTACTAACAATAGGTGTTCCTGGTAGCTCAAGTAGCCGTGGCAAAAAAACTGAGTAATGCCAAGAAGTTTCTCAGTCAGCTAGCATAGGTATGGCCACGCCTTTTCAGTGTAGTAAGTCATCGGAAGGTAAAGGCGATTGGTATAACCCATATTCTTCATACCAAACTCAATGGCATTCAAAACGTACTAAGCGTAGGGCAAGGTGTACGAAATCTCCGACTCACTTACTCCTAGACTACTTTGCTTGGAGCTTTCAATGACATATTGGAACGAGGAACTTTGAACCTATCAGATTGCTCGATACAATATCCAAAACGAAAGCCAAATTAGACGAAAAAAGTAGTCCTGCAACCGTATTTGTCAATAATCCCCATAAAAATCATAATACCCATCATCACATACGAGCCTTCTCCACACTATGCCCATAGATCCGATGTATCCGTTTCTTATTCAGACTATCCACCTCAGACTTGCAAGCCCGCATACTCAATGGCCCACCGACCTGCTTCAACCAATAAGATCTCCCACAATCAAACAGCCAATTCCTTGACGCAATCTGCACCATCTCAGCTAAGAAACACTGGGGTGCATCCCGATCTTCCGTGAAGATAATCTCAGGAAGTTTCTTCCGGATCGCCGGCGGGGCATTACCATGCACAATATCAATGTACCCATCGAAAGTCAAGGGCTCGTACAGTTCCGATCCAACCTGTACTATCCCCGTTGTGCGGGCCGCAGCATGTAAGAGACAAGCATTTGCGACAAAGTCTACCGGTATCTCGTCAATAATGTTTGCGCCTGTGCTGTACCCTTTTGCCGAATGCCAGATCTGCGTTGCGCCTGAATCTTCCATGAAGAGCTGGAAGAACTTATTCATTGGTGTAGAGTTTTCAAGTCCGTAGAGCGGATATGGATCCCTGATGGCCTGGCCAAAGATTGTGGGACGGAGTAGGAGGATTGGGAGAAGGGCGAAATGCTGGAGAATGATTCGTTCCATTATGTACTTGGCTTGGGCGTAGCTGGATGAGAATCTTGCTGTATGTGGTGATCTGTCTAGGGATAACACGGATGCAAGTTCTTGCTCGGGGTCTTCATCGGAGAGACTGTATGATTTTTCTAGAACTGGGCCATCGGGGAGGAAGCTGTTTACGTATGCGGTTGATATCAGGACGAGAAGCTTCAATTTGCGGAATCGTGAGACGACACGGGCTAGTTCCAGTGCTGGGAGGCAGTTGTTCTCGAATGCATCTTGGGGGCTTGCGTCGAGGGTTATCTTAGCGGCTGCGTGTATGACCAATGTGACTTCCTCTTGCAGTTCCTGGAGGGTGGCTGGTTGGAGACCGAAATCTGTTGATCGGATGTTGCCAAGCACAAATTCTACTTTCTTGGAGGCGAGGATGGCCTGGTATTGGAAAGGCATGGACTTCTTCCACTTTGCAATGGCTTCCTCTGGCGTTCCACGGATCAATGTGTATATTTTGCGTGTGGGGAGCTGCAATGCTAGTTTGTATAAGAGGCATCCTCCCAGTGACCCAGTGCTTCCAGTCAGCAAGACTGTGTGGGACTGATAGATCTTTGCATAGCCCTCTCGAAGAATTTGGTCTGCCTGAGAGGCTGCATGAGCAGAAGGCGACAACATCGTCAGGTTTCAAGTTGGCTGCCTTGGATAAGTTGTCAAATGAAGAATGGAATATTACCCTCTGGACTTAATATATGAGCTTGCTTAGGCAATGCGCCCCTCTTTTCGGGGGATTTGGATCGAAAGGTATCATTTCGTGCTACGTTGCCATGACTCTGGCTCGGAGGTCTCTTTGGGTTGTTGGTAGTTCGTAGCTTTCATTGGACAAAGCAAACACAGCACATACGAAGGGCCTTGCTGAACGCCATAAATCCAAGCATTGAATGTCCATCGATCTCCAGTCAAGTCAAAGAATGCTATAAGTTCGAAGCCATCTTTCTTGAGGTAATAGAATATCTCATAAGTTTCCTCATGCGGTTGCTGCTTAAGACGTAAGACTGATCTAACAGAAGCCGCTTGGAGATATGCAGGAACGTGTAGTTCGTTAGAGATTGTGGAATGGTTGGTTGTACAGGTACTACCGTCACACCCGAGGTACCTTTTCACTGGCATTTGATTAGCTACATGTGATTGATGTGCTCATAAATCATGGTGACATTCATAGATAGCTGAGTGATGATAGCGTCCAAGTAGCCAAGACAACGCTTCGTTCGGTTGAGATTGACCGCCACTAGAACATATGGAAGGGTCCCATTCAAATAGAATTACCACGATGAGCACCTGGTCAGGTAGAGAAGACCCCCAGACTACGGATAGCACGATGGATAGGTAAAATCTGAATAGACCTTGAAATTATGAGATCTTTCATCAAAAAGAGCGTGTCTCATAAAGCGGGTTAGGTATATAGGGAAAGTCATTTCACTACCAAGGTTTATCAACAACAAAAATTAGGTGCTTGCATCAAGATCGGGTAACATTCAACTTGCCACGAAGACGGTCCTGATAATAACGCAACGGATATGCACGCATCTTGCGCGGCATAGCCGGATACACAGCCGTCGAGAAGCCCATCCATGTCCGATACAAAGCACGAGTACTCCCAGTCGACCTTAACCCATAAGCCTCACGCAACTTCGGCGGCAACATCTCAATAGTAACAACACGAAGGAAAGGTTTAATTCGTTGCACCCATTTCGGCATATCAGTACTCTCCCGAAGATCCTTCGCAAACCGCGCCGCGTCTGGCGAGACAACCAACTTTCCAACCTGATCATCCCAGTAAGACCAGAACTTTTGCCGAGTCTCGGGCCATGTACCTGGGGGTATACCGAGGCAGTTCATCAGCATGGTAAACTCGGCATATCCCTGCTGAGCAGTCTGGTAATTAACACGGCCGTAGACGCGCTGATAGAAGTCCGTTGCGGTGGCGTACAACGTTGCGGCCATCCAGAGCTGGAGGGGAGGGTGGTGAGCGAATCGGTTATTATGTCCGCCGCCTAGACCGGGGGCCTCGCCGCGGTGTAACATTTCCAGGAGAGTTTTGCGTTCGGCGCGAGTGCCGAAGACTAAGATTGAGGTATAGCTGATGTGTGCTTGGAGTGCGTCGAGGAGCTCCGTGGCTAGATCCTTGGGGGTTTCGTTGCTGTTTTCCTCTTCGCGGATTTCGGGCATCGCTGCTTGGAGGAGAAGAGCCGCGCCGGAGCCGGCGAATAAAATTCCTTCTTGTAGGATCTGGGGGAGTATTTCTAGTTGCTCGAGGGCGTGAAGGCGTCCAGAATCTGTGGTGACATTGGAGTCATTGTGTTGGAATTCCGGGAGAGCTCCACTTTTTTCATTTTCTAGGGACGAAATTGAAGAGTGAGACATTTTGAATATTCCTGTAATTGTCAGGGGGTGGAATCTATCGTGGAGGAAGGTACTGGGGAGTACAAAGCAATCAGTTAAATGAGCCGTGGCTTCCCCGCAAAATGCAACTACAAACCTAAAAAACGGCATTGAGAACCTTGAAATCCCCACATGTATCCACATGAAAGTGATATATCTAGGCTCGGCTCATGTGAACGCCTTCGAAAGCCGCGGTTTGCAGATCGGCATGACGCGTCCATCACATTGGTTGTATCTTACGCTCGTGCCTCTCCTAAAACAGAGAACTCCAGCCTATGATATGTAGATGTGAAGTATTGAAATCAAATCCTTTGTCATTCATTAACATGGCCTATGCCGCATCTCGCACTTGCTGCAAGACCTGGTTCTCCATTTTCGCAAACCCTTCAACAGCCATGCCGTACTGCTCGAACACGCCAGGCTGATACCCATCTGCGATCTTCTCAATAAAGTCATCCTCATTCCATCGCTGACCAACAAGATCTTCAAAGGTCTGACCAGGTTCCTTCTCGATGCCCCACACGGCTTTGTATGCCGCACCAAGGGCGCAGGCATTATCACCAATATCAAGCTTATAAACACCCTCCACGCCTCCAAGGATCTCACCGGCGATCTTGGCAATGGCCTTGTTCTTGGATCCACCGCCGACAAGGTACACTCGTCGTGGCTGGGCCGGAAGCCCCTTTCCAGGGCTCTCTGTGAGGCCCTTGGACCGGAGCCGGAGCGATAGCATCTGGCTCTCAATAATGGCGCGGGCCTCATCTTGAGGCAGGGTCCATCCTTCCGTTGTCTCGGTCACGGTAGCGGTCTTCGCGTCATAGATGAACCGCCACTGTCCAGAGTGGATGTTAGGTACAATCTCTGGCCGTGGGAAGAATAGGCCCATCTTCATTGGCTCTGTTGTGATTGCTTGGCCTAGTGCTGGGGAAGTTAATGCAAGCTTGTCGAAGATGGCCCAGGGTTCCTCGACGGTGTCTTTGAGGCCTTCGTTGATCGCGTCGCGGACATGTTCACGTGCAAGACCACCGTTCTTGTAGCAGAGCATAAACATGTATAGTCCGGCGGTGGTTGGGTGGTTGAAGAAGTGGGTTGCTGGGTCAGGCTTGTAGCTAGGGGTGGACATCAGGAAGGTTGTAGAGGTACCCAATGACACCATGGCGTCTGAAGGCCGCAGGGGCAATGCCAGAATAGTTGCTGGGTTGTCTCCGGTCGCTGGAATCACTGTGCAATCGGGACTGAAACCGTAACGCTTAATGTAGTATTCGTGAACGGATCCCAAGTGCAGTCCACCATCCTCAGGCACATCACCGAGCTTCTTCTTCAGATCCTCCACTCCAAATTTACCAGCGCAAAGCTGTAGGAGACGATCATCGTAGGCACCCTTCTTAATGTTCCACAGATTCATGCCGCACACGTCCGAAATATCGAAGGGTGCGACATGGCCGAGGAAAAGCGAAGCGAGGAAGGACGAGACGAGGGAGATACGGGCTGTTTTCTGGTAGACTTCGGGGTGCTTTCTGGTAAATCGGAGGACCTGGGGACCGGTGAACCTCTGGTGATGATGTCAGTAAGTTTTTCATCACAAAGCCGACCTGGTCTCTTACGTGGTGCGCCCTGCTTCCAGTTGCCTGAGCCAGCTCCTCTGGCCCACCAAGGATGGCATCAAATTCATCACACTCCTTCTGGGTGCTTGAGTCTTGCCAATTGGGGCTGAATGGGTGGGAAAATGCGGGGGGGAGCTGTTCCTCTAGCGACTTCCCCGGATCGAGGTTTTGAAGCAGAGACTCCGCCTCTTGACCCCAGTAAACACTTCCATGCTGTTGTCCGGCCCCGCTGATTCCCTTAATCCGGCTGAAATCCAACCCTTGTTTGCGGAGGCCCTCCAACACGGTATCCAACGCTTGCAGCCACAATGCGACCGGGGCGAAGACTTCGTGCTCGGCTTCATTTGTGAGAACACCCTTCTTGATCGGGAATCCGGTAGAGTCGGCATCGAAGTCGAATTTGGCGATATAGACGACTTTCAGGTCGGAGTTGACGACCAAGCCCTTCAATTGTTGGGTCGACAGGTCGAACCCGATGTAGAGTGGGGATTGCGACGCCATGGGTAGAATTAGGACCGCAACGTCGCTTGCATAAAACGAAAAAGAAGAAATTACCTGGGCACAGACGAACTGCCGGCTTATATCTAATTGTCCAGGTGGGGTGAATGGTGAATTCTGAATTTATCCTGCGGGCAGAATGCGGCAAGTAGACTACGAGCCCTTGCGGGATCCGGGGGACACGAGTCCGTATGATGTCAAGGCCCCTCCGGTGGATCTGGTCTGAGTAAGACACAACCGGTTTGCTTCCTAGGTTATTTTTCGCAAACACAGAACGTGGTGAAGCTCGAAAACAACAATATTGATCCCGAGGACCCAATTAACCCGTTAGCTTCTTGAAGTTTGGGGTTGCCGGCTAAATGCGAGCTCTGCTAATAGCTGACTCGGTTGAATTCAGCCCCACTAACGATATTATCCTTCTAGAATCCGATCTCTGAGCTTATGGGAAATTCAAACTTAATTCACAGGGAAAGTGGGCTCCGTCATAAATTTTGTATATACATGGAGACCCTAGATCACAGATAAACGGCAATGAACTCCCCCTAATCTACAGTAGCTATGGTTGCGCAGGTCAAGTCCCATTTTTTTTTTTTAAAAATGGTATATCCAATCTAATCTTTTCAATTGACTAACTTTCAATTAAACACCGGCCACAATGTTCATTGTGACGTAGATTCGCCTTTGCCATGTCAGAGGCAAGAGGCGACGGCATTCTCCTTATAATGGACATTTGGCTATATTACCTAGAGGACACATGAATTTCATCTTGTGAAAAAATCCATCCGTTCAAACTTCTCTGAGACACTATTCATCCGGCCCAATTGTCAATCCAATCGCCATGTCAATTGACGAGCAAAGAAGCTTGATCGTGGTTTCCAACCGGCTTCCCGTGTCCGTCAAACGAGTCGATGGGGGCTATCAATCATCCATCTCAAGCGGAGGGCTAGTCACGGCATTGTCGGGATTGAAATCCACGAAGTTTCAATGGTTTGGTTGGCCGGGAATCGAAGTCAAGGACACCGCGGACAGAGAACAAGTATCGCAGAGCTTGGAAGAACACAGCGCCTGTCCGATCTTCTTAGACAGCGATCTTGCACATGAGCATTATAATGGATTCTCCAGTAAGTTCCGTCGATACGTTACGGGACCGCCTGTCTGACCCACTAGACCGTATTCTATGGCCGATCCTCCACTACCAGTCAGGAGTGACATTTGATGATGGTCCCTGGCAGGCCTATAGACGGGTGAATGAATTGTTTGCCGATCAGATCGCGAATGCAGCTGACAGCGGGAATCTGATCTGGATTCATGATTACCACCTGATGCTATTGCCAGGACTGTTGCGCTCCCGACTTGAACAGCAGGGCAAATCTTGCGCAATTGGATTCTCATTACACACCCCATTCCCGGCGGGTGATTTCTGGAGGGCACTGCCTGTTCGCAAACATTTGATTGATGGCTTGCTAGCCAGTGATCTAATTGGGTTCCACACGGACGAGTATAAGCAGAATTTCATCGATACTTGTTCGAATTTACTGTGAATTCGCTTTCTTAGTCTGATATGGACAGTATGCTAATACTGATTTAGCGGTGCCCACACGGAAATCCCCAATCAAATCCAATATAAGAATCGGCTGGTCTGCATTGGCAAGTTTATTGTCGGCATCGACCCTCAAAAATTCACCGATGCGCTGAAGACTCCCGAGGTCGTAGAGAGGATCAAGACGCTTGAAGAGAGGTATAAGGGAATGACGGTTATTGTTGGCGTGGATCGATTAGATCATATCAAGGGTCTGACGCAGAAGCTGAAGGGATTCGATTCTTTCTTAGACGATCATCCGGAGCTACGGAACAAGGTCGTTCTCATCCAAGTCGCAGTGCCTAGTCGCGAAGATGTCAAGGAATACCAAGAGTTGGAGACAGAGCTAAGTACATTGGCGGGCAAAATCAACGGGAAACACGGCATGTATCCACATTGAAGTATACGGACACCAAGCTGACTGGAATAGCCACACCTGATGGTACCCCATTGCTGTATATGCATCGATCTGTTCCTTTCAATGAACTAGCAGCTCTGTACGCAATTGCTGATGCATGTCTCCTCACTTCGACTCGAGATGGAATGAATTTGGTTTCTTTCGAATACGTCGCCTGCCAGGAAAAACGAAACGGCGTTCTGATTCTATCCGAGTTTGCAGGTGCAGCCTCATTTATGCGAGAGGGGAGTATTTGCTTCCATCCAGCTAACAAGACTGAAATGTCTGAGGCTATCTTCAAGGCGCTTAATCTAGATCCCGCCGAGCGCAAACGGAAGTCTGAGCAGCTTCGAGAATTCGTCCACAAGTATACTAGGTCAGTATCCTGTTTTGCGCCATACGGTTCTGTCACTGATTTCTGTAGTTCCCGATGGGGCCAAACTTTCCTTGAAAAGCTGAATGCGAGAGTGGGGGATAAAGCAACACGTAACTGCTCATAGTTCAAGGACCAGGTCTCTGTAGTGTCTACTGTGATCAATGCATATTTATTCCATTCCCCTGTAATTTCAGAGGTATTCTATAGGTTGTAGATAACAGTGAGCGCATTTAGTCCAAGAGCGGTTAGTGAATATTGTGATTGGTAGGTTTTCGCTAGCAGATGCAGCTACAAGGTTGTTTGCAAGCGCTTGCTCTGTTGGCAGGTGTTTGCAGCGTTGGCAGTGTTGGGCCAACAGTTGGTTCCCATCCTGCCTGAGCCAACTTCATATTTTTGATTTCCTCACTCAACATAGTCAACGCAGTCAATACTGAACTTTCAACTTTCTGCTAGCCTCTTTACTGATACCATCAGCCCCTCATGGACCAAAAAGCTCTTTTAGAATGGTGACTTGCGCCCTCCTCTTCACCTTGAGATTACACAGATTGTTAATCGTGAGAGAATACAGGTACTACCGAACAGGGTCACGAGTTGTAGACCTCGTTGGGGACTTTGTTGGTCGTGAAATCTTTATCATCGACGGCGACTCACTTCTCCTCGAATGTTTTTCCAATGAGAAGCTCGACTTTTACCCGGGATTCCAGGTCTTGCACGCTACTTATTTGGTGGAAAGATTCTTGCAAAAGCTTCAACAGCGCAGATGTGTCTTTGAAATCGTTTTCTTTGCCCAGAATGCCGGATTTTGTATTCCCTGCGGTGTTGATGACGCTCTCCATAACAGATATCTTCTTGCCCGAGAGGCCATCATACAACACCTCATTTCAATCTCACTTCAGGAAACACAGTGCCTCAGAGTGCGCAGACTCGAAAGTTTCCAGTCGCCCCAATTCGAAGCACATCTGGTGAACTTAGGGGCTTACTTATTCATGTGTCACGATGGGGCTTTTGCCGAAAAAGAAGAGGTTAACATCTCGAGTGATGAAGATTCAGATTCGGAGAATGAGATCGACCATGAGGAGCTTGAGGGCAATAAAGCTGAAGTTTCTACACAGAGAACAACATCCAAAGCTGGACTCAGGCGAATGATTTATTGGTTTATTACTCATGGATGCAACGTTTCCCTCATCAATAGCCTGGAGTTTCGTGATACCAAGGTCTAAAAGACTCTCAGTCCTGATATTTCTAACAAGTATTGACACATAACAGGTGATGTCCATGGTCATTGAGGGATTTCTCAGACACAAACATGGGGCTGCTCTACAACAGAAGTCCCTGTTGATAGACACGCTTACTCCAGAAACTACGGACCAACTAATGGACGCTCCAGAGTTGAATGATCAGGATAACAGCACTCTTTCAGGAGATTACAACTTAGGACAAGTGAAGACCATTCTTGAGCAGGTCATTAACGAGCAGCTGTCACTGACTCAACGACAATGCCTTGTCATTGTCAGCCTTGCGACCATGTTTGAGGAGTTTGACTTTAGTGCCGAATCCAAAGGAGAAGCCACAGCCATGATCCTACACCTTATACTTCTGCAAGGCACTCAGCTTGAAGACCGAGCCGTACAGGTCCTCGATATTCAGAGCTCTTCTGTCTTCAATACTTTCTTGCATGTAGCCAAGGGTGTGCTTAGCTCAACGCATTGGGGGAAGTCCACAGAAACCCATCAGCTTCCCTGTGATCTTGCAGATATGTTTGATGGAAGGGTTTTCTTCGAGGTGAACAGAATGATAAAGAGACACGGGGTTGATAATATCATTTCACCAGCAACCCTGTTGCCATATAATGACCTTGCATCTCTGTTGAACCGGCTTTGTGGCGCGGGGCTTCACCTGGCGGTGATCAAGGAAAGCAAACAGAGCACTTTGAAGCCTACTAAGGGCAAAAGTGCTAAGGGAAAGCAACAGGGGTTCCAGACAGACACCAAGATTCCCGCAAACGTTCCCACGAGGGTTCACACGACGATTCTCCCGTTTAGGAACAAAGTCTTTGATGATCACCTCGCACCCGTTCACATCGAGGTGGACGACTCTATGGGTGCAGAAGACGATTTCAAGGCTTCCAAAAACTTCATGGAACAAACTCATTGGCATAACTCAAAGCCCCTTGATTCGAAAAAGGCACCTAGTTTGACGGCCAAGGACCATTCTCGATACCAAAAAAGAAACCAGTTCTATATGGCGGAGATGAAGCAGTATGCAGAAAGCTTGCTGGGGTCTGCAGGAATGTCTCAACCAGATATTGTGATTGCTGGAACCCCTACAATTACGAAGGGAAAACCGCCTCAAGAGCCAGATGTTGTGATTTCTCGGCCCCCTATAACAAAAGGAAAACCACAGTCTTTGCCTCCAGTAAGAGCTCACCCAGGGAATGGAAGGGGAAAGCCTTCGGTCAGGGAGATGGCTGCGGCGACCATTCAACAGAGGGCAGCTGATGGAGAACGAAAGCAAAGGCTGAAGTGGAAATCCAAGCTCGAAGCAATGGCTCTAGGCCCCAATGATCCAATCAGCCGGTTCTATATCATGGATAAATATTTGTCCAACTTGTCAAAAGAAAGTCGAGTTTTACTTGAGGCTGAAGTCCTAGCTTATCTCCTGGATGCATCGTTCCAAGCCATTACTGGAGACGAAAATGGCAAAAGTGGAACAATTACCTTGACACATATATGGGGTCTAATCAGTCGTCTAATGAAACTCAGACACGGAATCAGTGTTGAAATATCTGACTTTGTCCGACAAGTCTGCCAGTGTCTCGAATTACCAGCTGTTTCTCTGCCAGTCCAAACCAGCCAGCCGCTATCTTTTAAGCCTTCAACAATAACTGAGAGCCCCAATACTACGATTGAAATGTCTAGAGTAGACTTCCAGCTCATGCATGGAGGTCCATTCATGGAACGTGGCATAGGTTCCTTGCCAGATCCCCGAACACCCGATTTTGAACCTGATCTATGGCAAAGAGAGGTATTGGACCAGATTGACGCAAAGAAGAGCGCTTTCATCGTAGCCCCAACCAGTGCAGGAAAAACCTTCATCTCATTCTACGCGATGAAGCAGATCCTCAAAGAAGATGATGATGGCATCCTTGTTTATGTGGCCCCCACAAAGGCACTGGTAAATCAAATCGCGGCTGAGGTACAGGCTCGATTCTCGAAATCCTACCCTGCAAAGATCACTGGGAAGCCGGTATGGGCTATTCACACTAGGGACCACCGAATCAACAATCCAAATGGTTGCCAAATCCTCATCACAGTGCCCCACATTCTCCAGATCATGCTGCTTTCTCCAACCAATGCCAAAGCATGGACACCCCGATTGAAGAGAATCATTTTTGACGAGATCCATTGTATCGGTCAGGCCCAGGATGGTGTTGTCTGGGAACAATTGCTTCTTTTGGCTCCGTGCCCTATCATCGCGCTGTCGGCTACCGTTGGTAATCCTGACGAGTTCTACAGTTGGCTCAAGTATGCCCAAGGCGTAAATGGGCACGAATTGAAGATGATCTCGCACAAGCACAGATATTCTGATCTGAGGAACTATGAGTATTGTCCTGCACAGAGCTTTTCATTCAAGGGGTTTCCCAATCCTAGTGGCTTATACCAATTGGGACTTGACCAGGCCGATGATATGAAGTTCATGCATCCTGTCTTGAGCTTGGTTGATCGATCAAGAGGGATCCCGAATGACTTTAGTCTTGAGCCACGGGACTGTTTGACCTTATGGAAAGCATTGCATTATCTACAGACTGAAGCTTTTCCGGTCGATCCCTCTCTCAGTCCGTCTTCTTTCTTCTCCCATGCCATAATTGGGAAGAAAGACGTCATTGAATGGCAAAAGCCGTTGATTGAGCTTGTCAGTGATTGGATGAAGGATAGAAGTTCCCCATTCGATGCCCTTCTACTTCAACTGGGTGAAAGCGATACCGGTTCCAAAGCCTCTGCTGTATCAGCAGAGGCTCCATCGAGTTCACCTCGGCTAGCTGTGTCACAGGACGATGAGCTCTTATCTACGACCCTCCCATTGATCTGCTCTCTTCATGCTCAACGAGCACTCCCGGCACTATTTTTCAATTACGACCGGGGTAGGTGTGAAGACATATGTAAGCACTTACTGACCCAATTGCGAGAAGCGGAATCTGCATGGAAATCAGAAAACCCAGCATGGAAGAATAAGCTCGAAAAGTGGAGCGAATGGAAAAGGTTACAGGAGGAGGCCAAGAAAAAGACCACAAAGCCCACCAAGAAGAAAAGGTCCGATGATCAGGCAACTTCTCGCGCTGATGAAGTTAGAGATGCGGCATCTGCTGAAGGCAGTCTTTGGGAGCTCTTCAATCCAGAAGGACCTGTGGAAAGATTCAGCTTAGCTGATCCGAAGAAGTTGGCGCCGTCAGAGTTCTCCAAGTACACCGAGGAACTTAAATGGCGCAATATTCTACCGTGGCTGATAGATGCCCTCGAGCGTGGCATCGGCGTGCATCATGCCGGCATGAATCGAAAATACCGCCAAGTCTGTGAAATCTTATTCCGCAGAGGTTATCTGCGTGTCGTTATCGCAACGGGCACATTGGCCTTGGGTATTAATATGCCATGCAAAACCGTCGTCTTCTCAGGCGATTCTTTGTTCCTCACCCCGCTCAACTTCCGACAGGCTAGCGGACGTGCAGGACGTCGTGGGTTTGATTTGCTGGGAAATGTTGTCTTCCAGAATGTTCCCACCGCCAAAATTCACCGTCTGGTTAGTTCAAGGCTTCCAGATCTAAATGGTCATTTTCCCATCACGACTAGTCTGGTTCTGCGGCTTTTTATTTTACTACATGGCTCCGATCAGGCACCGTCAGCGGTGAAGTCTATTAACTCACTCCTGTCAAGCCCTCGTATCTGTCTGGGTGGTCCAGAGATGAAGCACACTGTGCTGCATTATCTTCGGTTCTCGATTGAATACCTTCGTCGGAATCAGCTTATTAACAGCACTGGAGCTCCGTTGAATTTCGCGGGGTTTGTTTCCCATTTGTACTACACAGAGAGCTCCAGTTTTGCCTTCCACGCTCTGCTGAACTCTGGATACTTTCATAGTGTCTGTAAGCGCATCTCTGAGAAATCTAAGAGTTCGCTCCAAGAACTCATGCTTGTCATGTGTCACATTTTCAAACGGCTTCCTTTACGTCAATCCACGATAGAGACCTATCGCACCGCAGATAAGAGGGGATCCTCCGTTGTGGTACTTCCAGATCTGCCGAAAACAGCAGCCAAGGCACTAATCAGTCACAATCGCCGGGTACGGGATATTTACACTGGTTACGTATCGACCTTTATCAACCAGCATGTTGATGCGCGTGATCACCACCTGCCATTGAGCGGTGCCGAGTGCGGGGGACAGAAAGCGGCCATAGAGCTTGGGGTCATTGATACTCAACTCTCTGCCTCAAAAATCACATCCCCATTCTATGCCCTCTCTGGGCATGGTGACCAGTGGGATACTGTTGCCGATCTGTGCGAAACAGTCCGCGACGGTGTGTGGCTTGAAGAGTCTGTCGTTCCCTATGTGCCTATCGCATCTAAACGCTCTCCGTTGAATGCATATCTCTATGACTTTTTTAAGCATGGAATTGTTCATGAGTTGGAGAGGGCCAATGGGGTCCGTCGAAGTGATATCTGGTATGAATTGAATGATTTCTCCATGATCCTTGCAACCATTACCGCCAGTCTAGGGAATATTGTGAACCCACATGGAAACTCAGATATTGATATGCTCGACATCGCCGGGGGTGGCGATGTCCATGAGATCCAGGCTGAAGATGACAAAATCAATGATGACGACAGTCAGACTAAAGATAGGACTCCAACGACTCCAGCAGGTAAACTTCACCAAAAGCCGGCGATGGCACCTGCCCCTGTCCCGAAGACACCTCTTACATCAGCAAGTGAACTTTTAGACAGCTGGGAAGACGAGATGGATAATGAGGTTGAAAAAGTTTCGGTGGAGCAGGACAGCAAGCCCAAATCGCAGCAGCGACAGAAGGAGAAAGAGGAGAAAACAGACAAGGCAGAACAAAATAAGCACGACCAACAGTCCTTGCTCTTGGTTTACAACGGATTCACACTTCTCAAGAATGAGTTTGATACCAAGTTCAAAAAGATGTGGGCTTGAGAACGGGATGGCTTGATATTAATCTGGATTGCAAGAAATGAAACAGAAGAACGGGGACTAGATAGACGGACAGGATACTTGGGCAAGAAACAGTACCTAAGACTGCAGTTGTATTGAAACGGTTGCCCCTACTACTCCTTTACTGTATGATGTCTGTCTAACTTGCAAATGGCTTCATTATAATCGTAAACGCAACCTTTCACCTCTCCGTACTACTGAGTGAAAGGCTGATATTGGACGTACGTGCCTGGCAGGGCATGACTTCATTAGATCGACATTACAGAGATACCATATTCATAATCCCTTTTCCATATCCGAAACTCACTCATTACACCCATTAGCCCAGTCCTATTTCGAAAATCCCTTACAGGACCATCATGGCAGCCAGACCGAGAACACCGAAAGCACCGGTGCCGACAGTGGCCATGGGGTGAGCAGCGCCAGAGCTGGTAGACGGAGCAGATCCAGAACCGCTGGAGGAGGTCTCAGATCCGGAGCCAGAGTCAGAGCCGGTGGAGGTCTCGGTGCCAGTGACGGCGCTGGTCTCGGTGGTGAGGGTGCCAGAGACAGTGGTGGTGATCATGGTGGTACCGGTGGTGATGGAGTCAGTGAGAGCCTTGGTCTCGGTGGTCAGGGTACCGGAGACTGAGGTGGTGATAGTGGTGGACTCGGCAGCGCTGCCGGTCTTGGTGCCAGTGCTGATGGCCTTGGTCTCGGTGGTCAGGGTACCGTCAACGCTGGTGGTGATAGTGGTGTAGTCAGTGGTCTTGCTGATGGCCTTGGTCTCGGTGGTCAGAGTACCATCAACGCTGGTGGTGATAGTAGTGTAAGAGGTGGTATCGCTGCCAGTGGAGCTGCCAGTGGAGCTGCCAGTCATGCTATCGGTCATGCTACCGGTAGAGCTGCTGCCAGAGGCAGAGCTGGTGGAGCTGGAGCCAGACCCAGTGCTGGAGCCAGTGGAGGAGCCTGCGTATCAATTGTTAGCTATATTTACAATGGACTTTCCACCAAATAGATGTACATACTAGGGCAGCTCTCCAGAGCCATGGAGAGAACAGTCGAGGCATTGTCGTCGGGGCAAGCCTGCTGGGTGCAGTCGCGGATACCGTAGGAGTAGTCCTTAGACTTGCACAGGCAGTCCATGTCACCAGAGGTACATCCAAGCTCGGAGGCCTTGGCGTTCATGTTGGAAATACACATTTGCTATCAGAGACATCAATTGTTAGTATAGGTCTAACAAAACCATAATGACATGATTAGGCACTTACAGCGCAATCTGAGGCAGAAACACTGGCGGCGGAGGCCATACCAGCGGCGGCCAGCATGGCCATAGCAACAGAGAATGACTTCATTATGTCGGATTGATGTGAAGATAGGATATCTCAAGGAGCTTGGCAGGAGTCAAGGGCAGGAAATGGTTGGGAGCGAGAGACAAAAATCAATGCCTCCTGCGGTGTGATGGGTCTCTTTATAAGAAAGGGGAGCGGAATAATCCAGCTAAGAAGCCAAGCTGCATGTATCCACTGGAACTGCACTGGATGGGGAAATGACCAAGAGAAATAAGTGATATAGCCAACAAAAACAACAACATTCGGTCGAAAAAGCCGTAATCCAGGCCGATCGGCCGTGTTATTTGCCTGGTCTGGCTCCACTTCCTCTATTTTGCTTTTTGGCTTTGCTGTCCTGCACAAGTGCTACCCAGCCAACGTGGCTGAAGCAAGAGGTTGGATACACCCACGGACCCTGTGGGGAGAAGAAATGAAATCATTAATATATGATCCAGATCCCGATTGGGGCGTGATCGGCAGCGGAGGTAGCTCGCTCTTCAATAAGCCCCACAGTGACCTCGCTCCTATAGGTTCGTCTGAATAAGCCAAAACCCCTGTGGAACCCTTAGGCTCGGGTTTTGACTTTCAGGGATTTTCCCTGGACTTGAGCAAAGCTTTGCGAGCTATGATGTATCGTGTAGGCTGCAGGATTCGATTCGACTACGAATCTCCTCAGCCTTTCAGCGCTGCATGGTGGACGCACCATAATCATTGGTCAACAATTCGATTCTAATTACCATAACTGCGGCCTCTGGACAAAGAGAACATGATTTCAAGTGGCGCAGGGCGTGATCGACAGTCCCAGATCGTCGGGCAAAGTAAATTTTGGAACGAAGCCTAATAGTCGCTAGATAGATCAGGTCGGAAGGTCCCCGATCGCACTATTGAATTTTCGACGTCACCGCTAGTGTGGCTGTGCGACCCATGATGCTTTGCCACATTGTTGCTTTGCTGTATTGCGCACATGTTCTGAAGGCTTGTTTTGGGTGGTGAGGAACAGGGAACTCATTGTTTTGTCTCAAATTTCTCCAACACTCCCCAAATACCGAGGTTCGTCAGATTATGATCATCTTCATAATTTGGCCCTCACATCGGAACACGAGCCTGTACTTGCTTTTGTCCCTGTTATTATCCCTGTCAACAAGACGTAATTTCGAAATTGAAAGCTGACTGGACGTGCATGACCGTGTCCTCGCACGTTGATGCACTCTGAAAGACGTGCAGGTGTGTACCCCCAACCGGCCAGAGTCTAGACGATTGGCTTTGACTGTACAGACTGCAATGGCACAAAGCCACGCGTCCACAACGAGAGGTTCCCTGCAAGTATGTCACTCAACAGGAAGCAGCAAGCAAAAACAAGCAAGAAGCTGCTAGCTTTGTATGCAAGAGGCTAGGTCTTCTCTCCTCATCTGTCGGCAAAGCATAGCTCCCGCGGTTGATGCAAGGGGCTCAACTCACCGATTCCTCTCAACTCGCACCAGCCGCTCTGCGCTTGATCAATTCATAATATTATACCGGAAATAAATGCATTTGTCTAGTATTCAGCTGTGGTAATACCCAAAGCTAATATGGCCCTAACTCTAAAGTAGGCTAAAAAATGTGATTGCTCCAAATTGTAACGCTATCGAAACTGCACCCGAAATTAAACGAGGAAATTAACAAAAGGAAAAACCAAATCCTTGAATGCTCGCTCGCGTCATCATATCTCTTGTATATATCAAGTTCAAATCCACCTCATCCAGAACGGATGTCCTTATATGAATTTGCAAAGGGTGAATGCTAAAATATCTCCATAGTTTGAAGAGTTTAGTCAATACAGATCAGTCCAAAGAAGAATTTATGTGTGCATGTCTTGGGGTTGGGGGGAATTGCGGTGGTGGGTACAGAGGTGGGTGGAGGAGTGATGGCATGAGCGTGGGTCGGCTTGTCCCAGCATCCCCATATCAGACCTGGGGTGGCACACGTGGAAGAAGCCGGCAGTTGATGCGTGGTGGTAGGTACTGAGGTGGGTGGAGGAGAGATGGCATGAGTACGAGTTGGCTCGTCCCAGCATCCCCATATCAGACCTGGAGTTGCACACGTTGAAGATGCCGGTAGTTGATGCGTGGTCGTGGGATCATTGCATCCGAGCCACCCGGGATGATGACAGGTGGTTGAGGTTGCCGTCGGGATTGTCGTGACCATTGTAGGCCCTGGGGTGGCGGCAGCCGTAGTTGTTGTGGGGTCGTTACAGCCAAACCACCCGGGAGTCTCGCAAGTCGACGTGGTTGAATGTGCCGATGTCGTAGACATGGTTGTAGTGGTGGTTGGGTCATTACACCCGAACCAGCCTGGTGTTTTGCAAGTGGAAGTGGAGGTAGAGGTGGTTGAGGTAGTCGTGGTGGTGGTTGAATCATCAAGGCAGCCCCACCAGCCTGGCGTTTTACAAGTTTCAGTACGGGTAAAAGTAGGTGATGTGGTTGTCGCCGTGGTAGTCGTAGTGACCTCAGAGCCATTGCTGCGGAAAAACTTCCAAAGCACACAATCATAGCACTCTTCCTCGGGTGCACATGGTGGAACATCGTCATATACTTCCAGAACATCCGAGATGACATTCTTGATCTTATGAGTGCCAATCCCCACGCGCCAGCCCTTATCGGCCACGGTATCGTAAACACACATCTGACCGGTGTGACACGCAGATTCCATGGCATATCCACCCCATGTGCAGATTGAGTTGATGCCGTTGCAGGTGCCCATATAAACAGGATCTGCTGTGTGTCCAAAATGAAAAGCTCCTGTGTACTGCCGGGTCTGCGGAAGCCGTGAGTCATGACCTGGGGGGCTCGGAAGACCCAAGCGAGCTGCCGGCAGCGCTTCAGGTACAGCCTCAAAGGTGACAGCCGGTAGTCCGAATGTGAGACCAAGCAAGCTAGTCATGGCACCACCCAGTGAATGTCCCGTCAACCACACATTTGCTCCTGGGTAAAGTGCGCTCGCATTGGTATAAAGGTCAATGGAAGCTTTATAATATCGATTCTCATCGTTCATAGCCTCAACAATGCAAGTTAAATTGGCCGTGTAAGTCGCATTCTGACAATCGCAGGCCTGTCTCCACAAATACGATCCTCCTTGCCCGCAGCAGCAACTGAAGAAAATATTATCGTTATTCTTGTCGTTCGTGGTGGTGCCGGCACCATCAAAAAGAGCTGGAGATGTGCCCTTCAAGGAGATCACGACCGTGCTATTCGTTTTATCGGCGTAGATATGTCCTCTGAGGCCATCTTTCTGCCATCCGAAACTTTGTGAGTAGTTAAATTGACCATGGATCGTCTCCCATTCCCCGGTACCAGGTACTTCAATATAATCATTTGCCGTCATCTTAGCAAAGGTGAGAACAGTCTGCTTGTCTGTAACGTTTGGGCCTGGGATAGTGTCCATCACCCATTCCGCTGGCGACATGGCCTCTACAGCACCTGACAATCGAGCGGCGGCCATGTGTTCTTCAATAACTGATCTGCGACGATCCGCCAGGCGGTGTATAGTGAGCGGGCTGGAGCTAGCGACCAAGGGGTCGAGTGCCGTGAGGGTTTCCTCCTCGATGCCATCTTCGGAGAGAGTCAACAGGCGGGTATCGGGGCGAATGTCTAATCGCGCATGGAGGTCGGGGTGGTCTAGGGAACCTCGATGGAAAATATGACGAAGAGACTAGGGAGCTATTAGAGCGTCTCCATATTATATCTTTCCGAGGTCACTTACAAACTCGTGGGTTTCTGACGGGGGTTCAGCTTCCACCAACGTTATCTCTGGCGGTAGGATGGGAGCTTGCTGAAAGGGAAGGTGATAGTTAGCAGACACCGCCTCAGGAAGAAGCACTGCTGACAAGAGGAGGCCAGTCAGGGTCGAGCCCTTCCGGCCCCGAGATTTTGATTTTGAACGCATGATGATAATAATGTAGGTTGAGAAGTGACTGGGGCTATGACGATGGGTGAAGGGCTATCAGCTTATCGCGGGGGTCCTTGCACGTGAGGCGTCACGTTATGACGCCCTTGTCCCAAAGAGGACTAGTTCAATGGATACAAGTTCTCATTTGCTCCATCGGAGTCCAGCCTCGGTCCTTGTAAATTGGTTCTTAGATTGTGGATCCTATTTGCTTCAGTGCTAGCTAAATGGATAACCCCGGTTTTCTTCCTTATCCCTCCACACTGTGTTCAACAATTACTCCGACTCGTGCGTGTGACCCGGAGCAGCACCTTCAATAATTATCTCCTGCTTATTCATCAGTCCCTCTGCCTCGATAATCGGATCAATGACTTTCCACTTACCGGACCAACAAAAGTCTTTCTCTTCCCGCCAAACCAGAGAGCGAAAATAGCAGCCGAGATACCCACAAGTACCACACTCACATAGTTCATGCTCTCGACCGTGGTTGGGTTGGTGGTTGGGAAGCAAAACATCACTGATATAAATGCTACCCATAGGGTGCTGAACCAATTACAGAACGTGCCAACATAACGTCCAAGACGGAACGGGCGCTCCGGAAGCACGCTATCACGTCCGCGCCAGACTGCGATCGCTTGGGGTGCAACGTAGGTGATGTTCAGTGACATGATTGACATCGAGATGAAGCTGTTGAACGCTGTGGTAGATCCGATATAGATCAGTCCATAAAGACTGACAAAGCCAAAGCATGCCAGGGTTGCGTTGATGGGGACTTGGTTCCTCGAATCAACTCGACTGAAGAAAGAAGAAAAGGGAAGACCTCCATCACGGCTAAAGGCGTATGTGAGCCGCCCAGTGGTGACTATACAGGAGACCAATGCCCCTGAGTAGATGAAGAGAATCCACACTGTGAGAATTGTAGCTGCAGTCTCGCTGTTGGTCGCTTGGTTGTATACGGTATGGATCGGGATTGCCGAGCTGATAATTGCATCAATGTCGGTGAGAGTGAACAGAAAGGCGATCGTCCAGGGAATGACCGTAAACATGCCAATCAACATGGTCATCCCCATAGCCTTTGGGACACTCTTGGCTGGACAAGGGACTTCTTCGGCAATGTGTGTTGCGCCGTCGATGGCAAGGTAGGCATACATGCACGTTCCCAGTCCGACAATGAAAGAAGCCCCATCATTCCAGCCAGACTCGTTCTTGTATTCGGTGAATACGGCTTTCGCAGATTGTGGGTGACGTTGGGTGGCCAGGACCGTAACAAAACTTGCCATGAAGCCGGCAACACTGCACCAGAGCAGGATGATTTCACCCCTGGGGATTGCATTCGGGCTGAAACAGACAATACACGTGGCAATGATCATGATCAGCAGGTATATAAGGTATGTCTGCCAGGCTTCGACTGTATATGAAGGATGGTAGATGCTAGCAAGACTGCCAGCCATTTGAGCTAGAAGGTAACAAGGGTGTTAGTGGGAGAGATTCTTCGTGGGTGTTTGATGTCTTACCGCACACGATGGCGGTCGAGGCGCTGGTCAAACACCATGCGGCAATGCTCAACCAGCCGATCACGAAGGCAACAAGCGAGCGATACTTGGGTGATGCCACCATGTATGCAAAATGATACTGTCCACCACTGGAGGGGAAAGCAGAGGCCAGCTCCGCTAATCCAGCAGCTGCATCCCAAAGGTCAACTTCTGGCTCAAAAGTGATTGGTTCAAAGGACCTACTAATAATGCAGCATGCAATCGATGCGACGATGAGACCGAAGAACACCATTGGACTACCTCCCATGTCCAATGGTGTGATAAAAGTAGCAGAATATCCCAGCCATGAGTTTGTCATACTAAACCCCAGAGCCAGAGTTGACAGTATAGAAAACCGTTGAACCAGCTCGTGGTTCGAAGCGGGCTTCACGCTTTCTTGGTCGTCTGCGACAGTCTTCATAGTACTCGTACCCATTGTGAAGTATAAAGGAAGATATGATAGCCTCGAATTCTGGTGGTTCTCCTTTTCTTTAGTATCAAGATTCAGCCATTCTTATGACGGATGATCGTTCCTCTGTTATCTCCTCCCCTTGCCACTCGGGGCTTCCAACCCATCATGTACACTTGATAATCGGCTATAGTATTTCGAGGACATCTGTATCCAATCAAAGGCATGGAATTAACCAAATCAACGATTACGAGACGGGAACTGGGCTGATAAGGTGTTGGGGCTCAGTGGTAGCTTTACGTCCAACTCAGATATATACCCAAATGGGAATGGTTCGGTTTCCCCGGGTTCTCATTCACCTGCTCAACCCAGCATGTCTATCCGAGGCAATTATACCCGGGGGCTTATATAGACCTTATATATGGTTCATTCTTATCAGGATAGTGTCATCAGACTCACGTTTAGGTCATGTTGTCATTATTTAATCGATCCACCCCCATGGTCCTGAAGTACTTTCTACAAGACATGTGGGTTTTAACTTTCTTGCTTCCGAAGCTTAGTCAAGTCCCAAGGTTCACTCAGATATGCCCAAAGGGACAATGTTTCATGCAGACTGAATTCAGGGCATCCGAAGACAAAGATAACATGAACAACGATGACATCAGATGTGAGTCTCATCTCGGGTTATTACCTCTCTTTCATGATATATATCGGCTGTCTACGATGCGCTGGCATTGTTTATACCGCCTTGATTATTATTAAATGAATCATGATATCGAGCAGAATACTTCAACCTTGATTATAGTCAATTGACAATCAAAGCTTTTTAATGTTTCTACAGTCTCGAAATCAGTACCCACGTTCCTAGGCAGTTTCAAAGTTCCAATGTTGAGGGGTTCCAATGCCAGCCGCCTAAAGCCGAGGCAAACCGAATTCCCTCAACAATTGAGGTACTTCTAAAAAGGCAGGCAGCCGCTAGATATAATCAAAAAATACAAATTATGCCTTCAAGACTACAACATGACCCCGAGACATAGGGCAGAAACACCGATTACAAGGGGAATACAATCAACTGAATGGACAAAGTTCTTGCACCCTTATAGGGCAGAGCGGGGACGAAAATTACGTGACAGGTGTGAAATACCATAACGCCGATACGATAGAGCTCCTGCGGTGCATTTCTGCCGATAGCAGACAATTCCGAACGGCATCACCTTTTTTTTTTATGGAGATGCTCCCGTCTACGCCGCATAACCCAGCACGTTTGTTCGGACAGATGGAAAATTAATGCGATATAATAGTCGACTGTCCGAATGCTGGATTCCGTCGACTAAATACAAACTCCTATTTCTTTCTTGTGGCGCGTGCCGAGCTGCCTCGGCTTCTGGTGAGGTCATTGTCGCGACACAGCTCCTTGCCATCGACTGCATACCACTTGGGATTCTTGAGTTTTATGCACACAAACAAATGCTCTGCAGTTTGCTTTGAGCTTGACTTAGCTACTTTCATTTCATCATACCTTGCACTTCCGCCAGCTCCGGCAGCCTTCCTCGCCGTCATGGCCGCCCCTCGATTGACCATGCAGCCGTTCTCACGGTCTGTCTGTACAGCAGTGTCTGTCGCCAGAACGGGCGCACTTCGTTCTGCTCATCGACGACCCCAGACGAATACCCTCGCTCTCCGCTCATCGTCCCTTTTATCTCCGTCCTTGCCGCTTTCCTCTCCTCAAATCCGATACAGCTCCTACTCTTCTCCAGACGCAGCTCCCAATACGCGAAAGAAGGTCACTCTCCAAACAATAAAAAACCTCTATAAGAAGGGCGAGCCAATTGCCATGCTTACGGCCCATGACTTCCCCACCGCTCACGTTGCTGATGCGGCTGGTATTGATGTCGTGTTAGTCGGTGATAGCTTGGGGATGGTGTCGATGGGACTGGAGAACACAACGGAGGTTGTGATGGAGGAAATGATCATGCATTGTCGGAGTGTTGTCCGCGGCGCAAAGAGTGCATTTATTGTAAGTGAGCGCCGATCTTGCTTGGCACGAACTAGAGCTGACATCTGCAGGTTGGTGATCTACCCATGGGCTCGTACGAGGTGAGCCCAGAACAGGCCGTCGAATCCTCCCTTCGCCTGGTAAAGGAGGGCCGTGTACACGGTGTTAAGATTGAAGGAGGCGAGGAGCTGGGCCCGACTATCAAGCGGATCACTCAAGCTGGTATCCCTGTCGTTGGCCACGTAGGCCTTACACCACAACGACAAAATGCGCTCGGTGGCTTCCGGGTTCAAGGAAAGACATGTACCAGTGCGATGAAGCTGTTGCGCGATGCGTTAGTCATGCAAGAGGCCGGAGTGTGCATGTTTGTGCTTGAAGCAATGCCCGCGGAGGTGGCTACCCTTATTACGAGCAAGCTCAAGGTCCCGACGATCGGCATCGGTGCCGGTAACGGATGCTCAGGCCAGGTCCTCGTCCAAGTGGATATGAGCGGAAATTTCCAGCCCGGTCGGTTCGTGCCCAAATTCGTCAAGAAATACGCCGATGTATGGGGCGAAGCCACACGGGGAATCGTGCAGTATCGCGACGAAGTCAAGAGCCGCGCTTTCCCTTCGCAGGAATACACATATCCCATCTCACCGGAAGAGCTGGCGAAGTTCGAGAAGGAGGTGGATGCAAAATATCAAAAATAACGATTGTATAATGTCATGGTCATCATTTGTACATAAGATCATTCATCGGTTCGTGCTGGGCGCTATGCTCAGCCGAATGCCGGCGTCATTGAGTAGGCGACAATCAATTGATCGTCTGATTTGAAACACTGTGAATCCTTGTCAGATGTGATCACGCGTTTCCGTAGAAATTGAAGTAGATCTTACCCTCCAGAGCCCACCAACCCCCTCATCGAGGCCGGGCGCGAAGACGCTATTAACATAGCAGAAGACCGAGTCCGTGTCTTTGCAGTCTAGCTTCTTGCGAAGGAACTTGACGACCGTTTCGAACTTCTGCGACGCGCTAACCTTAAAAACCCTAGTTTTGAGCATCGGCGCCGAGGGCAAAGGTTGAAAACGAACAGTGACTGGATTCACGTCAATCATCAAGAACAGGCAGCGGGATGTAATGTTTTCCAGGTAAATATGGCGTGGCGCACGGAGTTGGCGATTGGGGGGGGCTGAACATGGAAGATTGGGCGCATACCTTTGTGATTGTCGATATGTTCCACATCGGCGAGAGCCTGGTGGGCATCGCGAGGTAGACCAGTCAGCATGACTGATGCGGTCATATTCATGGGTAAATCAGCCCCATGTTGATCGTCGGGAATCGGAGCATCCATGCTCGGCGATGAATCTTGAGGTTGACCGGAACTGGTGCGATAGCTGAGGCTACTGGAGGGGGAGTTACGCGGAGAGCGCTCTAGTGGAGACGAGGGATCCATGAGTTCCTTTTCAGGGGCTTATCGAATATGAAATGGCTGGTGATTTCGGTGGAGAAAGTAGTGGGGAAACATTGTATTGCGAATCGCGACTCTATCCGCTCCCGATGACTGTAGCCCGAACTTAATTTTGGATCTTCGTTTCATGACACAACGGTCAACTGGACGCTGAAAATGCCTATTTTGATGCTTGAGTGTGCTTTCTACCAAAATACTAGGTGATAGCGCATCCCTCAGATTCTTGCCAGGACGTGGACATGGTCATAAACTTTTAGCTGGAGACTTCCTCGCTCATTCCGCCAACTCACGACAATGAGTCCACGAATTGACGACTTCCATTCACAGCGAAGATCAGCTGCCACCGCAGAGTCTCCGTTACCGCACCAGTGTCGATGCCTTGGTGCCATACCTGATTCATCCTATTCATTAATGGAAGAATTCTACGTAATCTAGAGCTGGCGGGTCACGTAAATCCATGGCAGAGCTCAAGCCTATGTTTGCCACCCGGACGCCGGCACCTACAATGTTCGCTTCAGAAAACTCACAACTTTAAATGCATCATGTAGCACAAGCCCCTTGAGTTATTCTAAAATCTGCTCGATCTTAAAGACAAATTATGTGAGTCGTTCGGTTTGCTAACGCGACTGTGAAGCGATCAGTCAGTTGCCTCAGTAACCGAAGTCTGACGTTTGAGAACCATGGATTGCGGAGGGAGTGTGTCCAATAGTGACACTTGAAATGTTTAGCTCATCGTTTCCACCTTGTCACGAATACGGTATATGGCCAATGACACCATCATGGACTTGACAGTAGGTGATCGGTGATCTTGTCGCGGATCGTTGTCCATGTATGCGGTCTCGCCCCGCGTCAAACGAGATCTTGGAAAGATATGGGTACCATAACCTTCTAGTCATGGAGAAATCGCGGCGTTCGACCAAAAGTCGGACAACAACAAGGTAAGTCGTCTTCCGAATCCTGTGTTTTGGCTTTTCTAAGTCTAGCAGTCACTGGTGGGAAGCCACGACAGGATGTCCTGTCCTTGCGGTATGCCGAATATGCCTGATCAACCTACCTTATAGGTTACTGAAGAATAGAAGGGCTCCCTAAGTGTGATGGCTCTCATGTTCAACATCTGCGCGCTTGTGAAGGGATGGCTTCAGAGTGATTCAGCGTATGGGTCAATATCAGAGCTACCCACACCTAGCTGGTAAGAGTATTATACTTCATCTATATACTCACTTTTCTTGTAGTTCAAAGACTAACACATATTCAGGATTACTGGACTCAAAGCAGCTTCATTAGCTTTATCTACCGTCGCTTACATAGCGTACCTACTCACGATGATCACCCACATTGATCCGATCAAGGGATTCATGGTAACGGTGACCGGTTGGCTCGCCTCAGCCATTATCCTATTTACCTTAATCGGCATCGAGGCTCGACAGCACCAACAAGCCCAAGCCCAACAAGCTCTCATATATACCCAGAACTTTTTCGCCGGGGTCATTTCCGCCGGGCTCTACGTTCTGACAGCAGTTCTACTCTCCATTTACGTGGTTAGCTTGAAGATATTCCCCTTCAGTTCCGCAGATAGACGAAAGATCGAATGCACAAGTATTGTGCTTCGAATCACTAGTTTTGCCATCTTGCTTCTCGGAGGGGCTGCAGTATACAGCGACATTGAAGGCTGGTCGTTGATGGATTCTCTCTACTTCACCGACTACACGCTCCTGACCATTGGTATTGGGAATTTCGCCCCTAAGACCCATTTAGGGCGCAGCTTGCTGTTTCCCTTCGCCACTATGGGGATCACTAGCTTGGGTCTAGTTATCAGCAGTGTGGCATCTTTCACTGACAAGATGAGGGAAATTAAACTTAAGCGTAATATCAGAGAGACTCGAAGAGAGTTTCGTAATACAGACTTGGAGGAAACAACTGATGGATTATCAACGGTTGACGGCGATGAATCTCGATTCCCTTCAGTTAAAGGTCATATCCCAAAATGCGAAGAGATCATCAAAATGCGCAACGCCAGGTATGAATTCTATCAAAGGACGAGATGGGCGGATTTAGGATTATTCTTAGCTGCATGGTTCGTTCTGTGGCTTGTCAGTGCGGGTGTCTTTTACCACTCTGAGAAGGATGCCAACTGGTCCTACTTTGTGGCTCTATATTTCACCTACACATCACTCACCACAATCGGATATGGGGATCTATTCCCCACAAGCAATTTCGGCAAAGTCTTCTTCATCTTCTGGTCATTACTGGCCATTCCAGTCCTGACAAATCTGGTCACTGTGATCGGCAACATTTTCCACATATGGCTGGCTTTCTGCTCTGGTTGGATAAGGCGGCACGTCTTTTGCAGAGATGGCACGAGTGAGCACAATCACGAGCATATGCGGCGGTCGGGCTTTGTTGCGAAGAAAGAACCCCTTAACCCGGCGCTACGGGATTCGGGGATCAGTATGGAGAGGCGGGAACAGCCTTATATACAGACTAGGCAAGCCCTGCCAGCTACGCATGTCAGCTTTGAACCAAACAACTCATTCAAAGACGAACAATACCAGACTACGTCCAGGAGGGCTGTGACGCACTATCGATTGTTGCTTCTGGAAGAGATCGAAGACCTCATTTCAGTGACGAGGGATGATTCACTTGAACATCAGGAAGAGCTTTGTTGTAGATGGGCGAGGATAATTCCTATGCTTGAGTCTAAGGACGATGCTGGCAGCCTTTCCAACCTACTGCCACTGTTCCTGCCCGCAAAATTCGAAAAAATGACAGAGGGCATGTTCAAGGGTCGTAAGAAGAAAATATCGGAGAGGAACGTCGAGATCTTATGGATGGTGACCTTGTTAGTGGAGAAACTTTCTTTGGACTTACGCCAGGAGCTTTTTGGAAAGATCTAATGAAGTATAGCTTTGGACCTAGTCAAGTCCTTAAGGCGAAGCTTCATGAGAGCACGGATCCACCGATCTAGATTTTGTGATATTCAATAGTTGGGAAGCCGTGCACAAATAAATTTCGTGTGTCCATAAACATATTCTCTATCTCTAACTACAGAAACTTGAACTTGGCTATACTCTAGGTCAACCTAATCAAGTCAGCCGCCCGTTCGGCAACGGCATATACTGTCGCCATCGGATTGGCCTGAGAAATCAGAGGGAAGACACTCGCGTCAACAACCCGCACGTTCCTCGTTCCATAAACCCGGAGTTCCTCTGATACCACACCACCAGCTTCCCGGGGAAGCATAGCAGCAGTCCCACATGTGTGATGAGCTGTCAAGGCGGTCGCCTGGCGTAACATTTCTTTGGTCGCTGCTAGGTCCAGTGGTGGACTTGGCTGAAGGAATGACTCAAGAGCAGGGGAGGTAGTCAACTCGTGCAGCTTTTGCATATGACGTGCCAAAATCTCGATGTCAATCTCATTCGCAAGGAACTGGGTATCAACGATCGGCTTTGCATTGGGATCAGACGATGGAATGTGTATACTCCCCCGAGAGAACGGGAAGCTTGGAAGAATGGCTAGGAAGGCAATGCCCCCAGGCATGACGGCTAGGAGATTACATGCAGATGCTTCATCGGGACTCCTGAGAATGGATTTAGTCACATCTTCAGAGGTGCTGAATCCAGAGGTGCTGGATTCTGGGTTTGCTGTGAATACCCGTTCCTGGTCATCTTGGTCGAGACGAGTGAACGCCAAGGTTTTAATCCCGGGTGTGAGTCCTTCACTCTTAAGGGAAGTAGTCAAGATGCCCATCATATGATTCTGTAAGTTTTCGCCCACGCCAGGGTGATCGATGATGACGGGAATACCGAGTTTATTAAGACGGTTTCTTTGTCCCACTCCTGATAATTCAAGCACCTTAGGTGTGTGGAAAGCACCCGCCGCAAGAATGATCTCTTTCTTTGCCTGGACATTCACAATTTGTCCATTCCATTCAACCTCCACTGCAGTGGCAACAGCATCTTCTGACTCCATGGCAAAAACAATTTTGCGTACCGTTGCGTTAGTCACGATGTTTAAGTTTGCATGACTAGAACCCCGGTATTGACAGTCTGCGCTACTACGAAACCCGGAGACCGGGTCAATAGTGGCAGTGTAAGCCCTAGATCCGACTGACTTCTGACCCCCGAGGGCATCAGTTGTGTATTTGTATCCCTGGTCCTGAAGCGCTTGGTTCCAAGCCTCAATAAGAGGCAAGGTGTCTTGCTCTTTAAGAGCAGGATAGGTCACTTGGATTGGACCCTGACCTTCTTTAGAAGATTCGCCAGGAGATGACACGGTGTAAGATTTCTTGAGATAGGGCAACAAAGTTTCCCAATTCCAACTCGGGTTGCCTAGCTTTGCCCACGCATTGATCCCTGCGGGAGACGGCGGGACCCACGCCAGTCCGTTGAGGGCCGAAGACCCACCGAGCATTCGGCCCGCGGGGTGATCTTGTTCACGATTGTTCAGGCCGGCCTAGGTGATAGTAAAGGTGTCAGCTTGAGGCATATAGTTACCTAACCGTCTGGTAAACGTACCTGTGGCACAATCTTAAACTGCCAATCGAGTTCTGATCCACCCAAGCTGGGCCAAGCATTGGGATTCTGGACTCGGGGGTCTGCCGTACGATCGGGGCCACTCTCCAACACCACAACTTGCTTGTCTGGAAGTTCGGATGCTAGTCGGCTTGCAACCACTAGTCCTGCAGTTCCACCACCGATAATGAGGTAATCCGCATTCTGAGGCAGTGTGTCTGCCATGATGATGTGTGGATAATCGACAGAGGCAACCTTGGAAGGAGTTCAAATTTTATATGGAAAGGAACGAGAAATAGTACGATCAAAATTGTGGAAGAGGACAGGCGGCAATTTAAATTCCAAAAGATATCCCGTCCGACCCCGCTCTGGTATCATTCTATTGATGATCAAAGCAATGTTGAGGTACTATCGTTATTCCATACCAAGTCATTTGAGCTGCATTGGCCCCCACTGCCTACGGTACTTGTAGGCAAATCCCCACATGGCGCGAGCTGACGCGCAGTCGCTTTCCAAGGTCGCTAAGCTTCAACCCATGTAGAGTGACCCGCCGATCACGATTTTGGGCCCCAAATCTTTCCCTATGTATAACTACTCTCAGCAGACCCCTGTTCACAGCGAGGCACATTTGAGATGCACTTATGCAACCCGACGATCCCCATATTTGCAGTGGCGAGAACTTTGGCCCCAGACACCAAATTGACAGCAGACAAATATGGAGCGACAGCCCCTAAGCGAACCAAAGTCTCCTCAGTTATTGGAAGCGAATGATTTTCTCCCCACTGATCAGCCCTTTCAATCCGAGTTTGCCGTGTGTGTTTTTGTTCTTTTTCTTTTCTTTTTTTTGGTAGTTCTAAATAGCCCAGTCACCACTAGCTTGCATGGATTGTGCCTTGTTTGCTGTTCCAAACACAAGATGCGTCAAGGTCGACACAGTACGTCTAGATCTCAGCTCATCATTCTTGTACTGATTATTGCGGATAACTTCAGATATTAGAGATCTCTGAGATTCCTGCTTATGCGCAGGAATCCATGACTTGACACAGTTTGACGATATACAAATACTAAACCCTACTATACAGCTTGTACGTTCAGTTGCTCTTAAGTATGATAGATCCCCCACAGAACAGCCTGAGAATGGACGTTTCCATTGCAATCCATGTAACCTCTTGCACCGACCTTGCCATCGCTGGCAAACCGCTTGACCGACTCATTGATCAGATCAATGACATCTTGCCCCCCAACCACAAAATTCACATTCCCATTCACCTTCGTGGCCTCCACGCCTAGCGCACATGTCCCGAACCGGACAATCCTGCGCTGGTGCTTGCCAACAACCTGCGTAATATAGCCCGTGCTGGCATCACCCTGGATATTCTGAATGATGACCATACAGTCGTCAACCAGCGGCGATCCACCGCTAGTTTGATTTTCAAAAGTAGAGTCACCACAGGTGTCCTTGCCCGGTGGGATATCGCACGGGTAATTATCACTGGAACCTTTATCGGCGGTATCCCAGGACTTGAACGCGCGCTCAGGGCTGCAAACAGGAATGCGCATAAATCCGGGCGTCGTTACATCCACGTCCAATAGGTTGTCGATTGTACCTTCGTTGGTGGGGTCCGCAGAGCCTCCGCCGTTTGTCTTGCCATTCTGCTTCCATGTACGCACCGAGCCCTTGATCAGATCCTCCTTGGTGATGCCGCCGAAGTTGCCGTCACTAAGGGAGTCAAGACCGGGAGGCATGGAGAACTTGTTGTCAGAGCACACTTTCTGACAGGGACCTTTGTCGTAACACATAGTCTTGCATTCGACGGCGTTGCCATCTGGATAGACAAGGTAGTACTGTTGCCCGTCGATGCAGGCACCAGTGCTCGACATGGTGTCGTCTGTGAGGTAGTCTGTGAGCTCTTTGCCTCCACAGGCATGACCTGCGTCGATGATGAATGCGTAGCTCTTCGAGACATGCCAGAGAGTGGGGATGGCATAGCCAAAGAAACATTTTTTGATGTTGGCGCGCAGCTCATTCTTATCGGTAGTCGCATCACCTGCCGGGGGCTCTTGCTCGAATAATCCCGTCTCGAGGAGCCTTCCATTGGATATGGTATCTTCGAGAATTTTGATGGAATCTGGCTGTCCATCAAACATCTTGCCAAGCGAAATAGTGGAAACGTTGGCCCAACGCTCGACAACCTGCCCCATGTAGTTCGAGAACGCATCCTGTGACTCCGGCGTCCATGGAGAATCTTCGTCGGGTATAAGGTCTTTCGCGATAGTGGTACTCTGTCCGATCAGGGTCATGGTGGTATCCTTAACGTTGTCAAGGACACTTGACTCCAGGAAGTAAGGAAGTCGTTTGAGGACTGTGTTAAAGAAAGGCCCAGCAGTACCGAGTGTTCCCAGGGTGAGAAGATCAATAAACAGTAATAGCCAGGTGTCATCCTCTTCGGGGGGAATCGGCGCGAATTTGTTCTCCAAGTCATCAAGTGTCGTGCTGGCCAGGATGGTGGCCTCAAATAGACTGTCGTGATAGTCCTTGTATAGCATGTGGATCTTGACCAAGCAATTCCAGATCAGCTGCGCTGCAGGCCCCGAAGTGACGCCGTTGGCACTATTGGGGCAGTCCAGAACCCCACAGCTGTCGTCCGTCAGCTTACCGCAGTTCTGGTCTTTGCCCATGCCGAGTGTCTCTGTAACCGACTGCATGAAGTCAAAGGCTTTCTTGTATTGGTCCGTGTCCGTCCAGATTCTCACGATATCAGCCCAGGCTGCGTCCGCGTTCAGCGTCTTCCACTGATTGGAGGGTGTGTACGCGCTCGGATGTACCACCATTTTGTGCATACAGTCGAAATCAGTCCAGTTGCCGTTTCGCGAGTCGTCCACCTTGGGATCCTCACCGGCGAGGGCGCGTTTCTTGAAGGCATTCCAGTTCTCTGACGGTCTAGGCACATCATTGTACGTCTGTAGATCACTGGCCCAGTCTGAAGTTCCTCCCAGGCCCCAGGCTGCGTAAAGAGCAGCACGTGTCTTCTTCGTACTGTCGCTCATATACGAAACATACTCGGTGTCATCGTAGACGAGAATATCACTGTTGCTACTCGGATCGAGGAAGTGCTGGGTAACGGCTCGCTTTGGACTGTTCAAGATCTCGGCAATCTCAGCATTGGCAATGTACCCAGCGGTAGCGGTGCATTTGCCTGGTTTCGCATTCGGGTTCAGCCGGTCACCAGTGTAGAAGCAGTTGGGTCCGTAACATCCTGCTTCAGCCATCTTGAAAGCACGTCCATAACTAGTCACGCCGACAACAACCTTGTTTCCGGGGACTCCTGCCTTAGTAATCATTGCCAACGACTGTCGAGTCTCGGTCAGATTGACCTGACTGCGCAGACAGTTACCGGTGCTGCAGCCTTCTTGGGAGTCGCCGCTATAGGCGTCCCACTGGCCGTGGAGATCGTAGGTCATGTAGACGATATAGTCCACAATCTTGCTTATTTGTGCAATTGGGAATTGTTTCAGATACCAGTAGGAGGCGGGAGCAGCGATGGAGATTGATTTGCCAGGAAGCAGGTTCTTGAGCACGACTAGGAAAGCAAGGTAATTAGGGCCGTCCTCCGCGCTTCCCGGATCATTCTCTGGAAGATCGGGCGCACCGGGGTATTCCCAGTCAATGTCAACACCATCTAGGTCATTATCGCGGATAAAGGTTGCAATCTTCTGAGCCATGTTCAATCGGTTCGCGGGCTTAACACCATTGCGGAAAATCTGATACGTCTCGGGCATAGTCGAGAAATCCCAACCACCGAAGGAAAGGATATTTTTGGCGCCCACAATTTTCTTGAATTCCTGGAAATTGTATGAAGACAACATGTCACCAGTTTCGACATCAAACGAGGGGGTCAACGTGCCAAAGCCAAAGTGAATATGCGTGTGCTGCGAGGTATCGATCTGGGAGGCATCTTGAAACAGACAGTCACGTTTCAAATTGTAGCCTTCATAGTAGGCAATTTTGACGGCGCCGGATCCGCTACCTTTCACAATATCCATTCCGCAGTTTGAGATACAGCCATAGGTACCTTTCTTGGCGGTTCCTGGAGGGCCAGTATTGGTATCAATACAAAAGTCCTTGGTAATGCCGCACTGGCCCCAGATGTTGCAGCACGAATTCAGTGGACAGGGGTTGAGCTTGGCAATATCAGTGCCATCGGTTGGAGGCTTCGATCCTGGTTTTTGAGGACCACATTGGGCATTGGGGATCTCGGCAGGAAATGGCGGAGTCCCTTTGCTCAGACACATCACTGTCTTCGCGTACAGAGGAGCGCAGCTGTTCCATCCCCATGTTTTCTTGTTGAAATCTTCAATGTCTTTTCTAGTAATGCTATACTCGGCCGCAAGGTCGTCGCAGTTGTCATCATTCTTGACCTCATAGGCATAGCATGAACCATCCGCGTTTTGCTTAGGACTGAAGTCTGGGAGGGTTCCCTGGGAGCAACAGACATGCTGCTTGGGCTTCAAATTTGAGCAAAATCCACTGCCCGGGTTGTACTTGGTAAAGTCCGCTGCTGACACGCCACACTTTACCGCCAACTCGGGACAGCCATTGCCATAGTCAACCTGAACCGTGCGACACTCAGCACGAGTGCGAAGCTTTGAAGCCCCAGAAGTGGCAACAATGGGGCTTGTGCTGCTATGCGCAGTGCTGCTGGTGCGGTTCGCGCTCAGAAGTGGCGTGGTGAAGGTGACTGAACCAGAAAGCTTGGTAGACCCAGTAAATGACAAACATGTCCCCTGAGACCAAGACTTGATAGCGTTCTGAATAGAGGTAAAGGTGCCATTGCTAGTGGCCATGAGACCAAAGATGTGTGTGCTGTCGTGGTTCTCTTCGCAGAGCTGTATGGCCAATGTAGGTGTTGAGACGGTAAGATTGTCCACGTTATCTTGAAAGAGCTTTAAGGCGGACTGAGAAAGTCCTTGGTTCAGCAGACCTTTTCCAATGTAGAGACCAATAGTTGCAGCACCCGACTGGCCATAGATGATGAAAGGACTCTCTGTGGCCCCATGGCCCTTGTCAACATAGTGACGAATTTGCTTGACGAGAGACCGCAATCCCGAAGTGGCAAGACCGAATCCTTCCTCCCACCAGCCCATCTCGAATCCAACATCGACGGATTTTCCAGAAGCAACCCGCCTAGTAGAAGCGGGGATTTGGGCGAAGTCAGGGCCAAAAGACGAGCAAGCGTAAATCTTGTGCTTTTCATCCCTGTCATCCACGATGTCGTGCATGGAAAAGTCGTAGAACATGGTCTCTTTACATTTCCCTATCTTGTGGAAATCAGGATACACAGACCAGTTTCCTGAATCTGGCCCGGAAACACTGCATCGCTCGGGACAGAAATTCACGCGCTCATAGCTTGGGGTCACAGAGCTCTTGAATCCAGGACTCGCTATGGCTCTATCTGCGACAAGCAGGAGGCCAACTACCCCAGCTCTAAGTGCCGCCGCGAAGGAAAAAACCACCATTTCCCGCACACTTATAAGCAGACAAACGAGCGACGATAGAAAGAGAGGGAAACAAATAATAACAATAGAAAACGAATGAACTTTTGGATAATCCAAGTAGTAATAGGGTTAAAAGAAAGAATGTATCAGCAATAAATATAGAGTGTAATGAGCGATGGACAATTAAAATGCCGAAAAATTGGCCCAGAGGACTTTATATCTCTCGAGGCTCTCGGGGTTCTACTCTCTCTCTCGAGCCTCCAACGTAAACCATTTACCCCTTGTACCAATCCTCCGTTCCTTCAGCTTTGGTCACAACTGATACCAGTTCATTTCCTAGCTTATATTGGCTCGGTAGACTGTCGTCTGTGTTTGGCCCCCATGTTGCACTCGTAACGGCTTTGCAACTCGCTCAATCGCGACCGGAACTATCGGCCAAAGGTTAGCGAGAAATGTGGATTGCCTACTTAATAGCAATATCACTGCCGGGTGCGTTTCTGTGGCCTCCACCACTGGTTTTAGAAACTTACTTTTGACCCCCGTGAATGGAACCCATGAGCAAGGATAAGACCATCGAGAACGCATCTCAGGGTCCTGTATAATTTTACTCAACACCTAGCCACTATTGGCGTCTTAGTATCTCCGCCATAGCAGAAATCAGCCAAGACACAGCAGCAAATGCCAAGAAATATGGGCGAATTGGAATTGGGGTTGCTGTGTTGTTGGAGCTGGGAACCCCCCATTTTTGGTCACTCCGAGGGTGCCATGCCAAGGGATTCAGGCCGTCAACCATAATTAAAAATTGGCATGGATTTGCCAAGATTAACACTCGGGCAGCCTCGGGGGTTTCTACAGGAAACCGCTCACTTTCCAGCCCTAAAGGGCTCGTTCGATCTGAACTCCCGAAATTGGCTACGGGTCTTGGGTTACAGTGCGGAGGCACTCGTGCGATGCCAAGGGACAGGGTTTACTCTTAGCATCGGTATTCCGCTTCCCAAAGGAGTTTGAAGTAGCTGGCAAAGATCATACAACTCAGCCGTTTGGTAAAGGGATGAGGACCGCTGCGAGAATGGCTTGCCTGGCTATCAATGCTTGTAACTACTGCATATGCCGTCTGTCAATGGATATATCCTAATCTCTGACTGGGTTCTATTTCTCTTTCTATCAACTTAAAAGCCTTACTGATTGTTGACTCCATATCTTTTTGACATTAGATGGAAAGGCCGCAAAATAATACATAGATAATATGACCCGATACAAGGTTAAGAGACTACGCAGGACAGGTGTATATATAGATAAGTCAAGGCTTTTATTATCTAAGTAAATCGAAGTAATATCTCATCTCCAGATCTCCAAGTAATCGAAGCCTCATGCAGGGGCCTGTTTAGGCGAGAAAGAAGCCTAACGCCTCAACTGCAGCTAATAAGCAGGAAACTCCAGCGACAGCCAACTGTGTCGCGGCATTCTCTTCGCAATAGTCTGGCGGGTCAATGCCGCTGCATACACGAGCTGTGACGGAGGCATTGATGCTTTCAGCAGCGGCTTTGTCGATATGAACCCGGCAAGGATCCGGCGTAGAAGTAGAAGTAGAGTTGGCCATCACCGCGCAGGTGTCATTGTTCCAGGCCTTGGCAGACCACTCCACGCTCGAGGGGACCTTTAATGTTTTGTCAGATACATTGATTATCATGCCATATTCATTTGTGCACGTCTCGTTGGCTGTCGCAGCAACAAGATCCACTTGGGGGGCGGAATTGTCGATGGAGAAATAGGTTGCCCAGGTAGTTTTGTTATGGTCCATTCTTGGTATGCGATCTGGGTTCTCGAAAGATTCTTCGTCGCAACTGTCCCAGGTCAAGGACCAGCTGACTTTGTAGCGACCCTCCTCGCTCGGGAAGCTCATAACCTCGTGTGCGAGGTAGGTGTCTTCGGTCCAGTTTTTCCAGCCAAGATCATGAGACAGCGTGAAGGATGTATGGTCGGTCTGCAAATTCCACATCAAATACTGAATCGAGGGGTTCAAGTATCGCGCACGCTGGGCATTCTGGAAAGCAAAAACGACGGGGAAGTTGTTTGTGGGCGCATATGTGGAGTTTCGCGGGAAAATGAGGTCCACCTCCAGTACACCAGTGTCTGTAGCACTAATGATGTTCCCTATACAGGCAGCGAGCAGCCAGCTAGCGCGAGGAAAGTGCATGTTGAGAGCGAGTTAGATCTCCACGCGTACGCGTTGGCAATGTCGTCAGGAAGTCTGAAGGAAGAAGCACTTGTGGTTTGCCTCAAATAATTAGCATACGAAATAATTTCCAATGTAGCAATCAACGGCGACGGCAAGGCGCCCCAAAAAAAGGGGTCATGCGCCATTCGAAGAAAAGGAATTAGAGACAGGGTCCGGTGGAAGACCAGGTAGGACCTCTAATCCTTGGCCGCATGAGGTCTCGCCTTGGCAGCTATCGTGCTGACCTCTCACAGGCTGGAAGGCCCTCAAAGGTTCTCACGGGTGGAATGGACGGAAAGCGCATATTCGAGGGCCGGCCACAGGCTTGGCAGGGTCTTGGTCCAGCCTTGGCGTGGCTCTCCGCGGCCAGGAGTGCAGCGTTACACTGCATAGGAGATAGTTCCTGACGCTAACTTGCACTTACATGTCGACTCACACCCGTGCTTCTCGATTCGAGCGACTAGGATCTCTTCCTGGCCATGTATGCTACCCTGCGGCTCTAGCGGGCTATCCCACCCGCACTTGTTGTGATCCCAAACCTTGGCACTTATACTCCATTGAGGTATAAACCCGACCACTACAGCTTGGCCAATGCTGCCTACTCAACAATGTGGTGCTGTGGTGACAACTCGAATGGTTGACCACGTGTGGAAAAAGGTACGAACATTGAAATGAGTCAAGGGCATCGGCGTCAATTAACCTCCGAAGGATGGGAAGCACGCTAAGAGACATGGATGCAACCGGATCAGACAGAATAGTACCTCCACGGGACTTGAAGGGCCCGAGCATGATGTATAAAGTTTGACAGAGATCGCAGTCAGGAGTCAAATCGTCCCTCACCCAACTTCAATCCTACCGACATAATGCGCTTCACTTATCTGTTTACTCTCGGAGCAGCCCCAGCAATGGCTGTGGTCCTGAGCCACCGGGCTGTCAACTGCGATTTTGCGACGAACGCTGATGCAGGAGCTACATGTTTGAGCTTTGCCAGCTCCTGGGGACTCTCTGTAGAGAACCTCCAACAGCTGAATCCAGGGATCTCCTGCCCTAATCCCGATACCAGCAAGTCATACTGCGTGATTGGCACTGTCAAAGATGACCCGTCGAGCACAACGACCACTACCACTAATGAGGCTGTAACCACCACCGATTCTGCGTCTGATCACTCTCCCACCATGCCCGGTATTGCCAGCAACTGCGATGGCTTCTACAAGGTGGCATCCGGTGACCAATGTGACACTATTGCGGCAAAGTACGGCATCAGCGAGGCCCAGTTCAGGAGCTGGAACAGTCAGGTCAATGAAAGTACGTCTTCCACTTACTTCCCCTTTGTGCACTAAGAGCTTTTATGATCTATAGTATAAGAATCTGACATCTGTAGAATGCACAAACCTATGGCTAGACTACTACATCTGCGTACACGTCCCCGGCGCAACGACTACCCCAGCACCCAAGCCCACCACCGAGCCCTCAGGCCCCACACCCCAAATGCCGGGTATTGTTGCAAACTGCAACAGCTACCACCTGATCCAGGCTGGCGACAGCTGTTACTCAATCAACACTGCTGCGAAGATCACGTTGGCGCAGTTCCGTGCTTGGAATACTCTTGTCGACGCGGCGTGTAGCAATCTGTGGCTGGGATACTATGTCTGCGTTGGTGTTTAAAGTGTTCCCGCAATGCAGGCTGTCTATCCACTATCAAGAGATGAGAGGTGGCGTGAAACAGTCGGTCAAAGGCTGGAGTCTAGTGTTGGAGAGATGGAGGTCAGTAAGGAATTTAAAATAATACATCAAGTGTTATAGGGATTAGCTGGCACAAATTGAACTATAGAAGCAACTCCTCAATAGCCGGATAAAGGTTGGATCACTTTTCTGTATACGCAAAGTGTGTTGTATTTGCTTCGGATCTATGGGGTTGGTATACATTGTCCATGAGCCCCTAAAGTAGCAACAAATTCATTCATTGAAAATCCATTCCAGGTAACGTTAATATGTTGCCTAGTGCCGCCAATTAATCAATCTATCTACGCTAATTCAATGCCAAAAATTGGAATATGATCACCAAGCCAAGACTTCCTTCTGGGCCCCACAGCTCAGAGCAGCACAGATCTCCTCATCCTTGTCACTCACCTGCGAGTTACACGGCACCTTCTGTTTCGCTGGCCATATTTCCCGCCCTTGAGCCTTCTCACGCTCGAAATGTTCCGTAATGACCTCGCGAGCAGTGCTCTGGAAGAAAAGCGGAGCTTTCTCAAATTTAGGATGCAGCTCACCACTGACGAAAACGTTCCGGTCGAGGTTCTTCTGTGCATTGTCGCAGAGGACTTTGTCTTCTCTCATAACGCGCTCGTACATGTCACTGATCGCATGGAAATCGCCATCGCCGGAGTTTTTGTTGCGGTAGATTTCGTAAGACATCTTGGAGGAACTGGCGCTTTTGGGGAGGAATTTCTGGATCATGATAAAGTGTGGTCTGGTAGAGAGGATTTTGTCAGCGAACCGCTCATTGAAAAAGTCTCTAGCACTCCAGGGGGTGGGGAACATACGAAACAACCATGGCGGAAATCGGGAAATAATATGTACTGGCAGTGTAAAGGCCCTTTTCCCTCTGCTCTGGCGTAGAGACGCAATGGTGTTGGATATGTCCATCCTTGAGGTCGCTGTCGAAGGAATCCAGGTTGAGGAAATCGGGGATGTCAGGGTGTGTTGTGGGACAGTGGTAGCATTCATTGAAGTTGTCCGCCAAGATCTTCCAGTTATACTGGCCATCCAGCTCATATGTATGATCAAGGTCATATTCATCGAAGTTGTACTCCTTATACCGCTCCTGCGTATCGACGTCTTGGAAGTGCTCCTCCCATGGAATTTCTGGGACCTCATTTGCATCCAAATTGACCCAGATAAACCCATTGACATCGACCTTGACATGTATCCGGAACAGACTGTTTTGGTCCTTATTGAAGTTTAGATCTTTGTAGCCGGGCGCTTTGGCGAGTTTGCCATTCAATCCATAGGACCAACCGTGATAACGACAGGATAGAATTTTGGAGTTACCAGAACCCTCTTTCTCAACCACTGGATATGCGCGATGTCTGCAAACGTTGTGGAATGCATTCACATTCCCTTCTCGGTCTCGAGTGATGATGAAGTCAAAGCCCGCAATCTCATAACGGAGCCAATCGCCTGTTTCCTTGACTCGCGAGCTGTGGGTGATAAAAAGCCATCTTTTGGAGAAGATGGCTCGACGCTCTAGCTCGTACATCTCAGGCGATTTGTACCATGATGCAGGTAAAGCTCGGACAGGGGAATCTCTCACTGGTTCGTTGGAGAGAGCCTGGTTACCGAAGCCGAGATAGTGCAGCATGGTGGCCATGGTGGTACAAAATCCGGAAGAAAATGCCTTTGAAGCTTGGAGTGCTCATGTCATTCATTGCAGCCCTTATATGTCTTATAGCTCATCTGATCTGAAACGGTGCCTGTATTTTTGCTCCGATCAGGTGGGAACCCATTGTTTCGACATAGTAAAGCAACCCGCTGATAAGCACCGATATAGGTAACGGAACCCACCGATGAACGGGTCATGTTCCCGAGACCAGAACATCAACCCATTTGTTTGTTACAACATTGCAATTGCAATTTGAAATAAGGAAGAGTTACTGAGCCTGCAATATCACATGTCATCGGCATATTCAAAGCATAATGGCCTCTACGTGAGTTCGTAGTGAATCATCGGGGGCGATGAGAATGCGAGTTTGATGATGAGTAGATCTTGATAGCTGGTGGCTTGAACCTTAGAGCTTGATCACCTGCCATAGGAAGTGACAAATCTAGATGAGTCGATAAGAACATCCCAGTCAATCGGTAAAATCCATGTCACGAATGGGAATGATTGCCAAATTAGGGTATATATCCATCCATGGATGAGTTCTCAAAATCGGGAGCGTACCCGATTGGCTATGTATTTAGACAAGATAGACCCTCTTTGTTCAAACGCTGGTCGGTAGAGGGTTCAATCTCCCAAAGAAGTAGCCCACGATCTGGTTTAATCTTTATTTATCACCTGCGCAGCATTCCCTAACGTCGCACAAAGAGTGACGGTGTGATAAGACCAATTGATCCTCCCACAGACTGTCGATCTTCTTTCACCCGAGTTCATGATGCTTGCAGTTATGATAGGGAATTGATTTATTATACACCGAGCAATCTTAATGCTTATCTTTGACAGCATTTGAATTTGTTGGCTTGTGTGACTCCATTATCTGTTCAAGCCACTGAACCGCTGGTCCCTATTCACATATAGTCTTTCGTTCCCTCCTCGCAAAACCTCCAAAACTCGGTTGCACGACCCATCCCACCATCCTCTATTGTCTTCGAAGTATGCTGCAAATCCGCCGCCAGGCCAAGGTGAAGTCGACCCCACGGGATGACCTTTAAAGTATCGTGGTTCTCCAAGCTCAGATCGGGCGAGAATCCCGCGTGTAGAAGGGTGTGGGCAGCCAAGACAGGACTGTGCAACAAAGGCCAGGAAAGAAGCTCCATTATGTGTGGGTGTTGCTGGCCCGGAGGTCTGTGCTACGCTGACAACACCACTCTCACCATCTCAAAGTGCCATCCCCACTACGAGGAACCAATTTTAACCGACGAGGCAGTGTAGTTGGCGACGTAATCTTGAAAGGGATTGGTCAGGTTCTCCATAATTAGGGCCCCTTGTGGGGCAGAGAACTCGAGAAGCTTGCTACTAATCCAGATTACGCGAGCAGAACCAGGGCTTGCGGTCGCAGCTGCAGCTTTAGAGAAGGCAGTTGTACACGGGTAAAGAAGAGTGGTCCTAGACAATTTGTTGCGAGTTGAAGCTCGACTCCCTTTTTGAAAATGCTGCCGACAGGAGGTTGAGAGACATCTGCATTATTGAAAAGCAGGTCTAGTTTGGTCTCCTTTGCGTGGAAGGCATGACAGTCTTTTTGATCGTCGTCAGGTCGGCCAGGTACGTACAGGGGTAGAAACACCAAATCACCCCTTCTCGGCGTGGGGAACTGCACGCTGTAGAGTTTCTATTGAACCTTTGGCTTTTTTTTCGGATCACCCTGCGATATAGATTTTGGCACCTGTGCCATGAAGAATCTTGGCTAGCTTGAACCCGAATGCCTGAGGCTGCCCCGGCGATGAGGACAGCCTTCCCCGATTGACCAAGAAGGTCGTCAGGCGTGAAAAAAGGACGAGGCGGAAACACTTGTGAGGATTGAATACCCATCACGATGATCAACGTAGGTTATTCTTGAATGGTCCAAGAGAACGGGGGAAAAGACGGATGAAGACTAAAAGCGACATACTCCTGAGTCTTTACGTGTGGAATAATGTGGCCCCCAATTTAATCCCTTGTCAACTTAGAAACGTTTAAACGGGTTACCTGGAAACTCGAAGAAAGCATTTTTACGGCGAGATCACGAGGAAAGATTACTAGCGTAGTGTGGGCCTAAACATCGAAGGTTCCTATATCGACGTCATTGTCTCCACCTGTGTGACCGCGTGCGGCCATTTTTTCGTCCACTTCGGCTGCACTTAACAGCAACTTCTACGCTCGACGTTTATTTCGACATCAAATCCATCAATCTTGACTGCGTATATTCATCATCTATATCTAACCTCTAGCAGATCTATCGTGTATCGTTTATTCGTTATATTGCACCACTACGACGGGCCTGATCTGGATGTCGCGGTCATACCTTCTCGCTCCATCCCCAGATCGACCACCAGCACTTGACTGCCAGCACATCTCCATCAGCACCCTCCCAGTCATCATATCCGAACTCTTCACCTTCCTCAACCACCGCCAGTCCAAGGTCCGCCATCCGCTGGCGGAACTCTCGCACCTGGGGTAGATATGGGGTGCGCAGTGGCATCTCTGCCAAAACTCGCGCACCAAGTCCCCGTCCGAGCCAGGATCCAATGGTTTGGACAAGCCATTCAGGGTGACTCGGCGAGTACAGTGGGTCCGCGACGAGGATCACGTCGTATCGCTCTTCCGCTGTGGGCTGTGGCTTGGGAACAATAGACCAGTCCAACACACCAGTTGTTACCTTCGCCCCGGTCGTGTTGAGAAGCTCGATGTTCAGAGCACTGTTGTGTGCAATGTTGGGTACAATTTCGGGGAGATCAGTCAGGTGCACCGTTGCCGATTTGCCTTGAAGGGCTGCGAAGGAAAGGCCGACCAATCCTGTGCCAGAACCAAGTTCAAGAGCCCGAATCGGTTTTTGTGACTGATCGTGTGAAGGGGGGTTGGTGGGGCCCGATGGTACGAGGTCTGGAGGACCTTCGAGGATATTATGGAGTCGGCGGGAGAGGAGGTATGAGGATACCCAGGTCTTCATGCCGAGGTTGTCCGCTGTGAGGGACGGCTCGTGCAAGGTAATCGCGTAATCGTCGCCGGAGGATCTGGGGACTGAGAAAACTCGCGACATGGCCGGCATGGCTAAATGGAAAAATGACTGGTCAGCCTCACGGACACCATTTGGGAACCACCCACACAGCACCTACCGGCACGGCCAGAGCGTTCGCTCAGGCGAGCCGCTGCAGCATCCCACACTGCCTCTCGTAGTTCATCCGTGTCGAGCCATGATAGCGGGCTCGATATGATCTGCGTGAGATAACGATTCACCCCCGCCGGGTGCACAGCAGGGCCCTTGACTGCCTCGGGGCTGGTCCCAAATGCTTTAGGCTGCTGCGTCAACAGGGCCAAGGTCTTGATGAGATCGGTGCCCGAGGGTTTCTCGTAGATCTGGGGTAAGTCGAGCACTACGCAAGGGGAACATTCTTATCAGTTCCACTCTAGTGGCTCAATTGTTGGTTCTTTGACTCACCGTGGAGTGGCTCATCCTCTGTAGCACTAATCATGATCAGAAATGATAATCTCGAGACTTCTCTCTTGACACTGCAAAAAGAAATCGGAGATCTTTCGGCGGCAGACACGCCTCTTCGACGCCACTGCGGGAAAAAGAAAATTCCCAAAGAGGAAAGGTTGGCTCCGGTGCCGCGGATATGTTGAATGCCTCAAATAACAGGCATACAACCATCCAAGCCGATAAGATAAAACCAATCATATCGAACTTTGTGGGCCTGTGCACATTAGACTGTTCGCCCTCTTTGTTCGTTTCATCCGGATCTCACCTCTCGATTTATTTTATCATGATACCACATATTACGAGTTGGGCTGACTCTGCCCATGTCTCGGAGTGAACTGACTTGAAAAACGATGGGTTCAAATACACAATGTTGGCTGTCATCAACTCGGATGATGTCTCTTCTATTGCGAACTACCTATTCGCAAAGCCAAGGTCCCCCCCCAGCGTAGCTGAATCACTCAAGCCAGTCCCTGATAGCGAGATATTTCCGGAGTAACCATTGTCCGACTCCAAACAGCCCACTCAAGCACCTCTGGAGCTCCCCAGGAAAGCCCAGGCCTTCATAAAGCAATCTCAGCTTGGTCAGTACGATGTGTTCAATGCGGAACAATGTGTCACATCTATTCGCTAAATCATTGCTGGAAGAGGCGGGTAGAATAGAATTCCTGTCTGAATAACCGCATTGCAATTTTGTCCGGTACTATGGTTGCCGCTTCCGGCCAGGCCACCTGACCACCCCTGACCGGACTTGTGCTTGACCGCCATTCCCATACCTTGGAGAACTATCGAATTGGAAGTATAGACAACACAAAATTCAGGTGCGCCCCGGATTCCGTCTGCCAGGACTGCATTCACTCGGTTGGGCACAGAATGACCTGAGCCCGACTAATGTGATGGTCGACGACTCTGTGGGGATTGGAATACCAGTCCTAATTGGCTTTGGCTCAATTAGGGGAATTGGTACTTTGATGGAAATTTCTCGGGGTACAACGGGTTGGACTGAGGGGCAAATCGAGGATGATACCACTTCTAGGAAGAAGGATGATCTCTCTGCTTTGGAGAGACTGAGGGGCTGGTTGCACAATCCGACCTTTTGAGCGGACAAGTTCGAAAAACTGTGATCACTGTAGGAACTGGTGTTTATTGAAATCAAAGGACTTGGCAAATACTGTAGGTACCAGGTACAAATCTGTTATCTGTTTGTATCCATGGGTCAGGCGCTCGATAAGTTTTTTTCTAGAATCATGTGATCCAGAGGCAAACGGTCGCGAAGCAATTAAGTTGCCGGAGACGTCGCGCACGTTCCATGATCCACCGGATCGATCGATAGTTGCCTTGTTTACAAATATGTTGACCTGAACTTGGTTCTGCGAACAATCTGAGAGGTCTAATTTATCCCGGTTACTCCACAACGCCCCGGATAGTTCCCCACTTTATGATGTAAGATCACTCGCTGGACACTTTCCGGTTCTGTGCAGTGGCGGTGACCTACTGCTCATTTCGTCAGCTTAACGCCAGATTTTTTTTTCTTTTCATTTATTCCCAACTTCTCCTTTACATTCGCTCCTTGTCATTCAATTCATACAATCATGCCTCCCCTCAAGCTGAACAACCAGAACCTCGCGCAGATTGCTGCGGCGGGTGAAGCGCAAGTCAAGGTTCCTACCTACTCCCGAGGTGGCGCTGTAAAGGAGGGCATTGTTCACGTCGGCGTGGGCGGTTTCCATCGCGCACACTTGGCCTACTATGTCGACCTGCTGATGCAGCAGGGTGTGACCGACTGGGCGATTTGTGGTGTTGGCCTGCAGCCCTTCGATGCCGGTATGAGAGATGTTTTGGCTGAGCAGGATCACCTTTACACCCTCATTGAACGATCCGCCAAGGGCAGTTTTTCGCATGTCATTGGAAGCATCAACTCATACCTCTTCGCACCCGATAACCGCGAGGCCGTTATCGCGAAGATGGCACACCCGGATACCCACATTGTTTCCCTCACCATCACCGAAAGTGGGTACTACTACAACGAGAATACTCACGAGCTCCAACGCGAGCACCCCGACATTCTGTTCGATCTTGATCCGGCAAATGAGAAAGCCCCTCGTACCACCTTCGGCTTCCTTTACGCTGCCATGGCCCGTCGCCGCGAGGCTGGTCTGAAGCCCTTCACCGTCATGTCGTGCGATAACATGCAGAAGAACGGTGCCATCACACGCAACATGTTAACATCATTTGCACGCCTACGCGACCCTTCGCTCGCGGACTGGATCAACGAGAAAGGCCACTTCCCGAATGCCATGGTTGACCGTATCACACCTCAGACATCAGCTGCTGATAAGACGGCCCTCGCCGATAAATTCGGTATCCAAGATGGATGGCCCGTCGTCACCGAGCCCTTCACACAGTGGGTGATCGAGGATCATTTCTGCGATGGTCGCCCACCGTTCGAGAAGGTTGGTGTCCAGCTAGTTACCAACGTCCACAAGGTCGAGGAGTTCGAAAAGCACAAGTTGCGTCTGCTTAACGGTAGCCACTCGGCTATCGGTTACCCAGGTCAGCTTGCCGGCTTCAAATATGTTCACGAAGTTATGGAGAACCCGATTTTCCGTCGATTTGTGTGGCAAATGATGCAGGACGAGGTCAAGCCGCACTTGCCTGATATTCCCGGAGTTAATATTGATGAATATTGCAACACCCTCATGGAGCGATTTTCCAACCCCACTATCATGGACCAGCTGCCTCGCGTCTGCCTCAATGCCTCTGGCAAGATCCCCCAGTTCATCATGCCTTCGATCGCTGAAGCCATTTGGGATTCCGGCCCATTCCGCCGCCTGTGCTTTGTCGCAGCTGCGTGGTTCCGTTACCTTAATGGCGTTGACGACAGTGGCAAGTCCTTCGAGATTGAGGATCCCATGCGTGATGAGCTCCAGGCTAAGGCTCGTGCCGGTGGCACCAAGCCAGCCGAGCTGTTGAGCATCAAGAACCTGTTCGGTGACGATCTTCGTAATGACAAGCGGTTCATTGAAGAGATCACTACCGCTATGGAGCTTATTGCCCGGGATGGCATCATGAAGACACTTCCTAAGTACATTGATTAATAATCTCGACTGGGCTGTTCACGGTACATTCACATTTGCGAGCGGATTGTATTCTTTTAATTTCGTGGCACGAGGTATGATTTGAGAGTGACTTAAGGCGAAAAGCACAAGTTCGACCTGATAGATATCGTTGATTTCAACTTTTGATAGTTGCAGATACACAAAATTTACTATTTTCCATTCATCTTAGACCTTCCAAATGAACCTTCCAAGAAACATTCTCATTAGAAAAAATACAATTCCCATTAGCTCCGCACAAAGAGACTTCGAACATCGCGTTGTGCAACAAAATTTTCAATTAACAAAGTTTCCAATGTTTATCAGAATCAAGCAACACTTGACTGATAATACCGGTGATGATTAATGCCAAGGGATTGGACTCGAATCTGTTGAGTGATCAGGACATACGAAGTAGTAGAAGAGTGACTCGATGAACAAAGAAAGTCTAGTACTGAAATTTGAACACGCGGAAAGGCATCACATCCAGTCGGGCTTCCTCAAGACTCAAAAGAATGAAGAGTCATTCGGGGTCATTACCATGCGATACTTGATGTCTGATACATATCAAGGCTAACGTCTATATAGAAAGATATATAAGCGGTATTAGACAATCCTAGTGCATAAATTTATAATCATTTTATAATGGTTTTTATGCAAAGAATTGGGTTAATTGGGTCAAGTTGGGTTTTGGGTCGAGACCTTCGACCCAAGTTGGGTTCTGCGGTAGTCTAACGGAGACCTTCCTAACCATTATAGGATAACGACACTTGGGAGTGCGTTTTATATTTTTTCACCATATCACATTGTTACATAAGCTGATGCGCTTAGCCCTTCACTGTGATGGTGTGACCTAACTTCTAAGCACACTGATTCGCTACGCAGAGGAAGGAAGGATCAAAGTAGAAGCAATGTACATGGTAGAGATGGGGGGGAAAAAAGGTCAACCGCCAGGGAGAGAGAGCCTCAGAGGGAGCTTTATAGTCATGGAAGCATATCCCACTCCCGTAGACAAAGGACAAAAGTCCCTTTACCATTGACCGCTCAAGACTCACAGATGACTTCTGGAACCGAAACCAGTATTCTTGAAAAGTCTTTCCCTCTCCTTAGCTTGCCATTGTAACTTTGCAATCACATCGTCCCTTTGATTCTTATTGACTCTGCGGCCCAATTGGTTTAGATGGACTTCATCTGGTCCATCTGCTATCCTCAGGCCCCTGATTGATGCCCAGAGATATGCCAATGGCGTATCTTGCGAGAAACCAGATGCCCCATACATTTGAATTGCACGGTCAATAATGGTGAGAGCTGTTTGTGGTACCATGATCTTTGCCTCCCCGATTTCCTGCAACGCAAGCTTCGCACCACACTCATCCATTTTGATCGCAGCATTTAGCACCAACAATCTGGCGGCATCAACCTCAATTCGAGATCTGGCGATCCATTCCAGGATTGGACCGTGCTCCATTAGGTATTTCCCGGAAGCTTTCTTTCTGTTATCGTTGCCACGCATAATCATCCACTCAATAGCTCGTTCTGCAGCTCCAAGGATTCGCATTGTATGATGCAGTCGACCTGGCCCAAGACGGCCTTGAATAATCTCAAAGCCACGCCCCTCTCCCAAAACGAGATTAGATTTAGGCACTCTGACACCGTTAAATCTAATCTGGGCGTGACCATGTGGAGCGTCATCATATCCGTAGATTGTTATCATGCGCTCCACCGTTATTCCGGGAGTGTCGGCTGGTACCAAAATGACAGATTGCTGCCGATATGAATCTGCATGAGAAGGACTTGTCTTGCCCATCACGATGTATAGCTTGCAAAATGGATCACCGGCACCAGAGGCCCACCATTTCTGATCTCATTAGCTTAGCCTCATAGGTCGCTCCTCGGGAATATGTTCTTACCGTTCCATTGATGACAAACACGTCACCGTCAGGAATAATTTCAAGATGAATATTCTTTGCATCACTAGACGCGACATTCGGCTCTGTCATCATAAATGCAGAGCGAATCGTTCCGTCCAACAGTGGATCTAGCCAACATCGTTTTTGTTCCTCGCTTGCGTATTTCATCAAAAGCTCCATATTGCCCGAGTCCGGTGCATTGGTGTTTGTAGCCTATAATCGAAACGTAGGTAAGTCAGAGGAATAAGTCAAAGGTTCTTTGTTTATTCACCTCGGGAGCGAGATAGCTCTTGCCTAGATATTCCGCCATAAGGCCATACTCTAGACTGCTATATCCAGGGCCACCAGACGTTCCCACCAAAAAAAGATTCCAAAGTCCCAATTTCTGGGCCTTAGACTTGAGCTGACTCATGATTTCTGGTTTGGACCTCCATCGTTGTTCACCCTGCCCATTTTGAGCCTCGAACAATCGTTCGGCTGGAATACAGTCGTTTTCAACAAATTGCTCTACCTGTAGGTCTAGTCAGAAATTATCACGATTTAATTGTGCGAAGGCAGAGGTTCTGGCTGGTGGTAAAATTTGGCTTCACTTACGAGGTTTAGAGTATTCTTTGCTCTGTCACTCACGTGCGCTTGCGCAATGGGAATGATTTTGGTGGATGCAGACATTTTCCCGTGCCGAAATTCGAGAAGCTATTGGCGATGAGTGTCAAATACTGACTTCCTTTCGGTACTCATAACCTGTTTAAGCCATAGGCTTAATAACGGATAATCGGTTCATGATGCAATGGCGCAATGGCTCGGTTCAAGACTGCCACGGGTAGTCGGTAAGCTTCGGTTGGGACTTTAAATACTGCGGGCTTCATAGAAACGCAAATACAGGAAACGATTAGCGCTGCTCACGTTATTGATTGTATTTCATCAGCCAGATTGAGCATTTCATTCCCCAAGTCTCAGATAACCTATACTTAGGAAGATACCATTGAAGTTGCAATACGTATTTCAAGGGAACCAGGAATGATGAGTATTTCATATTTCAGTACAAAAAAAGAACTGGGAAAGAAAAGGAAATGTACATGTTCTCAAAGCCAGACAGATATAGACTGAAAAGAAAGGGTTGCAGTAACAATTCATGCATATGATAATGTAAAGGAGAGGACAGTGTAGATATCAGAAAGAATTGACTATGCCTCATTTCATTGACAAATAGTTACATTCCCTCACATCGATATGCGGATAGCTTTGGTTATTCGCAATATTTAAAATTTGATACCTAGGCATGAAACTCAAATTTGCAAGCTCCCACTCCAAGCTCGTACCTGTAAAACATAGTTCGTGACTTGCCTCCAAGAAAAGCTATTTTACTCGGGCCGAGGGAGAGTATGAGCGGGGGAAATTTCCTGTTCTTGCGTTGATTGGCCCTCCCCATGCCATCCCAGAAAACCAGCCCCAAGCCTCTAAGCTTTATCGATTATCGTAGTTGGAGGGTAGTGTCGATGGAAGCTACTAGATCAGCTCAATACGGTTCAAGTCCAACCTTATCGCTTGAGCGAGGCTTATTTTATTTTATTTTGATTTGGAAAATGCGGGGGGTATGGCTGCGTGCTGCCATTGGAAGAAGAACACGGGGAAAGCGTATATATATATCGATATATTCCCATGGATTCAAGTTTCGAAAAGGTGAGAAGCATACCGTTGGTACTTGGGCTTTGAATATTTCTGATCGTGGTAAAATTTGAAGGCGAATCCGCATCACCTAGTACTGTGTTTCTCTTTTAAACTATGGATTCCCCCGCGACGGTTGACTTGGCAGCAAAGAAAGATTCTGAATCAAATCATGAACACCTGGAGTTCGGCCCCGATGTCGAGCAAAATGTGGTCGTCAAGTGGAGCACGCGCCAGGTCACGGCAGTGGTGTCCTTGTCGATTCTCTGGGTTGGTCAGTTCAATCAATTCCGCGTCTCGATGCTTTTTCTTTTCCGAAATCTTGCTTACTATATTGTTAGGCTCTCAAATGCCGCTGTATTTTACGGGGTCGTTGCTGAGCTACATGGTCGCTGATCTCGGTGGTGAAGCATTGACCTCCCCCAGTTGGATCCCCGTCTGCAATACGCTAGCAGTTGCTGCTGTGGCACCATTTTCGGGACATCTGACGGATATATTTGGCCGTCGAAACATCACTCTCATTGGATCTCTGATGATAATGATTGGCCTTGTCCTGACGGCTACAGCCCATTCGTTTGCTCAAGCAGTGGGCGGCATGTCCCTCGCTGGGGCCGGGGCAGGTATCGGAGAGCTGACGGCTCTTGGTGGGTATGTACCAGACTTCTTCTGTATGGATATGTATTAAGCAATGTCTAGGGTGGCTGAGTTAGTACCTGTCAAGCACCGTGGTTTCTATCTGGGATGTATTGTTGCATTCCTCATTCCATTCACGCCATACGTCATGTACGCACAGCTTTTATCCACTCGGACTTCTCAAGGCTGGAGATGGTGCTATTGGATCACAACGTAAGTACTTGTTGTTGTCACAGGGGGGAAGAGACTGACTCTCATCACAGAATTTACAACTTCGTTGCCTTCGTCGGGATGATATTCACCTACTTCCCAGAAAAGCAGGTTACGACCAGGAAGGCAAGCAAGACGGACACCCTGAAGGAAATTGACTGGATCGGGGCTTTGCTTTCCTTTACGGGAATTACTCTCTTGTAGGCACTCCTTCCTTTCTGAGTCTCAATATTCAAAACAGCTCACACCCAATCAAGTCTCGTTGCCGTCCAGTCTGGTGGATACACTCACCCCTGGAGCAGTGGCTACGTGTTAGGGGCCTTGATCACGGGAATTGTCCTCATTGTTGCATTCATACTTTGGGAGTGGAAAGGAGCCAAGTTTCCGATTGTGCCACGAGAGCTTTTTCAAGGACAACGCATCATCGCTGTTACATTTCTGCTCCTTTTCGTTGCAGGAATGAACTTTTATTCTCTCATCAATTGTAAGAGCCCCAAAAATTGAAACTGTGAAATTGAACATGTTTAGCTGACCACTCCACAGTCCTTCCTCTCAGCTTTGCCAACGTCTTCTATCCCGATCCAGTGCAAGTGGGACTGAAAGGTTTGGGCTATGGCATTAGTGTCACGGCCGGAGCAGTCATTATTAACTGGCTCTTGTCGCTCATGAAGAGCCACAATCGCGAGCTGGTTATTGCCTCGTGTGTGTTAATGAGTAAGTTGAAAATCAATATCCTGGAAGCGTTTGCTGATGATTCCGGTAAGCTGCCTTCAGCGGAGCGCTAGCAGTGGTGGGACCGACAAACCCGAGGCTTTCTGTTGCGCTCGGCACCATTGCAGGATTTGGAGTTGGTGGCGTTCTGGTTCCTCCTTCCACAATCGCCATTACAGTGTGTCCCGATGAACTCATCGCCACTACTGTTGCCCTCTCGCTGTCCATTCGAGTAATCGGCGGTTCGATTGGGTACAGTATCTACTACAACATATTTGCCTCAAAACTCGAAAAGGCACTACCTATGGACATTGCGAATGCTGCTATTGCAGCGGGGCTGCCCTCTCCTGACGCGGCCTCCTTTGTCGAGGCCTTTCTGGTCTCCCCAGAAAGTGCTGCGAGACTACCAGGAGTGAATGCTACTATCATTACCGCCGCGGTGCGAGGATCACAGAATGCCTACGCTTATGCCCTAAGCTTCGTGTGGTACACTTCGATCCCGTTCGGTGTGATCGCTATCGTTGCAGCCATGTTTTTGGGCCAAAACCGCAAGTACCTGACCAGTCGTGTTGCTGCCAAGATCAGAAATTAAAACAGCCGGTGCGAAAAATGGAAACAGACGATGGGTATTGACATGACAAGGTGGAGATATCGTTCAGATCTTAAGATCCAACCCGACTCTTTCCACCTTATGTGTTCTCCTCTTCTTCTTTGTTGATAGGACATTTATGGCAATAGAACCTGGCCTCATGGATAAGCTTTATAAGTGGCTCTATGCCTGCCTGTGTGGTAAGTTCAAGGCATCGAAAAGGGACGCCAGGCAGCAGGCAGATAATTAATGCTCCAAGGGACGATTCAGCGAGAGAACTCTTTTTGACGCAATATTTTGATTGTTGCGTTATAGTATTGATTTCATCTCATCTTCAAGTCAATTTGCTTATTTTAGTTGGCTTTAATGCAGATATGTAAGATATCTCACCAGTGGACCCATAATTCACGAAAATAATCTCAATGGCTTTCTAAATCACAGTACATTACTTTTCTTGACCTTGTGTGATGTCGTTCCTTTATTCAACCATAGTGAGTCCTATGAATGGTTTATATATGTAGTAGTCGCTCATAGTCCACTGGTACAAAGGGCAAGACCATAAATGGGGTACCCGGACTATACCCGAATTTCCAGTCTCTGATTCAATAGCTAAAGCCTCTCAAAATCACCTACTATGATGGATCTAAAGTGACAAATTGATTGCACACAACTAGCTCTGAATGGGAGCCTAGGCAAAGCTAGTAATGCTAAGCTCAAACAAGTGAGAACATACTTCAATCGTTACTCAAACGTCCATTTGGTACTTAGCCACTGCGGCCCGTTGGGGAGAATATGAGGTCCAAACCAGCAGTGGAAACCGTAAAGAAGTCCTTTGACTCATTCATAAGCCTCTCCCCATTTTCCCCTGGTGCGAATTCAAAATTAAAGCCTATTGTCAAAAGCGCCACGGTCATACGTAACTCCATCAGAGCTAACTGTTTACCCACACATGCGTAGGGTCCTATAGTATGTCAATATTTGCTGGGGAGAGAGTAGAGATGTGTGCAGGCAATACCTAGGGAGAATGGAGCAAAGGCCTTTTTATTCTTCACAAAATCCGGCTTTGAGTACCAGCGTTCCGGAACAAATTCGTCGGGGTTCTCATAGCAACTTTCGACTATGCAAAATTAGTGGGTTGTGATGGTGTTGGCCCCTCTTCTACGAGTAAACTCACGTCGTCCCGTTGTATAGCTTGGCACGGTCACAGTAGTATTTCCAGGGATGAAGGTTTTTCCAATTGTCAAGCCCTCAGGGGGAGTCAATCGCAGTACGCCCGAAGGCACAGCGGGATGTAGACGCAGAGCTTCGTTAATAACCCCATTGAGATGATCCGCACTTTGAAGCCCCTTGAAAGTAAGGGGGCCATTGCTCTCAATGATAGATTCCAACTCCTGCCTTAACTTCTGCTGATGAGTGACGTTCTTGGCCAGTAAATAGAAGATGTATGTAAGTGTTGAGGCAGTGGTATCACTACAAAGTTAGGAATGTTAATTTATTGATCACTTGAGGTTCGGATGCCGTTTCCCTTACCTTCCAGCAACAATAACCAACCTAGAGTCGCTACGTAAAAGAGACTGCTCTCTTTCCACTGCGATCTTACTTCCACCAATACCATGTTTTTGGCTTGATTCAATTAGCCAAGACATCACGTCGGGGGTTTCTAATTGCATCTAGACTCATATGTTAATAGATACCCAATTTCATGACACTAGTTGGGACTGACCTTTTTCCGTTTTTCCACTTGCTCCGTGCACCAGTTGACGAATGTTTTGAAGCCACTACCAAGTCCGGGGATGCTCGTCAAGGTGCAAAAGGCCCATGGCACGGGGCCAAGCACACCTAGGGGTCTCATACCTTCTCGAAGGAGATCAAATGCAAAGTGTGGTTTGCCATTTTGGATCATTCCAAATGATTTGCCAAACGCAATGTCGGCCATAACATCGAAGCTGTAGAAATGGAACCATTCAGTGGCGTTTATGACTTGACCCGACTGCATTGCTATCTGTTGCTCCAATAGTTTGCTGAATCCATGAACTCGATCTTCGTAACTTCGGAGGGCTGTGAATGTATATTAGCTCTTTGTTAAATTAAAGAAGAACCGAATATCCGACCTTTAACCCCAAAACCTCGGTCCCAAATCCGCCGTCTCTCATCATGTTCCTTCTTATCACGAAGGGTATGTAAAGATATAACTGGATAGTTCGCATCGTACCACGGCGCCTTAGTGCACTTCGAACCTGGACCCAGAAGAATCGGAATGGCCTCAGGGTCGAAGATTGAAATTTCCCCCGGACCTCCACACATAAATCAGCTCCCCTCTTATCAAATTACGACAGTCCCTGTGTGCATTGCGTTGGAAATGCTTACCGGTGCGAACATAATCTCCGTACTGCTTGTGCAATTTGTCTAGCTGCCGAAAGTTATCCGACTTCGGCGCCAGCTTGAAGACATGCCATAGCTTCGATGTTTTTGCCATGAAAGGTCCTGGAAAGCACTTCAGACGATGGAAGAATATCCTGTAAATGAGAATACTAATCCAAAGTCCGCTTATATATGATACAGCCAGCCCTGCTGTCAATTTGCCCGCCTCGATTGGATTGAGGCTTCCAAACCTCCATAAACTGAGGCAAGTCAGAATTGGTGAGGCTAATGCCAATCTCAGTAGCCATGGAGCTGAAAGATGATGTTCCCCATGCACAAAGTACGTCCAGTGGCTCAATGACCCCGCTGCTGTAGCGTAGCCATATAGCTGAGAGTTCAGAAGCAAGGCAAAAACCATTTCAACAAAATAAATAAACAGTGTCGTTGAACTGATTTGCACAAAAGTCAAAGGTTTCACGCGATATATATATACTTCTGTCCAGGGGTCAACGGGCGTGAAAGTGATCACCCAATAAACGCCTCAGCGGGGTTCGCGCAGCCCCTAAGAGATAGTGCATTCCAAGGTTACCCTGTACGGATACTCGACCAACTACTGCAAAGTTAGCCGAGTAATTTAACGAATTACAGGAGAGATTCTGGACTGATGAGACTTCGATACCCAGTTTTTAAGTAGTCTGTACGTTGGTGATAGCGGAATGCAGCTGAGTATTAGATCTGATGGCCCAATAGCGAGCGAGGAGATTATAGCTAATCATCGTGGATCTTCAATGGATATAGCATTACGCTCGCTCGCTGTTTGGGCAAGTGGCACCGGTTAGCTATGACCCAGTGGGAATAACCGAGGGTGCAAGTCGAACGAGCGGGCAAATCCTGATCTGCTATGCAAGGTATCAACTTTAACGCCGGTTCAACCAATGACAACCCAGGAAGCTGTGCAAGCCGCCAGTGTACCCCGCACATAACGGACCGAGCAACCGGGGAAAACGCGGGGCCCCATACATTACCCTCAAACCTTGAAAGCATCTAACTTGAAGGGGCAAAATTGGTTATGAATGATTGAATGCTCAATACTCAAAGTTTGACTTTGATGACATGACGGTAATTTTCATGTCTGAACGAAATCTGGAGACTGAGATAGTGTTTTCTCTTGACTATGGTGAAAACAAGCTAGCGACACCGATAGAGTGGTCATTCCAAACCTCCCTTCCCTGGTTTCGTAAAATGCGGTAGTAACATGTTAAGCCAGAGTTTCTGAAATTATGATGTTGGATAGGTAGTGCCAAACAAAGGGTGCCAGCAAGTGCGGCGATCGCCTTGAATTGGCCATTGAATGTACTTGTAGATCAGCTTTGTGCTCTATCCTACCAGTGGGCCATTCTCTGCATCAAATAGTTTCTCTAGGTAAGTTCACCAATGACGTCAGCTTTTAGAAGCACGCCCATGAGATAATTTATATCAGATTCAATATTAAACAGAGGACACAAGAGAACCTATTATTTATTTTCAGCGGAGGCTATTCCCCAAGGAGGCCTAATTTAGACCAGAGGGTCTCCAGAGAGCCTCGATTGTCCTCGTTAACATGCCCATATTCGTTCTGAAATTCTTCTGATAGCCCAATCACCAAAAACGAAGTCTCCTGAAGCTCGGGGCTGATAGACTGCGAGTAATCCATAAAATTGTCGAATTTATTCGGCGATAAAGTTGGCATGTCTGCGATCGTTAGCTCAGTTTCAAATGTATCCGAACTTAGTGGTTCGGTAACATCCAAACGCGAGAATAAAGCATCCGAACAATCATTCGGGGAGTCCGTATCGGGTTCTGGAGTCTCCGAATTGGTCAGATCATTCTCAAGTGAATTCGGCACAACCCATGACTCTGAGTCCGGAACATCGTCTAGCTGTCTGGGGTTTCGAGAATGTGTGGCCACCGCATAGGGAAGCGTCGCTATCATTTTGAATGTTGGAGTCGTGAATTGGCCAGTAGAGACAGCAGAGTTCATGGTGTTGAGGAGTCGAAAATACTGCTCTGGGTAGAGGTTCATCATCCAAACGAGGCTGTGACTTTTCGACTGTTTTTCGGTAGCGAGAGCGTCCGCACGTTGTGGGTCACAGGATGACAGGGAGTCCTCGAACACTAAAAATATCTCATTCATCCAATTGAGGATGTGGGATGTGTCGTATCTGAGCCGATGTAGTGTATTGAGCTCCTGGTAGATCTTTGACAAATGCTTTGGGCCCTTGCGACCAGTGTCACTGTGAGAAAGTCGCAAATCGAAATTCATCAACATCTGAGGAAGAATTCCAAATGCTACGACGCTAATAGGTAGATGACTCGCAGTACCATCGATTGTAAAGCGTTTGAAAATGGCATGGATCGATGTCACAGCTTCCATTAGGTCAGATGGGCTTTGCAATCGTCGGCCTTGGTATAGACAGAAGGCGAGGTGGTGATCCAAAGCGAGCCGAGCAGACCTATGATTCAATTTGATCAGAATGTCGGTTTTAATAATGGAGCTGTAAGTGTACATACTCATAATACAACTTGTTCAGTTGTTTGAAAAGCGTGATTGACTGGTGAGCTTCTGTCTCGCCTGCAGGGGAAATGAGAAGATGTTGAGAATGCCAATATTTAAGGCGAGCTTTGACATCATCAGCTCTAGCTAGCACAGAGATGAGGTCTCCACCGGAGCCATCACTGTCTGAGGGATGTAATATCATAATCAGGGGAGTCAGCACGGCGGCTAGTCTGCAGTGGCTAGAAAGTAGAGCAGTTAGGGTGCGCTTGGTCCGCGGATTGTATACTTTGGACGCATTTATTTCGTCTTGCAGATCTTCCAGCTCTAGGTTGCTTGCTGAGTTCACACAGAAGTGACTGGGTAAGATCTGTAGAGGCCGCCGCATGCCCAGAGCGATTATTCTGTCACGAAGAATTAAACACCACCAGAGCCTTTTCAGGTCCGATCTCTTGTAAGTTCCATTCTTTGGCATGTGATCGTAGGCGTTTGCGTTCACCATACGCGCATACTGAATGGACAGAGCTAGCCAAGTCGAGTTCCCCGAAGGATCAGACGATGAGCTTTCGTACGATAGCAATGCCAGAGCCTGAGACCGGCACAGGGGGTCTTTCTCCACGCCAAAATCATACAGGGTCTAGCAATAGTCAGATCATAGATAGAAAACCCCATTAAAATTTCTCTCGAGTAATAATATTTTACGCACCTTGGCTCGCTTGTAAAACGAAGCACGCATTTCAAGGATTGATGTAGCTCCCCATTCTTTGGCCGTGCTTAAGGGAATATACTATAATTTAGTGAGTACTGCCTTTATTGGACTCCTAAAAAAGCAAAAGGATACTACTGAGGGTGGGACCAAGACTCACACCGCACGCGACGAATAACATCGCTTGAAAGACGAGAATAGAGATCGATGAGTTTCTGCTGTTCCTTTGCTCGAGAATAGACCAAAACTCCCCTTCATCGATAAGTGGCAATGATGGATGAACGTATAAGAAGTAGTGTTTAAGAAGTTCATCGAGCAACGGTTGCGTTGGAATATGAGTGCTCTTTTGAGACTCCAAGAAAGCCATCTCGGCCGGTTGGAGCCGTTGAATTCCAGGGGCTCGGATGTAAGGGTAATATGAAAATGGCAATAAGGCATTTTTGAAGCTTTGCGGTACTCCTGTTTGATGTCCGTTGTATCAGTCCGAGCTTTTGGGCCAGAGTGGGTATGGTGACGGTAGAATAACTCACGCGAGTATTGCGACCAATGTCTCGTCCGCGGAGGTTCCGGTTTCATGGCTCCCAGATGATCAAACAACTCTGCACTTGCTTCCTGCTCTCCCCCCTCCCCCTCTTGAACCTCTACTTCTTCACTCAAATTCCGAACCTCCATATAAGCCCCGCCCTCGTTCAAGTCATCTTCAGAGTTGAGGTCAACCAGTGAATGGCCACTTTGACTTTGGACGTTCGCGGAGGGTTTATTTTTTGACATTGAGGACACGCTTTTCTTCTTTGCACGAGTGATGCATGGAGCATTATCAAGATAGCAGTTGGTGCAGGGGTGTCCACAGAACTCGACGTTGCACCTCACTTTACGACTCCGACATCCCAAGCAAGCGAGTCGGGCTCGACGCTTTGGTCGGTTCGGTCGGAGGCCATCGGATGCTCTGGTCTGATGCTTGTGTGTTTGACTCAACATCATTATACCCGTGATGAGGAAGTAAATCAAGTCAAATCTGGATTTCTTCCGGTATATAATCTACGTCAAATTCCTTGGCAAAGCAGGCCCTCGGCTACAGGTTAATGCAGTGCGGGGAAGATCACCATGTGGGCACCAAGGTTTTGTCTCGGTATGGGTAATTTTCCCAACACAATGATGGAATCATTAATATCATTTGATATAAGCTTGTTTTTCATTGGTTAACAGCTCGCCTTTGCATTGACAGAGAGCCTAAAACAACGAAGTCCATCTGGATACGGATCTCGCCGAATAATGGAAGGATTCCAAAACAACTTCAAGGGATTTAACGCGAGGCTTGACTGAAAAGTTATCAAAAACTTCCAGTCTGATTCTTCTACTGCTTTAAAAACAGGGCGCGCGTATTACAGAAGGTTTTGAGACCTTCGACTCCCCACTCACATCCGATCCCGCTATATTTGTGACCAGCAAATGGGATTGTCGGATCAATGGCAAGATGGTCGTTGACCCAAACGCTGCCCGCGTCGATCCTTTGGGCCAGTTTGGCGGCATTTTCCAAATCAGAAGACCAAATTGAGCCACCCAACCCCGCGTTGGAGCTGTTTACACGAAGAATAACCTCTTCCTCAGTCGACCACGAAAGGAGAGGAACGATAGGTCCTGTGGGTAACCGTTCTACCATTAGCTGTATCCTGGCTTAGTCAGTGGAGATGGCAAACTCACCAAAGGGTTCCTCTTGTACAATTCTCGAGTTGTCTGGGGGATTGTCGACTATGGTCGGTAGGATGAAAAACCCTTCCGTCGACTTCCCCCGAGTTCCACCAATAGCCACCTGATAGCATTCGCGTTCTATCTCATCCAGAAAGTCGGTCACTCGATTATATTGCATCTCATTCTGCACTGGTCCCAGGAATGCGTCATGGTCCACGCCCATTACGAGAGTTTTGGTATGAGCAACCATGCTATCACGAAACTCGGCATAGATGGACTCATGAACATAGACTCGCTTGATAGCGACACATATCTAAGGCGTTGTCAGCGGGACTTGTGCTTAGGATTCAAGGCCCTGGAGGCCATGATGTACCTGGCCCGAATTTAGGAATGAGAATGAGGCAATGGCTTGAGCGGCGGTCTTAATATCGGCATCTGCACAGACAACTGCTGCGTCATTTCCTCCGCTGTGCAAAAGCAAGGAATATCAGTTCAGGCTGCCTGCAATATCGCTCATTTGCGAAGATTTGTCTGCTCACAGTTCAAGAGTGACTCTTTTCAGCGTTTGACTAGCACCTTCCATGACCTTCTTCCCCGTCTCTGTTGAACCTGTAAAGCTGATCTTTGCAACACCCGGATGTTTTGTAAACAAGGGACCCAGACTCTCATCGCCGCTGAGCGCTTGAACGACACCAGGAGGGAAGAACTGTTGCGCCAACTCAGCCATCTTTAGACTGCAGTATGGCGTGAAGGGAGATGCCTTCAGGATAATCGGATTGCCTGTTAGGATCGAAGGTCCAAGTTTGCCACACGCCAACAGCAGAGGATAGTTCCAAGGCACTATTCCAACAGTGACTCCAAGTGGTACATATTGCAAAATAACTCGGCTATTGCTATCATTGCGGATAACTTCTTCCTGGAGAGTTAATCCAGCAATATCCCGCAGCCACTTTACTCCGTTTGAGACCTCTAGGCGAGCAAATGAGGGCTACAGAGTTTTAGCTAAGCAATTCATGAGACCAAACAATGCTTCTGAAGGCAGTACACTCACCGGTTTACCCGATTCTTTCGTTAGCAAGTCTGCAAACCCCGAAGTCTCTTTCTCGAGCGCGTCTGCGAAACTCAATATTGCTGCCTGTCGTAAATTCCAGGGTGTTGTCGCCCACTTGGGAAATGCGGCATTGGCGGCGCTAACAGCGGCATCGACATCACTGGAGAGAGCGAGAGGAACTTCTGAATTCGGCTCTCCAGTGATTGGATTGATACCGTGCCGAGTCTCAGAGGTTGATGTTAGTTTGCCATTGATAACATTCTGGAAGGTTGTGAAGTCAAGGGGTGAGACACTTGGCATCGACATTGTAGGTTTTGATAAAAGGCTCTGTATGCCCTTGTACCGGATGAATTAGATTGCAACGCAACTTGGGTATATTTATTGAATACAGAAACACTTGCCCCCACTACTTTATGCTCAGCCCTTTTCCTCGGCTGGTTTTGCTATCCGCGGTTGATGATAATCTCAACGCTTCCAAGGTCGTTTTCATTTTCCCGGTGCCCGCTCCCCAGTGCTGTACCTCGGGCTGTTCGGGGCATACTAACCGAGAAATCGTAATATGACTAGGGCAGTGTTAGAAGGGGTCAGCTGTTAATTATGAAAATACTGTGTAATTTTAACTTGGACCAATTACCTATAACCTCTGTCATAGCATGCCCACGTGATCATAAAGCGTCCGAATTGAAATTACAGGTGTACACCAAATACGGTTGAATAAGGTCCAACTAACAATTTACCGGATCCTGCTAATTCGAACACACTGCTGTGACCAACTTGAGTACCAAATAAGATCTCTACTAGTTCCACAGTAAAACAGGTTTGATAACGGATCCATCAGTCATACCCTCGAGCGCTTTCTTATGATCTGTCACCATTTTCAAATCAGATAAAAGGTAGGAAGTGCTGACGAACGAACGAACCTGGAAATATTGCACAAGACGGTCAATTGGAAATCGGCCTTCTCTATACCACTGAATCATTTGTGGAATTGCCTCATGTTGGAGTTACATGTTTGATATTGTACTTGTGGACTAATACCTGGGCGGAGGATTAAGATGTCTAAAACAATCCAAAAAATTCGTTTCTAATGTGCTCATAATACATCATAATTCCTGGCTAGAAAACATGCGGCATATCTACCATGCAAATGACTCTTCCACGTACTTGATCCGGTACCCTTGTCGCATGGCGAGGTGAGCAGCGGCTCGGGCCTCGTCAGCCATTCCGACGGGGCCGCATGCCAAAACAGCCAGTGATATTCCAGCAGAAGAGGCATCGCATGCTCGGCTCAGGATGAGCGATTGCAAGTGGGGCCGGCCGGGGGTAATCTCATACCCGAGGTCAGTCACGTCCTCCGAGGGCCTAATGGAGGATCCAGTGGTATAGAAAGAAGCTTGAAAGTCTTCGCGGAGCAGCAGGGGTTTAAGCTCCCTGCTGGCTACATCTTTGAGGAAAGGCACTTGCTTTGCGGTCCAAATCAGTTCGATATCTCGGATGCGGGTCTTTTCTTCAGATCCCTCTTCCCAGTCGTGTCCTGATCGCCGGAGATGATCTTGGAGGTATGGCACTGCTGATGCAATTCCTGTGCCACCCACGATAATCAATACAGACTCGTACTTCCAAAGTGGAAAGTGATGACCGTATGGCCCTTCGAGGAGGATGGTTGTGTTGACGGGCTGGGATTTTGCGCGGAGGCATTGTTGACGCAGATGTCGTGTCCAACCGTCATATGGGCGGATCCAAAAAATCGCCTTTAAACGGGGTACACTGTCATCTGTACTTGAATCCTCTGTGAGCATCATCTCTTCCCGACTCTGGGATCCACTGGGTAAAAGAGGCATCTGAGAGACGCTCAAGGATTCACTCGATTTTCTGAGCATTTTGGATGGTGACGAAATCGATCCGAGATGGGATGACCAGGCACCAACGGTGAACGGGTGGCTTTCCCAGCCAGTCCAGCGAAAAGGTTGGTACAGGAAGAAATAGTCGCCCGGTGTGGGGTGGATGAGGGGAGTGGCAAGTGATACTTCCAACCTAACCACATCCGTTTCCTCATCGTAGGTCATTTGACTCGAGGAAGTACGGATCAGATTGCTTCCAGTGATGCCGACGTGTATATTGCAGTAGCATAAGCGGACTATGCGTAAAAATCGGTCAAACCCCCAGATTCCGACGGACGGCCATAGATACTGCCAGTATTCATGCCCTTCAAAGATGGTGGTATGACTACCGGGGTTAGCCGTGGAAAAATTTCAGTCAGTGCAAAGTAACTCACTAGAAACATCCAACAAGTGTAAGGACCGAAAGCACAATGTGTATGATCAAGAATACCTCATAGCTAGAGAAGCGAAGTCGATCTAAAGATGTCAATAGTAAGAGAAACATCACAAGGACGGCCTACCATCATTAGTCTTTAATTTGGCTTCATTTGGTCTCAGAAGATCTCACCATGATTCCCCAAAGTAAATAAGTCTTGTAAAAGACTTTCCACAATTTGTTGGCTATACGATTTCTGTTTAGTATACCGTTGCTTAAGGAATCGAATGAATTCCTGTCAACTCACCCTTGAAATAGATCACCAGATATAAAGTGGCGTGCACTAGGGCCTGGAAGGTGGCCACACGGGCTACATGGCGATGGAAGATGTTATAGGTTGCAAAGCTCCAACCTGTAGCCCAAATCAAGATGTTGTTACGTCCGCCAAAGAGCCATAGTAGGGGTAAATTGGCAAATGCCATGATGCCGGTCCGATCTGCTGAATATCGGAGGATTTGACTTGTGACATCTGGCCAGCTACATCTTGTCAGCAAATGTTATCCTAAGGTTGAGGTAATTTGGCAGTGCATACTAAATATTGCCCTCAAAAGTTCGGTACCCGACCAGGCTAAGGACGGTGCTGAGGATCCAGAATCCGCCAACAGCAAGGGCCTCTGCTCGGTTCGAGAATGTACATAGAAGCAGCTCCCGGCCTCGTGACACGAGTGGAGCTGAAACGATCAGATGTGTCTGCAGCCAATGTATAGTGCTTCCGACCCAGGGAATAGCCCGCCATGTATTGAGCAGCGGGTATGTCTGCGATTCGATTCCGCGTTGCATCCGAGGTTTTCGATGATAAATGGCCCAACGGCATAATCGGTAGGACATTCCCAGCAAGATCAACACACCCCAGTACGCATATCCAATAAAACTAATCAAGTATAAGCAAGACTTCATCGGCTCCGAGAAAATCCCGTCATAGTACTTACCCAAATGCATGGTGGGACCAGCTCTCAAACTGCCAGGAATCGATAGTGTTGTACATTCGGTTAAAAAAGGATGCGGATATCATGATGGGCGCACTTGCAACTTCATCCCGAGTCATTTCTAAATAGCTCACAGTCCGCATATTGCGAATCGCATCCTCAGTCAGATTTTCCGCGACAGCCTCCCTCGGAAGCAACTCCCGATGTCCGAACTCCTCACATTCACTAGCCATCTGCGCGAGACCCGCAGCCCGCTCTACATCACGACAGTATACTTCGGAGGCGGCATAGATGGACGCCACCTTGAGGGGATTCTGGCACCGGGTATCCCACATACCGGTGGCCGGTTCCCCCGCAAAGGAAATGTAATTGTAGGCGGAGTAGATGGCCGTCACACAGCGCTCATCTATGGGCAGGAAGTCACCCCAAGCACACCGGGCGCTCAGGATGACTAGTAGCCATCCGAGGCGTAACATGGATGCGCTTTAGAGCCCGATGCTGATCTGGGGAGCGAAGTGAATGAGGAGAAAAAGGCGGAGCGGATGATCATAACCTGGTCAGACGGGGACCCACATGCTCTCGCCCCCCCCCCCCCCAACCACAGGTGAAATTTCCAAGGGCAAGTTCGATTCACTCGAAATAGACATTAGACCATTCGAGCCATCACTTATATCTTTCAGACCAGACTGCAAGCCGAATGGCCGATGAAATGTGCGATGACATTTGCTCTTTAAGTTCACTGCCGTTGAGCCGATCACATGCGCTTATCCTTATCGATCAGATAAGATGGAAATGTCTGCACAGCTTTTTGATCAAAGTTCTTACTGTCCGGGTCGCTTACCATCACTGAAATTAGCGTTCGTCCTTTTGGATTTGATCGTATATACTGATCTACCCGTCTGTGATTAAGTCAATTCTTGGTTGATGTAGCCTGTCCCCAAGGTCGTCTGTAAAGCCACGAGTGGGGCATTAGGAAATTCCCATGCATGAGAGGTATCCACTGCCCAGTTTGTATGCAATTTGGAGGCCCTAGTTTATAGGTTAACTGGATTTAACTTCTGAGATTACTGTCTAGATATAATAACTTCACGGTGTGCAATTCTAGGGTACTGGCTTGGTCTTGGCAGGGCTGTTTACATGATGCGGTAAATTGAAGTTGACCATGAAATAGACCTGAATGGCGGAGTTCGCGGTAGCTTGATTCATTTTTGAATACTGAGTCTATTCCTAGACCCTATCGCTGATGTTATAACAAGCTTTGATGGTTGTGTTTTGCACGAGAATATTGATGCCTCCAGCGGCGTGGATCAGGATGACTTGTGCCGGAGCCCTTCACTTGTTGTATGCTTGTTTGAAATCCATATGTGATGTGTTTATGCACCTGTAAACCTTTTGATGCTGGTAGTAGAAAGGATGTGAACAGGTGGTTGGATGAGGACAGACAGGAGGTCGCGAAAGATATATACTTATTTTGGGTCGCGGTGTTGTGGACTAGAGGAAGAGATATTTTTTGGGTGAGACTTATATTGGTTACGTAGGTCGACCCACGTTAGCATCTTGATTTAAAGACTACTACGCAACACTAACACAAAAGTATGTGTGAATGAGCAGCGGGATATTATTTACATGTCATCGTCATCAGGGTCGTAGAGATCAAGATCAAGAGTCGCGCTTGGTTTTGGCTTGGGTGCCGGTGCAAAGCCTGACGGTGCAGGTCGTGGTGCTCCAGTAGCCGCTGAGCCAGCCTGAACAGCCGCATTGGCGGCCTCCTCTTGTCTGGTATCCACATGTGGAGCTGGTGCTGGAGGTTCTGCAGCTCCCAGACCCTCCGCTTCACGTATCAATCGTTCCACCTCTTTATCCGGGTCATCGCCCGCGGCAAGCTGGACCTGAGCCATCAGCCCCATTCGTATCCGTTCCTCCATCGGGTATGGCAACATGTACACCTCGCGCGTGACATTCGCCGAGTCGTCCAGCCACTGCGTCGCGTTCTTTGTTACCGACGATACTGGTTCTGCGCCATCTGCGGTCGGCTCTCCGTTGGTGCCCGCCATCGTCACATCTTTGTCCATTATCTGTGGGCGCGATGCTTGCCGTTTCTCAGGGTTGGCAGCTCCGTTTGCAGCATCGGCGGCGGCTTCATGGTTATATTTGCTGATTCGGCGGGCAAAGTCGAGGAGAAGCCTGTAGTCGATTTCCTTGCGGGATGGTTTTTTGGTAGTCTCATCATCGGATCCGAGTTCGCTGTCACTGTCTTCCTCGTCTCCGCAGGCGTTTCGGATCTCCCTGTCGAATTCCTCCACGTCCCTCACAATTCCCTTCACGCGATCTTCTAACCTTTCTGCCTCCGCGCGAAGTTGTAGAATCTTGGCGTAGTTTTCTTGGTGCTGACGGAGGGTGACGATGGTGGAGGATAAGGAGTCATCGGCTTCGAGTAAGGCGACTGCAGCAGCTGGCGCTCCTGCTGCCGTGGGGGAGGTAGTGAGGGTGGTTAGAAGCGCATTGAGCTTGGACTCGACCTCCGACAAGGAGGATTGCACGACCGTGTTCATTGTGGAAGCCCCCAGGCAAGTGTGACAATTTTCTGGTGGGGATTTGGCGCAAAGGGTGATAACAAGCCCACGTTGAGTGGTTAAAGAGCTTGATCAGTTCCCCGCGCGTCGAAGAGTTGAATGATCTGGAAGGTGGAGTCTGCGGAGTATTTATTCGGAATGTGTTATTCCGCCCGTCTTCATGACTTGGATTATTGTATGTACACATTTACACATTTCTTTATTTCCTAAATATACAATGGAACCCGGAATACAGGACTGACAAATTTGCTTCACAGTTCATCGTGTTCAAATGGCCCCAATTTATCACACACGCTAGCATATTCTCGCATGTTATTCGGGATAGTCACCTCCCACAACTCATCGCCCTGCAAGAATTTATGTTGTTCCTTACACGCCGCGTCTGATGCCATAGGCAATAGTATAGGCAGGTGCTTGATCGAAGCTTTGAGGAAGTTTTTCTTGAAACAGTTTCCGAAATCGGACAGGGTGGTCGGGTCAGAGCAGATATGTCGACCGTGTAGCATAGGCGCACAACGCTCCTTGATGATGACCGCCACATCGTCACCCATCTTGAGCAAAGCGTCCTCCTTATGAGGCACGTTCATGCGAGTCATCAGGCTGCGCACTGCCGGGACAAATGAGTTGTTGCGGGTCCAGAGATCCCAGTGTGGGATGGTAGGTTGACAACCGCGCTCGCAGATTTCACTTTGAAATTTATTGAACAAGTGACCTGGTCGCCCGACCAGGGCAGAGACGACTTTGAAGCATGAGGGACCGATGGCGGCGACAGGCGAAAGGAGGAGGCAGAGGAGGAATAGGAGGCGATGGAGTGGGAGGCGCATTGTAATGACGATTGCAAATCGCCGAGCACCGAAGATCAGGTGATGGAAGATAGAAACAAATATCAGCGCAATCGATACGGGCACAAGGAGTGAATGAAATTGTGATGAAGAAGAGATTCCCCGCGATAGTGGAGTGCGGAGAACAGGGTCAAGAGGACTCGGCTCGGGTTCCACCTTATGTGATCTGTTTTATGCACTATAATGCATCTATGTCGTACATCTAGCTCTTTCAGCTCTTCAACCAACCTCAAGCTTGTTTCTTCTTGATTCGCTTGTAGAAGTTGAACTGTCAACCGTAGCAATGCCCAGGCCATATTTGTCAACCTCGGCATGTCCACGAGCCTTCCCTGCACATCTGACACTATTGTATGTCCACTTCTGCTTGATCTACGGTGTTCGAAGCTCCTGATGCCTGTATCATTGATCAATGCAGGCTGGCTTTAGAGTTATTATGTACATGCTCAGGTGACTTCTTGGGGACAAAAGCATTATTCCAAGATTACAATATACATTTATTTTTATGTAGCTAAATAACCACTCTCGACATTATAAAGAAGAAGACCGTAGCTGTACAGAATCCAAATATCTAATTCCTACTCCAATCATTCTCATTCTGTTCAGATTGTATTGCGGTTGGCTCACATGAGTGGAAATGCTTTGTCCGCCTTGAAGAGCTCCGTCAGTACCTGAATGCCCCCACTCTTAAACCACCAGACCAGCGCGAGACGGTGACTTTTCAACACTCAACCATGCGGTTTACCTGAACGAATGTTCCGCGCCCAGCGAATACCTTCAAAAACGCACGCCCATCGCGGGGATGAGTGCGCCGCAATCAGACTCCCAAAGCGACCGGGATGCACCTGTCGATGAGAACCCGACCGCGCCAGTGACGTCCACCCCACCCCATGCAGACCGAGACCCCAGCCCGAGCTCAGAGGGGGAGCGCCCCCCCTTACCTCCACGACCAAATACCCTCAGCCTGTTGAATAACGAATCCGCAACCCGGACAACCTTGCAAGCGGGGGCCACAACGGCCGTGTCGCGGGCGGAGATCGACTCTCAGACGTCGGAGGGGACAGGAAGTGCATATTCATCGCTGGCGATTCGCGGTCTTGCCCAGGGCTTGAAAGCGAAAGCAAGTCTCAGCCACCTGGCGAGCTCGCGGGGCAGTGAAGCAGGGGACACGGCGAGCATTCGGAGCTCCGTTCAGAACGGCGATGTAGGAGATGTCGAGGCTCTGTTTAAGGACTTTGTCACTTCCGCCCCGGGGGTTCACTCGGGCGCGGGGAGCTTGCTTCATTTCCCGGAGTTCCCTGCTGACGATATGGATGACGATGGGTTCCTGACTGAATTCGAGCCGGTCGGGGAGATTGACGAAGATGCTGGGAACGAGGGTATGCTTTCAAAGCCGTCGAACATTCGGTGAAATACAGTCGATGCTTATTCGTGATAGATCTACTCCTCCAGCGCTTCAAGGCTAAGCAAAAACATTATATGATTCTCTCCGCGGCTGGAAAACCTATTTGGACACGTCACGGCGATGGGGGTTTGATATCCAGCTACGTCGGGGTGATTCAAACCATCATCTCATTTTATGAGGAAGATGATGACCGTTTACGAGCGTTCTCCGCTGGAGATGTCAAGTTTGTGATTGTGACCCACGGGCCCTTGCATCTGGTCGCAATCAGTCGGATGATGGAGAGTGAACACCAACTTGCCCTTCAACTCGAAGCGTTGTACATGCAAATCCTATCCACCTTAACGCTGCCATCCCTCAGTCATCTATTCTCTGTACGACCCTCTACGGATCTGAAGCGACCACTCCAAGGATCAGAGACCCTTCTCTCTTCGCTGGCGGATAGTTTTACCCGTGGGTCGCCATCGACTTTGCTCTCGGCGTTAGAATGCCTCAGGATTCGCAAGCAACACCGCCAATCTATCAACAATGCCCTGCTCAAGACCAAAGTGAGCAACCTGCTCTATGGACTTGTAGTCGCTGGTGGACGGCTGGTCAGTGTGGTTAGACCGAAGAAGCACTCCCTGCACCCAGGAGACCTGCAACTTCTATTCAACATGGTCTTCGAGGCCGATGGAGTCAAGGCTGGAGGTGGAGAGAGCTGGATTCCTATCTGCCTTCCTGGCTTCAACAGCAGTGGCTATCTGTATATGTACGTTAGCTTCCTCGACCTCAGGGGTGATGTCAACGAAAATGAAGACATCTTGAAAGACGAATCCGTCGCCATTGTCCTAATTAGCCCGGACAAAGAGAGCTTCTTTGAGATGCAAGGGATGCGCGACGCTTTTGTCGAACAGTTGGAGAAGAATGGCAGCCTCAAAGTAATAAGAGCGGCAATTGACCAAGGCCGACCAGCCACGACAGACATCGTGCCTGGTGCCGTTCTTCATCACTTCTTATACAAATCGAGGGCGAATGTGCAGTTCACCATGTCCTCTTTCGCTCCGACATTCTCTTCCATATCTCGCCGTCGAAGGTCAGTAATGAAGCTCAGGCGCTCTCCCTGTCCGTTCTTTTGTTCTCACAGGTCCTAACTTTTCCCGCAGACTGATGTCGATATACAATAACCTTCACTCGAGTATTCATGCCAAGAACACCCATGTGAAGGTGCATCATTGCGTGTCTCGATCAGCGAGCTCATTCGGTTGGGTGACCCCGTTGTTCGAACTCTATTGTGTCGCCGAGTCCAACGCAAACCGAAATGCCTTGGTACAGTGCGCCACTAAGATCGCCCAGTGGGTACAACAAGAAGAGGAACGGCTGTTCATTATTGGCGGAGCAGTAAGTCCACTATCTCAATTTTTACCTTTGCGTGAAGCTAACAGGCATTTTAGGTCTTCTAAAGCCACGGTAGTTGCCATCTTGTGGAATGGAAATCAGCAAACGCAAGATAACATGTATATATTCATCTCACTGCACATAAATCCCAAGATACCGTTCCAAGGTTGATAGAATTTCCCATTTCTATATGTTTGTTGTATCTCGCTAGCCTGAGTCTTATATTGACCTGATATTACCCAGGACATAATACGTAGGCGCTCAATGGAATGTCGACATACTTCAGTCGATGGTATCATCACGCAGGGCGAAGAGCTGGCGCATAACCTCCCCAGACTTGCTCCGCAGTGCATCATGGTACATGGTGTTGGTGATAAACTGCTTAATACCCTTGATTTTGGCGGCAGTCTGGGAAGCGAGATCATAGTGCACATACATATCATCAATGTATGTAGCAGCATAGACAGGGACTTCATTCTGTGCCAGCACATCCTCATTGTAGAGGGCAGGCCAGTCCTCGGTCTTAGCCAGAATCTCCGCAGCCTCTCGGATTTTGATAAGTTCCGAGTACGAGTCGAGCATGTCTGGGAAAACCTAAATGTCACCGAATTATTAGATTTATCTAGTTTCACCCCGGTACGCGCCTGTTTCAGCGAATTCTTACCATTTCTCCAGTGAAGTAGATCTCTGGCTGAGAGCCGTCGGTTTTGAATCGAATGTCTTGCTTGACTTTTCTGTCGGCAGACCACCGGGATGACTTCCTACTTATGTGTTAGCAGCTTGACCTTGGCAGGATCGGATCACAATGCCATGCATGGGCTTACCCTTGGCAGTAAATTGCTTCGTGCAAGATGGCGTAGATGATGTTATTGTCCATGCCACCATTGCCATCGATTGTGGCTAGAGTTGGCTGGGTGAAAGAATCGAAAATCTCCAGGTCGCTGCAAGCGCGGAGAACAACATCTAAATGATAGTGAGAACAATGCCCCTGGCTGATTAGGGAAGACAGAGAAAGAGTTATTTACCGTGAACGGTATCGATACCCCCTGCAAAATGTTAGAATTGGTGCATGGATTTTCTGACAAGGCTTTTCCTTACCGTGGAAACCGAACAGAAGGCCAAGTTGCTGGAATCGAGCCGGAGTGAGCCATCCTGAAGGTAAGGCGACCTTGTTGGCGGTCAAGTACTTCATGATGGTCTTTACTCGCTCGATATCTTCAGGGTATTTGGTGTAGTAGGCCTTGTTTCTCTCAAGAACCTTCTCTGTTCAGTTGTTAGCAGACGACCTAGTGGCTAATTCGGACGGCTCACCATAAGTCCGAGCGTAGACCGGATCTGGGTCATTAACCAGAGGAGGCAATCCAGCGCAGATGAAAGCTTCTTTCAGAGAGTGGGGGCTTTATGAGGTAGCGAGATATTAGCTGACAAGACAATAGTAGCGAAATAGGAACGATGCGGGCGTACTATTTCGAAAGATAACTGGTGGCGCAGAAACCACCGAAGCTCTGCCCCATAATACTCCATTTCCGCTGATCCTCTGGGTAGTCTTGGGTCAAGTACTGACGGATTGCCTCGCAGTCATTGACAATGTTGTCTGCGCGGAAATGCTTAAGATACTCGGCCTGCTGGATGGGATTGCCTTGGCGCGCGAGAGTTCCCGCTGTAATTGTTTGACTGAGACCAGTGCCACGCTGGTCCATGAACATCACCTAGTATCCAATGTCAGTCACCATTATCTACATCTTGATGCTAACTGATGAGTCCTAGCCAATGACTACATACTTGGTACCCCTTATTGAGCACTGGCTCAACCCAAGCGTAGTTTTGAGGGGGGCCACATCCAAAGCCTGGTCCACCCTGGAGGTAGAGAAGCCATGAGATGGGAGCTTTGCTCTCTTCTTTGGGCTGCTGCTCAACAGGAGTGTCCAAACGTGAGACACTCCGAGCAAACAGTCTCAGGGTGCTCCCGCCCTCTGAGGGTAGCTTGTTGTAGTCGACTGGAACGTCGAAAAACCACTCAGCCACCCGCATCTTGCCTGTTTGTCAAGTCAGCGCTCATTTCGTGGAAGGATTGTCGCAAATGACTCGTACCGGGAACATTGTGGAGCCGTTTGTCAATGAGTTTTGCCGCCATTGTGGTTGTTGTTGATGGAGGAATTGTGGAGCGCACGGAAGGCCAGTCAACCGCGGGTATCACACTTTCACACGTTCCTGATCCAATCCCGCGCCAGCCCACTTAGCTTATCGACTGACGCGGCAAAAGGAACACTGCAACCTTGAGATCCAACCCTTTGTACGCCTGGAATACGCTAGACATACTTTTGGGAAGTCCAGCCGGAAGCTTGATCCTGCATCTCATTGCAGATCCCGAGTCTCGTGGAGATCCCGACCGCAACTATAAATGAACTCCGACTCATATCCTCTAAACTCCCTTATCCTATGAGTCAAACAAACACAATGCATGATCAACTCCTTCAAAATCTATGGCGAGCTGCCCAAGGGACATGGGAATCTGGCGTTATCCCTAGCGCGGAGAATTTATCCCGCTCCCGATCGTCTCTTCCCACTGCACTACCCGATACCGGCTCCAGTCTGGAATCCGTTCAACGCCATTTGCTGGAGGACATTGTGCCCGCATTTAACGGTGGCAGTATCAGCCCCAATTACTATGGTTTCATCACCGGTGGAGTGACCCCTGCGGCCCTTTTCGCGGACAACATCGTTTCGGCCTACGATCAGAACGTCCAGGTGCACCTTACTAACCACTCCATCGTCACCGATGTCGAGTATCACGCGCTTGGCTTACTTGCCGACCTGTTCAATTTGCCCCGTGCTCAATGGCATAATGGCACTTTTACCACCGGTGCCACGGCGAGCAATATCCTTGGTCTAGCTTGCGGGCGGGAATTCGTGCTGCAAAAGGCCGCGGAGAGAAAGGGAAGCCACCTGAGCAGTGTCGGTGAACATGGTTTGTTCGAGGTGCTTCACGCACTTGATCTTTCTGGAGTTCAGGTTCTTTCGACACTGCCGCATTCCTCCTTGGTTAAGGCTGCCGGTGTTTTGGGAATTGGACGCGCCAATGTTCGAAACATCTGCTGTGCTGATGACCCGCTCCGATTCGACATGGCGCAGCTCGAGAAGGAGCTGGCCAGAACGGACAAGGTCAGCATTGTAGCTATCTCGTGTGGAGAAGTCAATACTGGCCGGTTTGCGACATCTGGGATGGAGCAACTGGAACAACTCCGCCAATTGTGTGATAAATATGGGGCATGGATGCATGCCGACGGTGCCTTTGGCATTTTCGCCCGAGTTTTAGGGGATAGCGCGGAGTTTGCCACAATCAAAAAGGGATGTGATGGGATTGAGCTGGTGGATTCCATCGCCGGAGATGGTCACAAATTACTTAATGTGCCTTATGACTGCGGTTTCTTCTTTTCCCGCCATCCAGACTTGGCCGCCCAGGTCTTCCAGAATGCTAATGCCGCTTACCTGAGCGCAGGTGCGGCGGATGGTCCTGCTATCCCCTCGCCTCTGAATATTGGACTTGAGAATTCCCGCAGGTTCCGGGCGTTGCCAGTGTATGCCTCTCTGCTGTCTTACGGGAGAGAAGGGTACCGGGAGATGCTTGGGCGGCAAATTCATCTAGCGCGTGCTATCTATAAATGGATCTTTGACCATCCGGCATATACACCTTTGCCAGAGGCACACTCAAAAGCCGAGCTTGTGGATCAGGCATTTATAGGCGTTTTGTTCTGTGCCAAGGACGACGCATTGAACCAGCAACTAACGGCGAAGATTAACGAAACCTCACGAATGTATGTTTCGGGAAGCAGCTGGCAGGGCAGAACAGCTACTCGAATTGCTATCTCTAATTGGCGGGTTGACGTCGAACGTGATGTGGCATTGGTAATTGATGTCCTGACTCAAGTAGCCCAGTGAGATCCGACAATATTTGGTTGGGCTTATTTTAATAAAAGATTCCCTAAATAATATGTCAATCGCTTTATACAACTGTACTACTAGTGAAACGATAATGTAGAAGGATTAGGATCGACGCAAAGTGTGAAATGACGAAGGTAATTAAAGATATGCCTATGTAACATGTCTATATGCAAGGCGGAATAGTAGTGCTTGACCTCAAGTTAGGAACCATAACATGCGAGGCTGCTTGCATAACCTTTATCTTAGCCACAGCCAAGTAGTGGCACGCGTGGTCAGCACGTGACGGCCAACATCATAACAATACGTATCATCATCTCACAGTCTATCTTCGTATAATTTGACATTATTGTTTTTTCCCAAGAACTAGGCAGGAGAGTTTGAAATTTAATGCATGCAGCTTAAAGTTCCGCTCCATCGCCTGATCCACTGAATACAGTCTAAAATGAACTTCCATCCGCCCGCCGCACGCATTGAGTCATTGCCCGAAGATGCCTTCTATGTATCGGATTTCATATCGGAAGATGAGGAGACCAGGTTGATCCAAAAGGTAGGTTACCTACTCCTCTATAGGTTAGTAGCTCGATCATATTTGACTTTTAATATGCAACATCACCCATCGTGATCATCCTTTCCAATGTTGCTTTCATTCATTCCATGTATGTAGGATTAACAATGTTAACAGGTCCAATCAGCTCCCCTCCCACGCTGGACTCATCTCTCTCATCGGCGCCTCCAAACGTGGCCATCAACGCTCACAAAATCCGACACTCTTCTCTTATCGCCACTACCACCATGGTTAACAGATCCCATCATTCACCGTTTTAATGATCTGGGCATCTTTGCTGACGCCCCACATGACGCGCCAAATCATGTTTTGGTAAACGAGTACCATCCAGGGCAGGGAATTATGCCCCACGAAGACGGCTCGGCCTACTACCCCCTGGTAGCTACTGTAAGCCTGGGCGCACCTATCGTGCTCGACTTATATGAGAAGAATGGTCATTGCAGTGGAAAGGAGGAGGACCATTCTACGGATATGCCTTCTCATGGGAAGCCGCAATTTCGTATCCTCCAGGAACGACGAAGCCTATTAGTCATGAGAAACCGCATATACACTGAGTTCTTACATGGGATTGCGGAGACAACTAGAGACGAGGATTTGGGTTCACATTCTATTTGCAATTGGGACTTGTTAAGAGAGAAAGACTCATATTGTGCTGGCTGGTATACGCGTGAGACGAGGACGAGCCTCACGTATCGGGATGTGCTAAAGGTTGCGAAGATCGGAGATACCCTGAAGTTCTTAGGAGGACCGAGTTGAGTGCTATTAGCCAACGATATGTCCGAGTCTTACTAGCTCTGTAGTTTATCACTATAATCCTGGAATTATCGACTGAAAGACTCCGATCTTCCCACCATTCTGGTTCCCATATACCGGGGTAAAGTCGACGCTTTCGAGTATATTCGCGGTCACTAAAGTATTTCACATCACTCCTCCTTTGACGACTCGTTCTTTTTCTTTTTATTTGAGCTTTCTGATTGTGTAGCAGTGCGTTTCTTGCTCTTAGGGGAGCTAGAACTCTGCGATGCGCCATCTTTCTTACCATTCGCCTTATCCTGCAATCTGCCAGACCTGCGCGTTTGCGTTCGAGTCTGATGTTGTTTGCCTTCTCCATTGGCTTTGGAATCCTCGTCCTGAGAATCGGCCGAATCACGACTAGCTTTTTTCCTGGCAGATTTGGCTTCGGTGGTATTGCCAACAAATTGCTTGCCTTTCTTAGATTCCTTGACTTTCTTGTCCTCGGTCTTCTCCTTCTCATCGTCGCTCATCTGTTCCCATGCTTCTTTGGGCAGATATCTCTTGCGCGTTCCATCGTCGTTCTTCGCGGTGCCGGATCCTTCTTTGGTCTGCCAGTCTTCTTTCGTCCATTGATCCAAATGCTTCTGTGATTCACTTTGATCTTCTTTCGATGTGTTGTAGCTCCCGCCGCGTTTTTTGTACTCCGAAGCCATCATTTGGGCCTGATGAGATTAGTACAAGGATGGCATGATATACGGATGAAGTGCAACCGTCAACATACCTTCCGTGCAGACCATTGGCCAGGTTTGCCTCCCTTGTCACCTTTGTGGATCTCTTCTTTTACTTCATCCCGAAGTTCCGGATCGGTGTACTTGTCCTTGGGAGCCATGGTGAAGGAAATGAAAATTGTGTCGCAATTGAATAAAACTAGAGGCGATCAGTATCATTTTATCAGTGTATTTAAGGTTATCGATCTTGACGGATAGTTTCAATGACATCGAGATGGTGTCGTGGTGTGACATCATCACCCCTATACAATCGCGAGCCGTGACAAAACCTGGTTTTATAGATCGGTTCCAGTATTTGGTGTGTAGTATTTGGCAACAAGATTCCGACCTTTGATCCTGTGGATCAAGCGACCGTTTTCATACACTGCTGCCCACTTTTCAAGTTTGGGAAGAATCTACTCGGTATTGGCACTATAGTTTCATTGGTCGAAATAAATCGAGTATTTCAATTGAAAGTTACTGTAAAACATTTGAATATACACATAATATATCTGGTATCAAACTTGCATATCTCATATCGGCACATCACAAGGAATGCAGGATTCTCTCCCTTACAATTTCTTGTTCGCGGCCTCCGCAGCAGCCTTCTCCGCGCGGATCTGGACATCACGCAAGACCTTCAGCTTTTCGGACTCCTTGCCACGAATGAATTCCTGCAACCACAGAGGAAAGCCTCGCAGCAGGCGGGCAACTGTCTTGCTGGCGGGCAGGATCACTTGTCCACTGTTCTGGTTCAGGATCTGCTTGCAGATGGCGTCTGACACGGTCTGGACGCTCATGATCGGCTGACCGAATTCCTTCTCGTAATCTGTGAGGATCGTGATCATTGGAGTACGAACCCAGAAGGGGTGGATGATACTATAGGGCCATTAGTTTTGCGGCTAGTTGGTTGGAGAGAAAGGCAATGGTAACTCACCTTGTGCGCACTTTAGGTGCCTTGTAGTACAGACGCAACTCTTGGCGCAGAGACTCATGAAAGGCCAGGGCACTGGCCTTGGTGCAGCAGTAATCGGCCAATTCGCTCAGCCCGACGAAGCTGGCCATACTGGCCAGTGTCACGACGTGGCCGTGGTTGGCACGGATCATGGCCGGGAGGAACTCGCGCACCATGAGGAAATGCGAAATCGTGTTGACTTCGAATGTGTTCCGGATCTGCTGCTCAGATTCTTCGAGAATCGTGCACTCGTAGCCAACGCCGGCATTGTTGATCAACACTGTTGGCTCGCCATGGTCGCTACGGATGGCCTTGGCGACCTCTGCGATATTAGCCGAGCTGGTGATGTTTGCCCGGTAGAAGGTGACGTTGGCGGGTAGCTTGAAATTGGGCTCGTTGATATCTAGGATGATTACGCGCACGCCCATATGCGCTAGATCCTCCATGACCTGCTTGCCGATACCACTACATCCACCGGTCAGGAGAACGAGCTCCCGGGCGGCGTCCCATGGGTCGCTTGGCACCCAGTTATTGAGGCTCCGTTGTGTTAGGAAGTTGTTAATTGAGCGCACCACCCCGAGGGCGACAACTGCCCCAGCAGCTTTCTGGGCGACCGGGTTCTGCAACAACTGCTGTGCGGGGCCGGGTAACTGCGTTAGCGCGGTTTGCGCATATTGCTGGATCATATCGAGGGCGGACGCCATGTTGTTGAGAGGTCAAAAACTCGGGCAAATGAAAAACGAAAAGGATGAGGGTCCAGATAATGCGATGTTGGGGAGTCTTTTATTTCCCTGAAGGTGATCGTCACCAGGTACCACGACGATCAACTCAGACCCAAGCTGACAACAACCGAGGCCCATTCGAACCAATAAAAAGGTGGACTGTCGACGTTAAACCGAAAGGGAAAGCAATGCGAATGAGATCCACAATCACCGTGAACTAGTCCCAATGTATCTTGATGTGGGGCTTTGTTCGTGTCACATGCATTACATGCCACTTTCCCCGCATACAAGGGTTCTTGCATCGATTCTTATTCTTCCATGAACTACAGTCAACAGAAATAGGTTTTATCAGATGTTCTATCACCGAGGCTAGAGGCGATCTTCACATTCGATGATCTCACTTGACACTCGTGCTACTCGCGGATCACCGGAACCTCTTTTTGTGACACGCATTGTCTTTGATAATTACCAGATCTGGAGGACTAGAGGTCACGGACATCAAATTCATATACAATTCTTGCGTATCAATTGGCACAAAGACATACTATAATGTACGAAGTACCGAGGTCGTCTCTGAAATTTTGTCATTTGAGCGCCGATCCCTTAGTGGGGAGTATATTACCCCGTAGTTGGGGCAAAAATGGGTCAATCCCAAATCTAGGCAATCCCTCTCCCTTTTGCTTTTTTCCATCTCTCTCTTTCGGCGAGTTCTATCTTGAATAGGAAAATATCGATATACCCAAGCATAGTGGGTGATCCAGTCATGGCTGGCGAGAGCTTCCCGGCCCTCGTGGTCGGCACCCTAGTCGAGACCTATCTCTTGCAGCGCACCGTCTTTACAGAGGAGACCTTCCGCATGATTTGCTTCGGGGCCCTGGGGTTTAATCTATTTGTTTTGGCTATTTGGAGCTTAGTGGTCTGGCCTTTCTTCTTGAATCCGTTACGACATCTCCCGACTATTCCGGTGTGTATCAAAAGTACATCAAGACAATGGCAATGCTAACCACATCATGTAGGGACTGATGAGCAATTTGACTATCCTCTTTGACTCACCCCGAGGTCACACCCCGCTACACTGGATGAAAACAGTCCCCAATGATGGTCTTATCCACATGCGGGATCTCATCAGTCACAGTTACCTGGTGGCCACTAATCACCAGGCGTTGTTGGATATCATGAGTACGAACACCTATGACTTCGAAAAACCCAAGCGTATGCGCATCTTTCTGGCTCGTATCCTCGGGTTCGGAATGATTCTGTCCGAGGGGGCTGCGCATAAGAAGCAGCGCAAGGCGTTGACACCGGCTTTCAATATCAAGAATATCCGATCTATGTACTCACTTATGTGGGACAAGACCAACCAGATGTTGGAGGAGATGGAGAAAGAAATCAAGTCGAACCCAATGGAAGGTACTAATCCAGCTGAAGAAATCGGCAAGGTCGAAATGGGTGTATGGGGAAGGTGAGGCAGACTCAGTCTTGATCGCTATAGCTGCTAACACCTTGTCAGTCGCTTTACTCTCGACATCATTGGTCCAGCCGCCATGGGGCGTGACTTTCGCTCGTTACAGAACAGCGATAACAGAGTTGCCGAAAGTTTCCTAAACATCCTGGAGCCCACCCCTGAGAAGGTGGCATTCCTGGCCATGAATTTCATGTTGCCGCAATCAATTGCCCAGCGTATTCCCTGGAAGATGAACGATCTGATTACCAGTGAAACGAATTTTCTGCGGGATCTATGTAATGATATTGTCCGCGAGAAGCGCCACAGTCTGACCGAATCCAAAGCCTCCGCTCAGGATCTGGAGGCCGATATCTTGGGAACAATGATCCTGGGGGGAGACTTTTCTGACAATGAACTAGTCGACCAGATGTTGACTTTCCTAGCCGCCGGGGTGAGTCTTTTCTCCTAAACCCAATTCCATGGCAGTTCTAACTCGTCAACAGCACGAAACAACTGCTGCTGCCCTAACGTGGGCCTGCTATCTTTTGACTCTATACCCAGACGTCCAGGAGCGTCTGCGCGCTGAGATTCGGGAGAATATTCCTTCGGCCAGCAGCTCCATCACATATAGCGACCTGGAATCGCTGCCTTTGCTTAATGGTGTGTGCCAAGAGGTGCTGCGTCTCTACCCAACAGTGCCCGCAACAATCCGTGAAGCCATTCGCGACACCATGGTTGCAGGCAAGCATGTCCCTAAGGGAACTAGGATCATCCTATGCCCTTACGCAATCAACCGTTGCCCCTTGTTCTGGGGCGAGAACGGCGAGGAATTCCTACCGGAGCGCTGGATCGATACAGACAAGAACGGCAATCTCGTGCCCAACAACAATGGTGGTTCATCGACGAATTTTGCCCAGATTACTTTCCTTCATGGGCAACGATCCTGCATTGGAAAAGACTTTGCACGAGCTGAACTGCGGTGCGGAGTTGCCGGTCTGGTGGGTCGCTTTGCATTTGAGATGCAGGACCCGAAGCAAGAAATCCATATTGCAGGTGCAGTGACCACAAAGCCTGTTGAAGGTATGCATCTAAAGATGCAACGAGTAAGTGGATGGTAGAAGAAGGTACATTGTAAGCGCAAATAATGATTTAATGCCTTGATGATTTTCCTCTTTGCTGTACTCTTAATTTCACTCGAAAATGCTCACAAATACAAACTGCGGACTATCTCCAACTTACAGTATCTGGCCACATAACTTACGAACTTTTCGTCACACGCTAAAGTTTATCACTATAGTAACCGTAAAATAAACTGTCATTAATGGTATAAAATCTAAAGATCTGTGTCGTGGTTGGCCATAGGGGGTAATTGGTTACTTCGAAACGGCCTAACTAGCCATGCAAGAGTGCTTTGTTTTCGTAAGTTATGTGGCCAGATACTGTAGTCAGTAATACGTACAATACAATCATATGTACGTACAACCGTAAAAGGTCTCACGTAAACGTGCGTTTTCTCCAGGCAGCGATTGAAGGTTTCAGGTGTCCACATGACTCAGCGACTCAGTGGGGTACATAAGCCACACGTGCCTCGGTCTAATCGAATCGGCATCCCCACGCTTTCCACGCTTCTCACATTCTCCCCGCGCATCTTCTTTTTTTTGATTCGCAACCATTTCGACGTGTCCTTTTGCGTTTACCATTGCTTGACACGGATAGAGGGTATCTTTGCAAGCGTTTCTTTCAAAAATTTCTCGAGTTTTCGACGTCCAGAAACGAATCCGCCATGGATTCGCTGTGCGGTCCTTCCAATGCACTGCAGAATGCTCAGAAGCATACTTCAGTTGACCGAACCCTTCAACAAGATCGACTAATCTCTCGGCAGCCACCAACACAGGTGAGTCGATTCCCTGGATCACAGGAGGTTCTCCCAATAACACATTTCATCTATAGGGATTTCGATCGCAAGGCCAGGAAGGCATCCTGGACCCCGAGTTTGCCTCATTTGAGGCCAGCCGCGGGGTGCCTGATTTGCCAGTTTTCGAGAATCCTGCTCAATTCGGAAGGCCAGCCCAGTTATCAGCCGCTGCTCACCAGAACGTTGGCTGGGCTCATGACTTCCAAAACCTCCACATCTCCGGACCGGCGCCACAATTACAACATCAGGCACAAGGCTCATCGGGAATCCAAGCGCAAGGAGGGTGGCATGAAGAGTTTATGAGGCAACAACAGAGCCAGCCAGCGGCAGCCTCAACTCATCTTGCCCGAAACCATCCGAGCACAAACCCCGCCTATCAATCCCCATTCGCCGCAGGATACCCTATGTACAATTCCAGTACATACCAAGCCCCTCAAGAAGCTCATGCGCAACACCTTGCGCCAACGGAAAAGTTTGATGAGTCTGCTTTTGAGGCTGCTTTCAATCAAGCGCAAGCGGACTTGGAGCTTCAGTCAGCAGAGGCCGCGCCAGCCCCCCAACCAAACGTGCACGACGCATCCCCCATTGACCCTTTTGACACGGCCGAACAAGACACCCAATTCGGATCAGATGATATTGCCCAGTCCGAGCAGCAGACTGAAGCTCGCGCTCAGGACGCGGATGCTCTTGCACGAGCAGCTGGGCAAATTCTCACCAGTGTCAGTCATGACCAAAGCGAAAAGTTCCAACAAAGCAACTTTCTTGCTCTAATGCGCCGAATTCGGGATCGTGAGGTTGAGGTGAAGGGGGACGATTTTGCTGAAGTCAGTAGCGACCCGTGACCGATTTGACTCAAGTGGGACAGATACGCCGGTATCGTCCTACGAATCATGTATATATAGGGATCTGTCCTTACTCATCCATTTGCAGACAGCGCAGTCTCTTCACCCTGGTGGCCGTTACTATCCAAGCCAGTCTCCTCCTCTGCAAGACCCCATTTCCTCCGACATCGGTAAGGAGTCTCCCTTTTCTGCCGACAGGGCTTAACTCCATGAGGAGATAAAAATATATGCATAGCATCTGACCCAGGTGTTACGGGCAGAAGATCTGTCAGATCCGTCTTCGGATGATCTTCCCCGGCTGGGCACCAATCCATACAGCCTTGCCGACAATAACACACTCTACGATGGCTTACTTCACAGCCATGGACTCGTTGACCGTCGACGCCTGACTTTTTGTTTCCGAAGTGAAGACGAAATATGGTCCTAAGTGATGGTACGAAGGTGGTTCAGGGGAACAGTGAGATACATGCTGTCTTCGGGCTGAAGCCAACTTCACCAAATTCACCTCATCTCAAGTCATCCGACTCGGGCCTTGCTTATGTGATTGGCGTTGCCTCACGTTCTTTTCACTAATACCCCATTTTGCGATTGTTGCTTCTTATGATTATTGCTGCATAGCGTCGAGGAAATGAATTTCACAATCTCAAGATCACTGCAAAGATGATTCAAAAATATAGGGTATCATTGGCTGCTGGCAACCTTAATTAGATATATACTAGTACATCGGGTCCATACCCTCAGAATTAAGCCTTTTCTCCTAGGATAAGCTCGCGGAGAATCATCTCAGCCTTGGGCGCTTCCACACGACCCTTTTCGCCCATTCGCATCATCTGTCCCACAAACCAGCCTAATTTCCCTAGTTGTTTGCCACGGATCTGCTCCACCATTTTGGGGTTCAGAGCAATTGCGGATTCGGCTAATGAGATATATTCCTCACGCGACAAAGGCCGGAGTAGAAGGTTGTCTTCTTCCAGCAGCTGTGGCACTGGCCGACGATCTCCGTCGAAAATAGAGGCGAGGACTTGTTTAGCCGTAGGCCCAGTAACAAGGCCCCGCTGAAGATGGTCGATGAGGTCCGCCAGCGACTGTGCCGGCACGATGTCCGCGTGCCAGGTTTGGTCTGCTTTGGTTAAGAGACCACCCAGCTCGTGGAGGACCCAGTTACCCGCCATTCGCGCGAGAACCGCTTTTGTGGACTTATCTAGACCGTCCTTGTGGAGAATATCTACCACATCTTGATAGTACTCGAGACGAGCGCCGTCATCCAGTTCGATCAACGGTTTAGCATCTTCGATGGGGAGACCGTATTCCGGTCCGATAAGCTGCAGAAGTAATGTGTCGGGAGCCATGGGAAGGCTTTCTTGCAGGCGAGTGATTAGATCTTCGCCAATAATCAGCGGAGGGATATCCGGATCTGGCATGTAACGATAATCAACAGCACCCTCCTTGCCTCGAAGAAGATGGGTCTCGGTGCTACCAATCGTCCATCCGCGTGTCTCACCCAGGACTTTGCCACCACTCTCCAACACCGCGATCTGACGATTCTTCTCCGCAATGATAGCATCCTCGACTGCCTTGAAACTGCTGAGATTCTTGATTTCAGTCCGCTGGCCTAGCTCACCGAATGCCTCGCTCCGTCGTCGAATCGAGACATTGATGTCGGCGCGGAGGCCACCCAATTCCATGCCGGTCGTCACGGCCCCGCATGCTTGTAACATAGACTGTAATTTTCGAACGCAGGCCGCGGCTGTGGCGGGAGAGTGGATCTGGGGTAAGGTGATAATCTCGATGAGGGGATGCGACACGCGGTTGAAATCGAGGAGTTGCGTTAAAGTTGGCCCCGGATATTCCTGTGATTTGGCGGTATCCTGTTCTAACTGGACTTGTTGGATATCTATGCGAATTCGCTCCCCATCCTCCGGTGCGATCCCGTCGTAGTCGAATAAATCGATATAACCATTGCGCGCGAATGGCTCTGTGTTGTGTTAGCCAGGCTTGGTCTTGATAAAGTCAATGAAGGAGCTGAGCCTACCGTAGTATTGTGTAATCTGGTACCCGGAGGGCTGGTCTTGGTAGAAGTAATGTTTCCGGTCAAACCGGCTGATCGGTTGAATTTGGCAGTTCAAGGCAATTGCGGCGCGAAGGGCAGGAAGGAGAGTGGCAGCTTGGAATTTCGGTTGACTACCTGGAAACGCCAGGTCAAATAAAGCGACATTGGAGTTCGGGGTAGCGCTGGTAGATGTGGCCGCTCCTGTTGAGGGAAACATGGTGTGTTAGCACCGCAAGCAAAGACTTTTTGTAGACATACTGGAGAATAGCTTTGCAGCTGTGTCCAATTGCGCGTGGATCTCCACGCCAACAGTGAGCTCCCACTCTTGCTTTGAGGCCTCCTCGTTTTCCTTGCGCTGTTTCTTCTGGGCCTTGAGGCTCTTGGCATCCTGCTTGAGTTGTTTGCGAAGAGGGACGCGGTCTGTTTGGAGGTTGGAAGCGGAGGAGAACTTATTGCGAGGAATCAGTAATGGCCGGAATGAGCGAGGGGCCCTGGAGAGAGCGCGGACAGCGCCGCTGCTGAGCCATGGCCGAAGCATGAAGACGAGCTGGAAAGAGGATAAGGTTGGAGAGAGAAAGCGGAATCCGAGCGAGATGGAGCTAATCTGCCGATCGGGCTGAATAGTTGCTGGGCGGACTCTCTGTATTTTCCAGCCCACCAATGTGCCTCTATGAATAATAAATCATAAGCATACCTGTTTATTAAGAACTTTTTTTTAAAAAAAAAAAGAAATAAAGAAAAAATCTAAAAGAAGCTTCAATGTTCATTCAAGTAGCTGCGGTCATAAGGTGAGATAGAGTAACATGGGAATTAGGTGCAGAATATCGCTGGAAGGCGGTATCATCCGATAATTAAATTCTATATAGGGCTTGGTTTAAGTGTGCTTTGTTCATAATAAGACCCGGTATGCATGAATGAACCATAAAAATAGAGGACCAATGTCTAGCACACCAAGAGCGTCCTAGGTGCTAATCAATAATACTAAAATTGTACTGTGAACTTAGTGGAGGATGATTGTGGACGCCATTTTCGTGCAAGTCAAGGTTTATCAAGAACCATCCACCCTAGCTAGGGAATAACAACGTACATGCTATCCACCTTGGGTAGTAAAATTGGATTTCATGTCCACCGCCTACTATACCAGGGAAGCTCTAGTATAATTACAGTGGCAAAGTAACAATCTTGAAACCTGAGATCTAGATGCCTAAATAGGAAACTGAAAATAGACCCCAACGCCACTGGGGTAGCTCCAAGGTCTTATGACGATCTGGTATGGAGATAAATAGCTGGTGAATTCTTCTAATAATCTATCATCAACCATCAATCATCACTCTACCAATCAATCAAATAACCAACAACCCGATCTACGGACCAATCCACATTCTCATCAAAATGCAGTTCATCAACATCATTATCTCTCTCGCTGCCCTCGGCGCCGCTGCCAATGCTCAGTTCGAGAAGCGATCCTGCGTCGCAAGTAAGTCTATATCTTGGACAACCATGATTCAACAATAATGTTAGCTAACTGTCTTTTCTCTAGACTACGACGTTGCCTGCACTTCTGGGGGCGACCCTTGCTGCGATGGCTGGCAATGTGTCGGCGCCACTGAGTGGAACGCCGGTGTTTGCATCCCCAACTACTAAGGGCTGGAACGGAGGCTTCGAAGCGGGCTTTGAAGAACGGCTTTCATGATAGCATGTATTCTTTATTTGTTACGATATCATTTGTTGTTCTGTCTACATTGTTTGCATATATCTCGAGGCAGTTAACAAATCGTCAATTGATCAATTAACCTTCTTTGAGTTCTAGCACAGCCTTGTAGTACATTCAAAGTAACAATGACAAAAGAAGCTATGCTTAAAAGAACGAATATGGCTTAGGGTCCAAGCCCCACCAGAAGCTACCTCTTCCGGCAGGCATGGTCAGCCCCACATCTCCACATGGAGAAGCTGGTATAATTCATCTGCACGGGATCTGAGGATACTCATATCCAAATAATCAACCCCTAATCCAGGTAAACAAGATGGCTGAAAAATCAGAGACCGTTCGTCCAGCATTCGCGGGTCGCGAACGTCCTCTGCTTTCCTATGGGATTAATTTCCCCGCCGCTGCAGCCCGCCACGTTTCGGAGACATTTCAAGCCTCTCGGGTATATGTGATCTGTTCGGGATCATTGTCGCGCAGCACTGATGCGCTGGACCGCCTCACGCATGCATTGGGCTCGGAAAATGTGGTGGGGTGCCGAGTCGGAATGCAGAGCCACACACTGTGGTCGGAGGTGCTGGAGATTGTTGACGATGCACGAAATGTGCATGCGGATCTGATCATTACACTTGGGGCTGGCAGTTTGACTGATGGTGCAAAGATTATTGCTCTGGTTTGTGCATATCAGGATTTTCTTGCGGTCTACATCGATGTACTGACAACTCATAGGCTCTGGCAAACCAAGTTCATACCGCTGAGGAACTCGAAACCTTGGCTGAAGGCCCCAACAAGCGCGCTCAGATACATGCTCCCGCGGTCCCTATCATCTCTATCCCGACCTCTCTCTCGGCTGGAGAGTACTCTAACTTCGCCGGTGGCACGGATGACCGATCGCGCCGCAAGTTTAGCTTCCAGGCACCTCTACGTGGCCCACAGCTCATCATCCTGGACCCACAATTGGCACAATCAACACCCGACTCGATATGGCTAAGCACAGGAGTGCGCGCTGTCGATCACTGTGTTGAGACGCTCTGCGCGATTGTTGGTGTAACACCGGAATCAGATGATTTGGCTCAAAAGGCACTGGGCCGGTTGGTCCCTGGTCTACTGCAGTGCAAGCAAAATCGCTCCAATGACGATGCCTACCTCCAATGCCAGCTTGGCTCGGTGGACGCAATGGCAGCCTGTACAAGTGGATCGGTAGAACTTGGAGCTAGTCATGGTATTGGTCACCAGGTAAGCTATATCTACAAGCTTTATTCCCTAGATTGACGAGAACTCCGAGTTGATTGTTCTGATTAGCTTGGGCCTCTGGGCGTTGGTCATGGCGAGACTAGCTGCATTCTCCTACCTGCCGTATGCAAGTTCAATGCTGCACATAACGCCAATCGAGAGCGCCAAGCGAGCGTGCGTGAGTTTTTGATTCGCGATCCTGTTGTTTTGGAACTGCTCCAAACTCGCTCGCTGAGTGTAGAGAATTCGGACCTGGGGGATATCTTGGACGCTATCATTCGTGAACTTGGGATGCCGCGGTCTTTGAGCGATGTGCGAGTTGGTCGCGATAAACTTGACGGACTGGCGGCGCACAGTTTACACGATCGGTGGTGTCAATCAAATCCACTGCCTCTGAAGGAGAAGTCACAGGTGCTAGAAATCCTCGAGATGGTTGTCTAATGCGAATAGAATCTTTGAATGAGATCAACTATCTATGAGAATGGTGACTATTATCAGCAAAAACGCTGCATACCTGTAACTACCTCTGCTATATATTTTACCAACACTTGTCATCTTATAGAGTGAAATGACATCATCGGCTCGTCGGAACTGTCCCGGTCACCTTACCTCCCAAAGGTTGGAAAAAGCCAATACAAGATGAAAGAAACTGTATGAGTGATAAGCCAAATAAAGCCGCATACCCTTAAATCATCCGATACCTAGAAGCCCTGGAGGTGGTTCAACTGCATGGGTCACGTGCCACACGAGCTGTAATCTGCGGATTTTATCCCCGGGGAGCTCCCGCCTCACGTTGTGTATTCTCTTTGCCAGATTTAATTCTTGTTCTATCACAATGGCCGGTTCACGAGACGGTCACCGTGAGCGCAGGCGCACACTTTCTCGGTCCCCAGATCGAAGCCTCGACCGACGACGAGACGATCGGAACAAAGAGCCAAGGAGCTCGCGCCGACGAGATGATGACCGTGAAAGCTCTCGCAAACAAAGCCCGCGGCGAAGGTCATCTCGTAGCAGATCAAGGGATAGAAGGACCCGCGATGACCATGACCGACGACACGGAGAACGCAGAGAACGATCCACAAGCTCCGCAGACGAGCGCCGCCGAAAACGCAGCCACCGAAGCCACCGACACCGTGACGACCGTGATCGAGACGAAGAAAGGTCTTCCAGAAGACATCGCAGCCCCCGTCCACGGTCGCGCTCCCCACGATCATCACGCAGCCCACAACGCGCATTACAGCGAAGCGGCCCTCTACCATCACAATCCGATGCATTCACAGGCGAATTAGTACAATCCGGCGACGCCCCTCCACCGGAGAAACAGAAGCCAAATTACAAGAATAGTGGTCGCCTCGCAGCCGAAACCAACACAGTACAAGTCGAAGGTGGCGAAGGAATTGTGTTGAAGTACCACGAACCCCCAGAGGCTCGCAAACCACCAGCCAAGGAGCCCTGGCGGCTTTACGTGTTCAAGGGAGATGATTTGGTGGAGATGGTTGAGCTGAGCGAGCGGAGTTGCTGGCTGATCGGCCGTGAAAGGGCTGTGGTCGACTTTCCTCTGGATCACCCCAGTTGCTCAAAGCAGCACGCTGCGCTCCAGTTTCGATATGTCGAGAAGCGAAATGAATATGGCGACCGCATCGGAAAGGTCAAGCCGTATCTGCTCGACCTCGAGAGTTCTAATGGATCTACTGTGAACAAGGAACCCATTCCTGCCGGCCGTTATGTCGAAGTGATGGACAAAGACGTGCTGGGGTTCGGTACCAGCACCCGCGAGTATGTGCTTATGTTACCGAAATGATCCATCTCGAAGCATATATTGCATACAATTGAAAATAAAGCCTGCAGAACGACGTACCCATTTACCTGGTGTTTGCAGAGCCATGGAGATTCCTAATGCTCTACATTAAAAGCATTGTGCCTAGATATCCTTCGTAATGGCATGATGTTTTATTGCATAATCAACTAAACTATTACCTCCGCCTATTCAAAGGTCATAGATATCAGTATCGCTGGAATAATCATTAGTTTTACGTCCAAGCAGCAAAGGCAAACTGGACAACTCACAAAGGCCGAGCGAGGCTCTTTCTTCCCTTGGCCTTATTATTAACCCAAACACTGATACTCTTTGCAGAAACTGGAAAGATCCCATATCCACGATGGTCGATGACGACTGTCTCAATGCACCAGTCTAATATATCCGTCCATTCCTCTCCCATGTGCTTGACGCCGACATACATGCGCTTATAGGTTGCAACTGTGTTGCTAATGATACAGGCGAGGCCCCATGGGTAGTGGACAGTGCCGTAGCGCACAAAACCTTTCAATGCTCAGTATAATGATCTCTACCATGGAACAAGACTTACCTATGCAATGTCGTTTGTCGAAGTAGTCGCGTTGTTCTCCGTAGGCGTAAAGCTTGCGAGCTTGCATCAGGATCGGGAGCTTGCCCGAGCATGCGGGTCGAGAAAGAGATGCTGGACCACCTCGAAGGCCGTACAAGTCTCCATAGAATACGCATGGCTGGCCTTGACTGCGAAGCAGAATCATGCCGTAGGCTATTGGCTTGAAGAATGGTATGATGATTGTCTGTCCGGTATCGTTAGTGATTTTCAATATGTCAACGCGGAGTACCACTCAATCTACCTCTAAAGATTGGCCAGGTTGCTTTATGAATGTTGTCATCAGATCATGATCCATTTAAAGAGCCTCGGTGTCTTGAACTTACCGTGTCATGGTTGCCCACGAATGTCTGCCAGTGTTTAGTATGAGTTGATGACATGGGAGTATGGTGCCTTACTACTGCATGCTTTGGGCTCTGCTCCACTAAGGTGCCTTTGAACACTTTCCGCAGATCGGCCCCTTCGGTCTGTGAAGTAACTGCAAAACGGCCCAGGAGTGGCACATCAAATAAAGAGATTTCATAGTTCATAACTTTGAGGTATCTCAGAAGAAGGTTTACTTCCCCCCTCCAGTATTCTCCGACAAGGAAGTACTTAGCCCCAACCGTGCGTCTTAGATGATTAACAAAGTCCCTCTGAAATGCGGCAGAGTAATGTTTAGCTGCATCAATTCGCATGCCGCTGATTGGTAGTTCAGTTCCAATCCATTCCGACCATCTAAAGATATCGGCTCGGACCTCCGGGTTGGTGTGATCCAGATTGGCAAACATGAGATAGTCATAGTTACCGTGCTCATCACTCACATCCTTGGCCCAGCCTTTCCGAGTTCCGGCAATCTTATAGATTGCATTTTCCTTCCGGGTCTCGTTCCAATCGACACCGTTGAAATGCTGATAATGATATTTCATAGAACTATACTTCCCTTTGCGGCCGGCAAAGTCGAATCGAACCCAACCAGAGATATTTTCGGGTGGTGAAATGGCAGCGTTCCGATCTAGTTCGGTATGAGTGAGATTCATCTTTCCAACCGACAGTCACAAATACCTTCGGGGTCCACTTTCGTCGCTTGAAAGGTTTCGGTCCTGTCTGCTCCGGCTTTGTGGTTCAGGATCGTGTCCCAACAGATCCCGATACCGACATCTTGTGCAGTTTGCATCATTTCTGAAAGATGCTCTTTTGGGCCCCAACGCGTTGCTCGAGATCCTTTTTGATGGAATTCTCCCAAATCCCACAGATCGTATAGATCGTAGCCAATCCCTGATGCGTCCATTCCCTTGCAGCCTGGAGGAATCCACATATTGTTAACCCCAATATCTCGGAGGCCGGGCAATGCCTTTTGCAGACGCTTCCAATGGAGTTGGTCAGCTGGGACATGCCATTCGAAGCCTTGCATCATCAAGGAATTGGTAGGAGCATTCCACGTGGGAGCTTTTTCCGATTCATTATTATCTAGAGGTAAATTTTGTCAGCCTTTTAACCTTGGCAAGTCAATGGATTCTAGAAGTGCGTAAGATGTTCAACCTTCAATTTCTTTCCACCTGTTCGCCTTTCTTCTCATTTTTAAACAACAGCTGAGAACAGACAACATCTGACCCGTGGCCACTTCTAATGACGATCGAATCAATTCGGGCCCTTACGTCGTCAGTAGTCCTTAGCGACAAATCAGAAAATCTGCAAAGTATTCTTGAATGATCGATATATCAAATGCGAGATCAACGCAAAGAGCAGGACCGGGCAGAACTGAAAACAGTGACACTAGCAACCCCTGCTGTGCGATTATACTTTGACGTATACTCATGGATTAGTAACTTCCCTACAATTGGCCACCATGGTCTTTAACACCAAAGTAAAACGTAGATCTCATCAAAGCTTGTCTGTGTTGGTTCCATCAAGATAATACAACCGTCGTGCGTTGCGTGCCCCCTCTTCCAGGGTTATTGTGCTAGTCAAGTTCATACGAAAAGGAGGTGTAGACAAGTACTTGAGACCAAATCGGCAGCAAATCGACACTCCGTCAATGCTTTGAAACATTGTAACTAAAAATGGTTACAAGCGGCTGGAGCTCTGAGATATGAAGGGTCCGGTGCAAGTACTTGCGGTAAGCGCATTTAGATCCCGCGATCCGAAGCTGTTACCTGACCAATCAGACATCTTCTTCATGTAGCCCTAATGGACTGGTAGGACCGGTGATTTGTGGGAACGGAGCGTCATATTTTAAATGAGCAGATAAGGGACCTGCTGCAGAGTGATACGACTCGGCAAACTAATTCGAATTCTTGGCCCCGTTGCGATCGAAACTGGCGGTCTGTGTCTATACAATATGGGCAATGTCCGGGGATGTGAGACCTAGCTATCAATGATGCACTCAATCTACCAGAGGTTATACTCCTCTCGAATCATGAATCGGGCGTCGCTGCTACCAAAATGGCCAGTGAAGAGCTTATCGCATGTTTCGCTCTCAACAGCCATCTTCCAGTGGACTTACACCGTAAGATTGTGCAACCGTTGTTGCAAAAGTCATGTCGAGCTGAATTTGTGGTCGCAATTTATGCAGCAAATTTGCCACAAAGTCTAGTCTGTGGTCAGAGGCCATGTCAGGGTCTCAGATTGCATCTTGAATCACCTAGGATCTGGAGATCCGGTTATGCCTTTACAACTTCAAATGCGATAGCCTATTAGCATGCAATTTCCTATAGGATGTATACTCCGAGACTTTATCCTTATGATGTACATAGGTGGCAATTCGTTACTTGAAAATACCTGAACGGTGTATTCTTCTGTCTTGATTAGCTGTCGACTTTCCGTCTCCCTTTCTACTCTATTACCAACAGCCTTGGAACCCTGCTATTAATCTTAAGGATCTATTAATAATAGCATTGAGCCATAACCAACTTACTCTGCTTATTAAGATAAGTGCCGTTCATTTTAACAAAATGCCGACTGTAACCCCCAGGCCCCGAGATCTGCGTTCCCCACAGCCGATGTGGTCGAAAGTGGTCCCGAGATGAGGGGAATCCCGATCATCATATAGATCAAGTACACATCGCTAAAACACTGCTCTTGATTATCGCAATCAAAGCCACCACACTCATCATGGCCGACCGACCTCCCAAAAACATTCGTCCGCTCAACCGGTTCATCACCACCCACAACTCCACCGGCGAAGCAATCTTCTCCGATGTCCTGTCCGAAGATATGCCCATTCAGCGCATGGGGGATGGCGCAGATTTTAGCCTTGCCTACACATCCTCCCACTTCCCTGCTCAATTGAACAAAGATGCCGATCTCACCGAGTACAATGCATACCTCAACAGCCCACCGGGCATTACCATCTCAACTGGAAACGTCTGCCGAATCGTGGATATGCAGCCCGGTGCTACGAGCCCTATGCACCGCACCGTCTCGCTAGACTATGGTGTTGTTCTGGAGGGAGAAGTTGAGCTTATTCTGGATTCGGGGGAGACGAGGTTGATGAAGCGGGGTGATGTCGCTGTGCAGCGCGGAACTAACCACGCTTGGCGCAATGTTACACCTGATGTCGTTGATCCAGCTACTGGAGAGAAGACTCGGCAGTGGGCGCGTATGCTTTATGTCCTTGCGCCGGCACAGGAGATGTTTATTGGGGATAAGAAACTGGGAGAGGTTGTTGATGGCATTGGGGTCCGGGCTAGCACCTAAAGTTCTGAGTCTTTATGTACTAAGTAGATGTTAATCTCGAAAGGTGGAAACTAAATCATGTATAGTTGGAAACTAGAGATCAGACTAGGAATGGTGATACGACTTTGAATCAATACAAACAATTTCGATGCTCAGAATACAGAATCATATTTATGTTGACTACCATTCTCCTCCAATTTCGTAGTGGAAGATCTTATCATTGACTCTTCCCCCGGTAACTCTCCATAGACGCGACGCAGCCTATAGAATTGTTAGTACATCGGACCTGCTTAGTGAGCATACGACATACCGCGTTGAGCCACACTCCGTGCAGCATGACTTGAATAAACACGTACTCCCCAGCGCTAGTGCCTGCCGTTCGCTCGTTGTAGTCGAGGTTATGGTTTGCAGGGCGATAAGCAGGCATGCGGCGGTGATCAGTTGGCCAGTCCGCTGGTTGTGGTGTATTCACGGATGGAGCTGGAGCAGGTGTAGACCGCTCTTCGCCGCTGTGGTGTAGTTCATAGTCGGCCAGGACCGACAGAGAGGTGGCAGTGGTAGTAGTAGTCGCCGACATGATGAATTCGAAGATAGATAGAAGTGGATTAAACATGAGTATACAATGGACGTACTCTGATATTCAGCTAGGGAGAGCTCCTTCTCCGCGCCGCATGGTGTCCGCCCGCATTCTCCCCCACATCCCGAACGCTATGCGACTCGCAGAGCAGCTTAGCTCCGACAAGCAAAATGCGGAGAGTATGCTTTAGGGAAAGTGGGCGCATTGAATGTATAATCTTTTCTATTCTTTGTTTCTCGATTTCTCATCCTCATTTTCCATCAACGTGAATCGCGATCATGGATCTCTCACGCATACTTACCGCCAACATTGACGGCCGAACCCAGAACACGCGATACCGCCAATCACAGTTCCATCGCCTCCAGTCTACCCTTGTCGAGCATCTTGCTGAAATCCAAGATGCGATCCGCGCCGACTCCGGTCATACACAGCAGGAAATTCGGGCGGAGGTTGTACTGGCCCTGCAGGAGCTTCGCACGCACTATACGTCATTGAGCCTTGCTAAAGATCTGGATGTCGAATATCGCATCGCGCAAGGAAAGGATAATGTGAACGGTTGGCGCGGTGCTGGTATCGTCTATATCGTGCCATGTGTCCATACTTTGTTTTTCTCCGTCATCTCTGCTTTGACCGCAGCCCTTGCGGCAGGAAATTGTATTGTTCTTGAGGTAAGTGGATACATTGCTGCGTGGTCGATGAAGCCAAGCTAATACATGCAATATATAGCTTCCCCAAACTATGCTGGCTTTGCCTGCTCTTCTACGTCAAATTCTACCAGATGCGCTGGACCATGACACTTTTACCATTACAGCCCAACGGCCCGATAGCTCGTTTCTAAGCAAAGCATTGATGGTTATTCAAACCGGATCTGATGCACCCAGTGGTATACTTTCGCCCGCGACAGCAAGGACTGTCTCGGTTGTCGATCGTACAGGTAAGGTCGCTGAAGCCGCGCAGGCACTTGTCGCGGCACGGTTTGCGTTGGGCGGTCGATCCCCGTACGCGCCCGATGTTGTACTGGTTAATGAGTTTGTGATGAAGCCTTTCGTGGAGTCAGTCATCCAGCATGCATCCAAGTATCTTGCCGGTGAGAATGGTGAGGCTCGGCAAGGATCGAGCTCGTCTCGACGATCGGCATTGCTTGATTCGATCACCAAGGATCGAAGCGCACGAGTGCTCGTTTCCGGAAGCAATTGGGGCATTGTCGAGGTTCAAGATCGGAATTCCCCTTTGCTTCAGAAGAAGATCGATGAGAAGGTCTTGCTAGTGCATCCCGTCACCAGCTTGGACGATGCCATTGATGTCAACTTGTTAGTCCCCCTTAGTCCCAACTATTCAACTTTATTGGGATGGTTTACTAATAAATGATAGCAATCAAACCTTGGCTGCCACTTATGCCTTTGCGGCCCCAGCCTCGGCCAAATACTTGACTCAATTTATCGATGCCGACATCTCGTGGGTCAACCACGTCCCGGCCCACATGCTAGGTATGACACTAAGGCAACTATCGGTCGATCAATCACTAACGAGCACTAGTTGGACCGGCAATTCCCCGAAACACACCGTACAATGCACAAACCCGCTTTGCGACCGCTCAATTCCAGCGACCGCGCCCCCAGCTGATCTCGGTTTCAACCCCAGCACAAGCGGCGCAGACTATTCTCGACAGTGCAGATACGGTCAAATCTGACTTACTCTGGCGGCAAGCTATTGCTCCATTACCCTCTACAGATCAGCGGCCCGGGTTTAAGATTGGGTTTTTTGAACAGGGCCTCATCTCCGGTGGGTTGATCACGCTGGCATCGTTGGTGGCAACAGTGTCTACGCTGGGATATTATACATGGGTTTTTGTCCGGACGCGATCATAGTTATCTCTTATGAGTCTGTATAGTGTATTTAAATTGAATTTGGAGCCTTGAAGCCTTGGAGCCTTGAAAACGTACAGCATAACATAGCACAAGAATGTAGCCGACCCCTCACATGGGTGGCGCGCGGGCCTCGGGCGCCTCGGCTGTGTCCATGTAGTGAACCCCCGCGTTCAACCGACGCAGCTATGTCACGATCAAAAGGACCATCTTACCGAGACTCGTATTCTTATTCAATTTCAATTTCAAATTTTCTCCTTCAATATTCTCCTTGCACATACTTGTTGAGACTGAAGTTGACTTCATCGTCGTCAACCTCCTCCCTTTCTTTACTCCCCACATCTCAATCTCTCTCGGCCCCGCAATCTACCCCGGATCCATTAACAACCCACAATGGCCCTCAGCTTCAGAACAAGCCGCCATGCCTCCAAATTAGCCCAAGTAAGAATTTCCTGATATCTTAATCCCATTGAGTACTGTTGAAGCCAACCGGACTCATTGGCTGACCTGAATTGCCAGGCGTCTCGCCCCTTGTTTTCGGCCCGACGCTATGCGACCGCGGAGCCGGACCTGAAGACCACTTTGAAAGAAGTTATCCCCGCCAAGCGGGAACTTCTCAAGCAGGTCAAGGCCCAGAGCGATGAAGTTATTGGAGAGGTCAAGGTGGGCAATGTCATTGGTGGCATGCGCGGCCTGAAGGCCATGCTGTGGGAAGGCTCCGTTCTCGACGCCGACGAGGGTATCCGCTTCCACGGAAAGACAATCAAGGACTGTCAGAAGGAGCTTCCCAAGGGCACATCAGGAACAGAGATGCTTCCCGAAGCCATGTTCTGGCTGCTTCTGACCGGCCAGGTCCCCTCGACCTCGCAGGTGCGCGCGTTCTCCAAGGAGCTCGCGGAGAAGTCACACTTGCCTCCTCACATTCTGGACTTGATTAAGTCTTTCCCCAAGTCCATGCACCCCATGACTCAGTTGTCTATCGCGGTCGCCGCACTCAACACGGAGTCTCAGTTTGCCCAAGCCTATGAGAAGGGTCTCAACAAGGCGGACTACTGGGAGCCTACTTTCGACGACAGTATCTCGCTGCTCGCGAAAATCCCCCGTGTCGCAGCTCTGGTCTTCCGTCCCGATGAGATTGATCTCGTTGGAAACCAGAAGCTTGACGTGGCTCAGGATTGGTCATACAACTTTGCTGAGTTGCTGGGCAAGGGCGGCAAGGAGCACGAGGACTTCCACGACCTGCTCCGTCTGTACCTCGCTCTGCACGGTGACCACGAGGGTGGAAACGTCTCTGCTCACGCGACTCACTTGGTTGGAAGTGCTCTGAGCGATCCCTTCCTTAGCTACAGTGCTGGTTTGCTGGGTCTTGCCGGTCCGCTGCACGGATTGGCAGCCCAGGAGGTCCTGCGCTGGATTCTGGCGATGCAGGAGAAGATTGGCACTAAATTCACCGATGAGGATGTTCGTAACTACCTCTGGACCACTCTCAAGTCCGGTCGTGTCGTTCCCGGCTACGGGCATGGTGTTCTCCGCAAGCCCGACCCGCGTTTCCAGGCACTGATGGACTTTGCTGATACCCGCCCTGATGTCCTTGCCAACCCGGTGTTCCAATTGGTCAAGAAGAACTCTGAGATCGCACCCAGTGTACTGACTGAGCATGGCAAGGTATGTTGTCCTGTTGAATATCATTCATACATCATCACTAACCTAGTTATTCCTGCAGACCAAGAACCCCCATCCCAACGTGGATGCCGCCTCCGGTGTTCTCTTCCACCACTACGGCTTCCAGCAGCCCCTATACTACACCGTGACTTTTGGTGTGAGTCGTGCTCTCGGACCTCTTGTCCAACTCATTTGGGACCGTGCCTTGGGTATGCCCATTGAGCGCCCCAAGAGCATCAACCTTTTGGGTCTCTTGAAGAAATAAGTTATAACGAGCGTGTCACTTATGGGCAATGGTTTGATTTGAATTATGAAAGGCGTGAGCGAGCCTAAATGGATTTTTCTTTGGTTTGAAAAGAGTGCGATTTATAGATAGACATAGAATAGCATGCAATGAATTGTCTATCGAATTTATCAAGAACGCTCCACGCCTCAGGTGTATGATTCAGTCACTAGTCTGCACTTTCAAGTGTTCAACGCCAACTAGATCGGCCTCCTTATTCAAGCTTGCAATCTCAGCCTCTGCAAAAGGAATCCCCTCCGCCAATCTCTTCTCCTCGGTGATAATCTCCAATTCTCCAGGAAAATAGATCCTCTCTACACCCGCCATCTTTTCTGACTCCACAACTCTCTTATACAGATAATCCATACGTCCCTGAAACTCCTCCATACTCATGAACAAATCCGGCTTGATAGCGACAATGAAATGCCCAACATCAGCCGGCTTCGACGGGTCATAAGGGTTAGTAACATGTCCCGCAAATGCCGCCCCAGAAAACACGCCAGAGAACACATCCATCATAATCGACAACGCAGATCCCTTCGGTCCACCCATAGGCAACATCACGCCCTCAAGTGCTTTCGCCGGATCATCCGTCCGATTCCCATCTTTGTCCAGCGCCCAATCATCGGGGATCTTCTCCCCCCTTCTCAATGCCTTGTAAATCTTTCCTCGAGCTGCAATGGAAGGCGCCATATCCAAAATAAACGGCCTCGTTCGGTCCCCACTCGGAGCCCCACATGCAATCGGTGAAACCCCCATCAATTTCTCCCGTCCTCCCCAGACTGGTAGCGCAGGCGAACTATTCGTGAAAACAAGCGACATCATCCCCGCTTCGAGCGCTTGCTTGACGAGCCATGCGGACATCCCGAAATGATTCGAGTGTTTGACCGAGACCATTCCCATGCCGAAAGTCTGTGCCATCTCAATCGCGCGCTCCATGGCCATATGTGCGGCGACAAAACCGAAGCCATTGTGGCCGTTGACTTGAGCTGCTACGGGCGTTTTATGTTCCAATGTGGGGCTTGCAGCGGCGTCGAGTGCCTTTTGTCGGATCCGCTCCATGTAGGAGGGGATTCGGTTGCTGCCGTGGGTGTCTACCCCACGGAGATCGGCCGAGACGAGGCATTTGGAGACGATGTCTGCGTGTGTGCTGGAAGTGCCATTTGCAATGAGGATTTTGGTGACGAAGTTTTGGAGGTCGGTTGGGTTTATGAGGTGTAGTTGTGACATGATGGAATTTATGGCTTTTCCAAGGTTGAGGGATTCAGTTTGAACCTTTGGAACTCGAGCTTTGAAGTTGAAGGTCGCATAGATTTGATTTTTGTGGAGTGATGTTGTGGCTTTATAGTGTTAGAAAGCGGATGTGTCCCGATAGACGGAGTTGCTCCCGACCGTGGATTCTGGTAGCTACGCCGTGGTTTCTGGGCTGGATTTCTTCCCCGGATTTTTATACCTACTAATATCTATAGATCTCTAACTTTGATGCTAGAAGTACTCCAGGGTGATTAGCGATATGAGGTAAGTTTATATCGCTATAGTGGTCTAGTCTAGGCTTCCCGATGGGTATGAGCTCGCCCATCGACATGATCCATCCACCTTGTAATATCAAACACCCACTGGCCACTGATCTCTGTCCTGTTCACTTCAGCAAGTAGATGAAATGTTGGCTTCTAACACTCTTGATAAAACCAATGGATCAAGTGCCAAGCGTTCCTGCTCTCCTGGCCTGCGAGTTGTCCCGCTCCCGTCGGGCTCGGCTGTATCAGCAGCAAAAAAGTTGACCTTTGGGGGACTTTTTCTTTAAATTCTAGAATAATTGGCTAAAGCTTACTTGGATCAATTGATCTTTTTGACTGAGATCGAATTATTAATTATGGCGACATCCACAGGATTTTGCATCTATCCGCACCGATCTATATATGTATCTGATCCGTAACAAATCCCGTCGACCTTAAGAACCCTCCTGTACTATCAAGCCCACCTTCAAGATCCATGGATGTGCGCTAGCTCCTCCAATCAGGAGTATCTTCATATTGGTTCCAAAATCGGCGGGCTTCGTCTCTTTCTTTACTCACAGCTATTCGTCACCCTACAGCTCCCAGCCAAGTCCTTTAACAAGCAGACCGTGCTCGTCACTGGCGCCAACTTTGGACTGGGCTTCGAAGCTGCCTAGCACTTCTACCGACTCGATACCGCCCGATTGATTCTCGCCGTGCGCACTATTGCTAAGGGGCAAGAGGCTAAAGAGTATATCTTGCGGAATAACCCGTAGCGCTCCGACCCGGATACAATCGAGATATGATACCTCAATCTCTCGAGTACCGGGTTAACGTTAGCGTTGCTAGTCGCGCGAAGATAGTGCTACCACGCTTAGATGTTTTAATTATTAATGCAGGAATTAATTCACCCGAGTGGAAGGTCTATGAATGCTATGAAGAAGCTGTTTAGGTTAATATCCTTAATACCTTTTTACTAGCATTATCTCTATTACTAAAGCTTAAGGCGAGCGCTACGCTATTAGATAAGAGGTTATAGCTATATCTAGTGAACTGTGAGCTCTAAGGCGCACTAGTTAACTAAATTATCGGAGATATATGCGCCCGATCTATATGCGAAGCTAAATAAGAAGAGCGATTTCTATTAGTAGCCGAGGTCAGCTTCCTTTAAAATTTACTTACCCGTAAGGAGGAAGAAAAAAGCGTCCCTAATACCAGCCCCTTTTCTATAGATACCAAGTTACGAAGCTCATAGAAGTCCTCTTCATACGCGAGCTTATCGCTCGCCTTAGTTCCTCTACTCGCGTTATCAATCTCGTAAATCCTGGTCTATACACCTCTAACCTGGATCGCAACAGCGGTAGACCCCCGGCGATGCTACGCCTGGTGCGGTTTACCTTTGATCACACTACTGAAGCCGGTAGCCGCACCCTTATCCTCGGTGCATCAGCTCTCGCCAGCTCGCACGGCGAGTTTTAGAGTGACGAAGGGAATCAATATATAGAGGCGTGGATATATACGGAGGTCGGACACCTGCAGCGGGCACAGAAGGTCTTTGAGCAGACGCTGCAGATTCTGGATGCGAGATAGGCGAAGATTACGCGTGAGACAAGACTACAGGGTTGATTCTAGAGGGAGAGATTTCATTCTGAGTCTGGCTTATTTCAAGCTTTATAGGTACCACAAGGGCATCAGTAAAATTTGCTTTCCTAATTTGAGATTTCGCGATTGACGATGGGAAATGTTTCGTTTAAATCTGTTTAAATAGACACTGCAAACTTCAACATTGTGATAGAACACATTCGTTCTGTCCAACCTTGCAAAATCTTGGCATGGATGATGATCGACAAGCCTTCATCTAAAAAGGGTCTAAAGAGTGGGGCCAGTTTGGGGGCCATAACAATTCGCAATGTTCACGGCCAAAGCAATATGCAGTCAGGGCTCTCTTTAACCGCGAATATTTGAATTGTGACCATAGTAAAGCGCATAAAAGCTACAATCTTACATGTATTGGACACCTTGGAACCGATATTAACAAAAAAACATCTCAGGCCATACCGTCTGTTTGGGTAAGGTGCGTGGAGATAAATTCAGGCTTGCAGGTACCCGGGCCGAACTTAGGTCGAGGTCTCTGCCCGAGCCTTCAAGTCCCGATTGAACACCTCATAGTCGGCTCGTAGCTTCTTTCCGAGTACCGATGGGCTGAGAAGGAAAGATAGAAATCCCTTGGAAGTTTCCGACTGCGTGAAGATGGTGCCTGCACCATCCTCCGTTGGCTCGATATGAAACTTGTGCAAACCAGCAATGGTAAAAACAGGTGGACCTTGCCATGAGAAAAGAGTCTCAGTATTATCCTGCTTTATCATCAATATTGATATCGTCATGCATGTGTTGAGAATACGTACCACGACATCAGCAACGAACTTGTATCCTTCGATGTTCACTTGCACCTTGTCGCCTTTGGTAAGAGGTTCGCTGGTTTTTTCATTTCCTTGAATCTCAATAGATTTGATCCACTCCGTATGCCATTCCGGGTAAGCAGAGAAATTGAGGAGCTAGAAATGGTGAGCATGGTACTGGCTTGACAGAGGTAACCGGCTACCTACAATTTCGCGCACTTTAGCTGGTGAGGCAGCTATCTCAATCTTGCTCTCGTTGAAAGGCATGTTGGTGTCGGCGCTTTTGGGTGTGAATGCAAAGTATTTGAGTCGAAGAAAGGGGTGAAACGCAAGATTTGACAAAGGGAAGCTGCAAGGTGCGTGGATGTAAGCCGCCATATCACCATGCAGACCCACTTGGTCGATCAATTGTCTCAGTTGTGTTAGCAACCTTATCCTTAAGGCACTGTATGATGGATCCACTCAAGCCTCCAACTACTTCTATGCTCTTGAGATACATATGCTTGGAAGTCCTCGCATCCGTGTATTATTCTACGGGATTTTAATCAAGAAAAGGAAAGAAATTTCATATTGTTAAAGTAGTATCTTCCAAGCTTAATCAGAAACAAGGCTCTCCACATCCATGCCTTCTGTACGATAAAAGCCAAGAGCTGTAATCATTGGCTTATCGTCAAAGCGGTAGAAGTACACCGTTTCCCCATCATTGGCAAAGTGTTGGTACTTGTACCACGAAGGAATGCAGAAAGTATCGCCAGTCTTCCATGCGAGGGTCTCGTCTCCAACCTGGGAAGTACCACTTCCTGCGATAACGTGGTAGACAGCGGAAGTCGTCTCGCGACGGGCAGGAGACGAGGTCGAAGCATTCAGCCTCTCTGCGCAGCCACCAATAATGCGGCTCACTTTTACATCGTTAGAATCATGGGTCTAGAGTATAAGGACAAAGAAGAGGGATCAAATACCTTCACGTCCGTCCTCCTTCAGATATCGCTGAGTGGTCCAGTTACCCTGGTCCTGGTCGAGCCGGGCCTTCATTCGAACCCAAGGAAACACAATTGGCGAAGCACTGGTATCGACATTCTCGGCAGGATATCTAGGTTGCTCAAAGTGTTCGACAAAATGAACGGGAAAATGGCGGAAGTTGGGCAAATCCAGACCATCTAGCCAGATCATGGGTCCAGAGCCATCCTTTCCATGATCGTGCCAGTTCCAGGTCGGGGTGAGGATTACATCGCCCTTCTGCATCTGGATTCTCTTGCCGTGCACGGCAGTAAAACCCCCGTTACCCTCGATAATGTAGCGCATAGCAAATGCAGTGTGCCTATGAGCAGGTGCAGTTTCATTGGGCATAACAAGCTGCAGGCCTGCGTAAAGGGTATCGGTGGTGTAGGGGGCATCTTCATTTCGGGTATCAGCCAACTAGACAAGAGAAAGTCTCTCCTGGCCAGAATCGCAAGAGATCAAGATATTCTCACGTACCTCTAGTGGGATTGATCAGCATCAACACTCGTCTCTCGGCTTGCTTCTCAGAAATGAGGCTACCGGCTCGCAGCAGGTTGGGACGAATGCTGTCGTACTCCCAGACGTAAGGGACTGCTGTCGGATTAGGCAATGGTGGGTTAAGCCGAGTCATTTGAGTCCATAATGGAAGAGTCTTGCTGTTCTGCAGATCTTGAAGAAGTTGCTCCGGTGTGTCAACACTGGCCTTTTCTTCAACGAACGGAGCCATGGCGATTTGTTTGGGAAATAAGTGATTATACCGCGTGGCAGTCAAATACAAGAGATTCTCCAAGGGGGCAGCACTGATGTTTTAAGTCGTTTCCCAACATGTCAGGCTTACTTACACAGCGCGTCTGTCAAAAGGGCTATATGGTTGGGTGAGACCGGGGTTGGACCGGGAAGAGCGGGAACGGCGGGAAGGGTTACCCGGGACCGGGGAAAGTGAGGGGAATGCACTTCGATAGAACCCATTATACCATGTCAGGGAGAACAATCTTACGATTCGTTTTGTCCATTGTTATTCTCTTCTGAGCCATCATGACTTCAAACGGAATCTCGCATAATCCCCATGATGCCACGGCACTCAGCGTGAGTCTTCCCCCTTGAAGATTTACATACAGCGGGGGCTAATTCACTGCAGATGCCAACGTACCCCAGCAACTGCCTAGAATTTGCGAGGCCTTTCCTGGCTCCGGAAACTAAGGTCTCTGACTGTGTGGACGAAGCCAAAGTGCCTTTGAACATTCTCCTTGTTGGTGCTGGCTTGGGGGGCCTTACCACAGCCATTGCGCTCACGCAGAGTGGTCACAACGTAAAAGTCTTCGAGCAGACACCCGTGCTTGGGGAGGTGGGAGCTGGAATTCAAGTCCCATCTAACTCTACCAGAATCCTTTTCAAGCTGGGGCTCAAGCCATACCTGAAGCCCTATGTGACTGAGCCTGAGTCTATCTCTTTCAGAAGATGGCAGACCGGCAACGTTATTGGCAACACGAAATTAGTTCCGGACTTTACGAACAACTTCGTTGCCCCATACTATGTGATCCACAGAGCTCACTTCCATTCCGCCCTCTGCCAAAAGGTGCAGGATATGGGAATTGACATCAAATTGGGAGCGAGAGTTGAGAATTACGACCCGGTCGCGGGAAGTATTACGCTTGCTGATGGAACGATCTTCACAGGAGATCTGGTGATCGCTGCTGATGGTTAGTCGCATGGCCGTAACATTTTGGCTTCTTACCTGACTAACATAACAAAAGGAATCAAGTCCGTTGCTCGCAAAATCGTCCTCGGCGGAGAGGATATGGCTTTCCGCAAGCCTGGGTTTGCGGCATATCGCGCTACTGTAGATGTGGAGCGAATGCGAAATGATCCCGAAGTATCATGGATTCTTGAGAGACCGGCTCTGAATATCTGGTATGACAAAGACAAAATCCCCATTCTGCCCGTTCATCTCAATATTGATTTCTATGACAGGATTGGGGATTCGAGACACGTCATGACTTACACTATCGGCGCGGGCAAGGCCTTCAATATGGTGCTATCTCATCCAGATACCACTGATCCATCTACATGGGACCCCCTCAAGGCTGTCGATGACATGAAGGCCGAGTTTGATGGCTGGGATCCTGTGTATGTAAATATGGACCTGGATCCCTTTCTTCCTTTCCTGTGACGACTAAACTAACCATCCTCTAACAGTCTAACCAAAATCATTGGCATGGTAGAAAAAACACTCAAGTGGCCACTCATTAGCGGTTCCGTTCTTGACAAGTGGGTGTCGGACAAACTTGTCATCCTTGGAGACGCTGCCCACGCGATGTTGCCATACATGTCACAAGGTACGTTTTAGTGGACATTGCATCGCCCGAGTCTAAAGTCAATTCAAAGTACTAAACACTTTGGACAGGTGCCGCAATGGCTGTTGAAGACGGACTGGCCCTGTCCCGGTCCTTGTCTAAGATCCAGAATAAAGAGCAGCTAGCAAAATGCCTTGCCATTTTTGAGAAGGTCAGAATGCAACGTGCTGGTCAGATGCAGGAGGCTAGTCTGCTTAACAGCCATCTCTGGCATTTTGCTGATGGCCCTCTGCAAGAGGCGAGAGACGCGGCAATGGTCCCCGAAGTTAAGGGGCTGCCGTTCAGTCACAGCCCGAACCAGTGGAGCGACCCTGCCACTCAGATGTGGTGTTATGGATATGATACCGAGGGAGACATTGACGAGGCGTGGGAAAGTAGCCGGCCCAACGATTATTAGCCACAACTGGATCATAGAAAAGCTTTAATTTCATCGATGGTTTTTCAAATTTCCGTCACATCCCTTCCCTCTCCTCACAACTGATGTTCCTAGCCCGTTGCCAGAAAGTAGCCGGAATACCCCCCGTACTTATTTCGGGGGCAATCACTCCCATCTCGGTATCTGCCAGGATGTATTAGCTTCGAATGGTCTCTGGCTGACGAACCAAACCGCTATGGATCACACTATGGACCATCAATGATGCCGCGCGTATTCGTTTCAGTTTCCGGTGTTTCCCCGACAGCGGATGGTACAGCAACCCCTCTCCGGCAGTCCCACCTCTCACTTTTGAATGTGGGGCACACTGCAGAGGTGAAAACGACTTCACGACTTCTATTTCACTTTGTTCTCGCGGAGAATTTTTCTCTTGCAGTCCTGAAGAATTAGGAAATGGCATCTCCCGCCCCCCAGCATTTTCCTGATCGTCCTCAGTTCTCGGACTTCATGAAGCCATGCCGATTTGAAGGAGAAGTCCAAAATTTGGAGGTGCATGGAGATCTTCCCAGTGACATTAACGGTACTTTCTATCGTGTCATGCCAGACCCTCAGTTGCCCCCCTTCATCGACAATGACCCTGTATGTCTCCACTTACCTTGACCACCCACTTCCTTTTGATACCATCCTGATATCTAGATAACTAGTGGTTTAATGGAGATGGAAATGTCAGCGCGTTTCGCATCAAGCATGGATTGGTGACCTTCCAGCAAAGATATGTTCGCACCGAGAAGTTTGTACGCGAGAGAGAAGCCAGCCGCGCGCTAATTGGTATGACTTTCCTATCCATGTGATATATATCGTCTGTTCAACTACTTTGCAAAGCGGGCTATTAATAATAGCTTCAAATCAGGGAAATATCGGAATAAGTTCACTGACGCAGTGGAGTTCGCCGTTAGAAGTACTGCCAACACGAATGTTGTCAGCTTCAACGGCCAGCTCTTGGCGCTCAAGGAGGACTCTCCCCCATATGCAATGGAGCCGGTGACTCTGGAAACAAAGGGCTTGTATACCTTTGATGGCCAGCTTCCTAGCGTGACTTTCACTGCTCATCCGAAGACTGATCCAGTGACTGGGGAGTTGATTTGTTTTGGTTACGAGGCGAAGGGAGACGGCACCCCCGATATTTGTTATTACACTATTAGTCCCAATGGCAATTTTACCCAGACTTTGTGGTTAGTGAGCCCCGTCTGTGGAATGATCCATGACTTCGCAGTGACAGAGAACTGGGTGAGTTCTGCTCCTTGGTACCCATTATTGGCACGAGGTCACCATCTAACTAAGAGTCTTGGTCTTATTAGGTTCTTTTCCCTGTGATTCCCCAGTTATGTGACCTTGAACGGTTGAAGCAGGGGGGAGATCATTGGCAATGGAGTCCTGAAACCCCCTTCTATATCGGAGTGATCCCTCGGTACGGTGCCAAGTCTTCAGATGTCAAGGTAAGTGGATTCATGTAACCAATCCTGTCCGTTTGAGCAATTCCTCACGTAAATTGCAGTGGTTCACCTACAAGAACTCGTTCCCTGGCCATACGGCCAATGCCTATGAGCAGGAAGACGGCAAGATTGTATTTGATCTCGGACTGAGTGACAAGAATGTCTTCTACTGGTGGCCTGATGCTCAGGGAAACTCGCCTGATCCTAAGACGATCCACAGCCAGCTAACACGCTTTACCGTGGATCCCAACGCTGAAGAAGGAAGTCTCCCCGAACCAGAGATCTTGCATGATGGCAATTCAGAATTCTATCGCATTGATGAGCGGTTTTCTGGAAAACAATATCGCCATAGCTACTTTGATCTCATGGATCCGCGCTTGGGAACAGACTTTGCAGCCATCGGCCCGGTCATGGGCGGCGGATACCCTCCTTATAACGCGCTGGCACATTACGACGGAAGCACGGGCAAGACGGAAGTTTACTTCCCGGGGCGCACACATCTCGTGCAGGAACCAGTTTTCATTCCTCGTACGGGCTCTACAAATGAAGGGGGTGGATATCTAATGGCATTGGTGAATAACTATCGCACCATGTCCAGTGAATTGCATCTTCTAGACTGCCGGGATTTCACCAAAGCCCGAGCGACTATCTTGCTTCCTTTGAGACTCAGAGCTGGTCTGCACGGTAACTGGGTTGACAACTTAAGAGTTAGTGAGGCTCAATAATCTTGCTATTTCTTATGTATAAAGTATAAAGACCAACTGTTGAACGAGAGGCCCAGTCGTAGGGTTTGTAGACTTTTTCCTTGGGACCCTAGGTTCCACGTGTGCAATACCTTCGAGTAGTATGAAACTGCTTTTCCTCTCTCGTCTCTAGCATGAATTCCTAAATATCTGCTGCAATTCATATCAAAGTAGGATTCGCACTTGAGCTGGTAACATTCAGAGGTCTTCGGGGTTTTCCCGTCAAGTTTTGTTCTGATCTTTCATAATCATAAGTATAGCGAGTTTCGTAGAGAATTCACAGAGGACTAGGACGATGAAGGGTTCGCCACTTCAATTCCGTGCCTGGACGCGTATATCTGCATCTCTGTTGCCGGAGATCTGTTGCCATCCGGGAACTACGGGATCGATCCCGGCCTTTCCCCGCTCCTCCCCCCACTCATAGACTCGTTATTCCGCATGCAAACTAACCCCTTTATATTAAAATATCGAATAGAACCCCTCACTTCACTTCTTGTCCCCTAAATTCCTATCATGTCTCTTCCCTGGAAACGCCTAATCCGCTTCGAGGCCGTTGATGGTCGTATCCTGCGCGGAGAGCCTGTGTTGCCCGAAAGCAAGGAGATCGATCTTGGGTTTGTCACCGAGGCTGATCAAATTGAAGCTAAGGTGCTTGTCGGAGATGATATCTACGACGTAACAGGCAAGACAAGATTGTCAGCCGAGACGATATTGGTTAAGAAGATCCTCTCGCCTTTGGCCCAGAGCGATGTGCCTATCTTGCGTTGTGTAGGTCTGAACTATGCTAAGCACAGTATGTATAGACCATCCGCTCCTGTACATTTTCCTCCCTCAAGATTAATACTGACGTTGAAATCCATGTCATAGTCAAAGAGGCCGGACGAAAGCCTCCCCCGTTCCCCTTCATCTTTTTTAAACCCACCACCACAATCCATGATCACGGTGAAGCTGTGGTGATCCCTAAGATTGCGCAGAATGACCAGGCCGATTACGAAGGAGAATTGGTTCGTTTTATATTTTCAACGAGCATTACTCCTAAATTGGAAGCTGATCAAACTTGATGTTAGTGCATTGTGATCGGAAAAGATGCAAAGGACGTCCCAGTGGAAGAAGCCCTGAACTATGTCGCCGCTTATACTGCCGGAAATGACGTCTCCTCCAGAAAGCTCCAGAGAGATCCTGCCTATGCCGGTGTCGTTCCCCAGTGGGGCTTCTCCAAAGGCTTCGATACTTTTGCCCCTCTCGGCCCAGTGCTGGTTGCTGCCTCCGAGATCGCAGACCCAAGCCTGCTACAGTTGAAGACCATTATTGATGGCGAAGTGCGTCAAGAGGAGGGCGTCTCCGATCTTCTATTTGACTGCAAATATTTGATTTCGTACTTGTCTCAGGGTACTACGCTTCAAAAAGGCAGCGTCATCATGACTGGAACTCCCGGTGGTAAGTGCACCGAGGCAGAGACCCTAAGTAAGAGCCAACTAGGATCCGTCTCTGACTTTCTTTTTCAGGTGTCGGTGCGGGTTTGAACCCTCCCAAGTACCTGGTTCCCGGAACCCAGATGGATGTGTTCATTTCACAGATCGGCACATTGCGAAACAACGTTGTGTTTGCTTGAAAGCAGGCTTAGATGAGAAAACAGATAAGAGAACGACAAAGAATATAGACTTTTTGATGGCATATACTAACATCATGCATTTTGCCTCTTGAATCACATTATGTCAAATATAGCACAGAAGTCGCAACCGTGCTTTAATGTTTCATTGATGGTAGTAGATCTAAATAGCTTTACTGCAGAGTATATGGTGCCAGAAATCCTCCAAATCACATAAATAAAAAGATGGAACAAGGGAAAATGTTAGTTATAAAACCTCATAAAAATCAATCTCAACGTATCCTGGCCGGCTTGGAGGCTTCAAATCTTCCAAGAATCCCGAGCTGACCAGCCGCTGGAACTTCTTGTTGTCCGCGGAGACCTCGAACTTAGGACTGATGCGCGTGTACCAGCCCTTTTCCTGTTTGTCATTGTCGCCGAGGAGGGATCTTTGTCCTCCAAAACGGTTTCCATGGCTTTTTGACTGGCTCGAACGTATCCTTACCGGCGCATGCCATGTTGGACACAAAGTTGGTCAGACATGTTGTGAGCACCACCGAAAGTTTCAACCAACGTGGCCACCACAGGGGGTCATATCTGTGGTCAATTGGGGGAGGAATGAGATTTATTCCTGGGCGATGCATGGTTGGACTTTTCCACTAACTGAATTGATATGAAGGATTTCTTTCTTGTAAGAGATCACAGTTCGGCGACTCTACCCCGACCTGGGGACTGATATTACAACTGTCGCATTTGAACACTTGATAAGCCCTTTGGTATAATAAAACCTTGTTTATAGGCATACTTATGGTCCTATTTTGGCCCGCTGTAGCCTTTGAAATCAAGCCGAAAGAACCAGTTCATCCTCCGTGATTCCCCTCTAGTACATGCGTCTGAGAGAATGTCCAATAAGGTCACCAAGCATCTTGAACTCCTGGTAAAAAATAGGCAAAGGTTGGATTACCTGTTGGCTGGGGTTCACGTTAATCTTAGGTAAGACTTGGGTCACCTGACTCCCGGTATACCCCCGGTCCTTCCCCGGTCCCCGGTCTTTCCCCTCAATCCGACGAAGCCGTCGTTTCTCGCGGTTTTGTCCCCGTACTCATCGCAGGATTGGTAACAAATATGGAGCCTCCAAGACGATTGGAACATACTCACAGTAACGATGACAATTTGAGCGCACAAAGCCCCGCGAAACGCCGTCGAATATCGTTAGCTTGCCATGCATGCCGCACACGAAAATCAAAGGTATTCTGCTGCTGCTTTGCTGTATTACACCACATTGGTCGCTAATGAGGACAAACAGTGTGATGGATCTCGCCCTAGGTGTGCCGCGTGCACCCATCTGGAACTGGAATGCATCTATACCCCATCCAACACATCGACCAACGTGATTGTTCAGAAAGAGTATGTCTTGCCACCCGGGGCAGCTCACTAGCAGAATCCCAGAGCGTTCTGCCACCAGTCTAGTAACCTAAATTGACACATAAAAGCTATTTGCAGAGTCTAGAGTCCCGGATTATTACCCTGGAAGAGAGTTTGCACACCGTCAAGGATCACATGAGTGAACTGTCCCATCAAGTTCATGGCGGTATTGGCGTCAATAACAGGCTCAATGTAGCACCAGAACCATCTCAGAGGCCAGCCTTAGCCAACATCGCGGACATTGAAGATTCCGTGGATGCGATGGGCACTGTGGTCTTTGCTGATGAGGAAGACTGTGGGTTTTTTGGTATGTCTGGAACATTCTTTGCCGGGGAGAAACCTACAGCATCTAGTATTCGAGATGATGTAGACTGACTTCTCACAGGCCCATCATCAAATATTGCCTTCTTACGTCATTTGTCTCGTGCAGTATCATATAACGCCAGCTCCCCAATGGTGGCCAGTGGTTCTCCCTCCATTGGAAAAGCCTCATTGGATGGCGGCTTTGTAAATGCATCTCGCCCTCCGTCGCCGGGGCTAGACGTTATTGATCTCACATCTCGAAAACAAAAAGAAACGGACATCTTCGCGCTTCCACCTTCTCAAGAGACTTCTCGGCTTGTGCATAAATACTTCAACGATACAGGCCTACTTTTCCCTTACATTTACCCTCCTTCCTTCCTGGAAACATTTCGGAGTATGACCGAAAATAGTTGCAAGGTTCGAAGAACCTGGCTCGGACTTCTTAACATGATTCTTGCGATGGCCAATATTACCGCTGCTCCTAATGGGGAGCCAGCAAACCAACGCATTGTTGCTGCTGATGTGTTCTACAAGCGAGCTTTGAACTTGTGTGGCAACGAAATGTTGCGGGGAACCACCCTGGAAGTGGGTGAGTTCTTTTTACCCTGCATCAACAAATCGAGTGCTTTTTTATATTAATCTAATGCAGTGCAATATTTGTTGCTCATGGGTCAATACATGCAGGGCACCCAGAAATCGGTCCAGGCTTGGACTGTTCATGGGTTGGCTGTAAAAGCCGCCCTTCAGCTTGGGCTTCATTCTAAAGATGCTTCAAGAGTCTTCTCACCACAGGAGAAAGAAATCCGCAAAAGAACTTGGTTTGGGTGTGTGGTATTAGACAGGTAAGGCCTTCATAGCGCCATCAACAATGCACCACTTGTTCTCTGTCTTACAACCGCCCTCCACCAGGACTTTGAGTATGACCCTAGGACGGCCGCCAGCAATACCTGACAATTTTGTCAGGCTTGACCTTCCAACAAACAACATCAACGGCGATGGTCCGACGCATATGCCGATTGTGGACAGCACAACTTTCCAAATGAGCGTGGATTTCTTCAACTCCACAATGTAGGTTTATATGTGACAGTCCTATTCCTCAACTCCGCAATAAGCTAACTTCTCGCAGTCTGCTTTATAAGCAACTCTTCGTCATTGTTGACCTGCTCTATGGTCAGAATCTCGGCTGTGATCCACCACTCACAGTCAGTCAAAGTGTCGGACACATTCTTTCAGTCGAACAGCAATTTGTTGCCTGGGAAAGATCACTGCCCCAAAACATTGATATTGTAACAGTAAACAAAATTCGTGAAAGAAATGGCGATATGCCCGATCCACCGCAATTCCATTCTTTGAAGTTCAGTGTTATTCTTACACTTCGGTATCTTCATCTCCGCATCCTCCTGCATCGGCCTATCCTTACGAAGTTTATTGATGCTTGCGGGAAAGGGAGTATTGATGCTCACGAAAAAAGTTTATTACAACAAATTGGATCAAACAGCATGCAAATTTGCATGGAATGTGCCATGAGTATTATCGACATTGTTCATGAAGTAGTAAATTCATCAGGATGGCAAAAAGGCCTTCTTGGTGCATGGTGGTTTTCTCTACATTACAGTGAGTGAGCGACTCCTATCGAGCTATTCCGATTGCCAAGAACTGGACCCTAAACTTTGACTTTTCCCAAGCATTCCACTCGGCTTTGGTTCTTCTTGGAACGATCTGGGTCGTCAGAGATGGCTCGCCTGCCAGGATTTCCCTATCTTATGATATTGATAAACTTAATGTTTATCCCAGACAAGCCGTGGCGGCACTGTACAAGCTAGATTGCGGCAACCACATTGTGGACCGGTGCCGATATTACCTTGAACAGTTCAACGATGCGGTAAACCCTATAGGTAAGGCCTGTTGAGCGATTGACGTCCTTATTTACTAAAGAACCCAGCAGGGGAAGCAGGCTTGGCCAATATTGGGATCGGCAGTTACCCTGTGGACAGCTCTGGGTTTAACGCGAATGCTTCGCCTCTCGGCCTGGAGTTTGGAGAGTTTATGATGGACGGGGATCTTTGGACTTCACTAAATCGGCCGGACTTTCTATCAAGCGAGTGACTTCCTATCATTTCACCATTTCCTTTTCGACGGACCCGACATGAAGTTGCTTTTAATGACCGCAAGTTCGTGTCGCGATGCATGAGTGCACACGTTCTCATATTAATATATTTATGATACAATTGATAATACATTAGATGCCGACCATGGCCAACTCTAGATAACGACAGTAACACAATCTAAACTCCCTCTACTTTCTCCCCGGGTGCCAACATCTTGATATACCGATGTACACCAGTCTCCAAAACTGCGACCTCATCCCCAACGCTCATAACAAACTCCTCGATGGCAGGCACAAGCTGCATCCCAAGACATGCATTGGTGCGATCACCATCATCGATTTTCCGATAGGACTTCAATGAACGATCTGGCTCCGCAGGATGCCTCATTCCTGTGACAGGGTCCACATTTGGCAACTTACACCGCACTGTCCGACAAGCAGCATGAATTTCAACACCGCCAATTGAGATTCTCTTCCAGTGATCTTCGGCAAAGGCACTGGGTCCTTGAACAATAATGTTTGCGCGGAAGCGCATGATGCTCAACTTCGGAATTGCGTAGGCACAGCGGGCAGCAATATCTCTGTGGCTTGAGAGACTGAGTAAGTGGATGGGATAAGCGTCTGCAAATGCAGTATTGGGCTGGAATCCTAGAGATTCTTTGCGAGGTGCGTTGCGGAAAATTTGTCGGGTGTGATCAGGGCTTGCACGAAAGAGAGCCAGGGGAGAGGCTAACGGATTGAAGCCTAAATAGTTGTGCAGAGATGGTGGAACAAGGGCGCTGTAGTCGTGTGCCAGGGGTTTGTCCTTCCATATTTTAACGGGAAGAAGCGGGTACTCTGAGACAGAGGCTTGCGGTGGGAGAAGAGGAACCTGGAATGAGTATCTGCATCTGAGGATGCCGATTGCCATTCCAATTTTTTGGCACGTCATTTTCACCCGGCCTTGTGACTGAGGACGAGGATAAGAGATGATCATGACGCCCTGTGATTTGATTTCTGGGAGCGAGGGATCGTAGTCCCGTGCAGAGGGGTCAGGGACCCAGATCTCTGTGTGGATGAGAGCGAGGCGCTGAAAGCCTGCGTTGCGGAGTGTACGAGTATTCCAGCCTTCCGTGCCATGCTCGGCGAAGACAAACTGGCGATCGAATTTGAGGCCTGTTGGCACGACATCGGATGTCTGCAGCTCAATGCCGCCGCATGATTTCAGCGGGTAGGCGAAAAGGGCTTTGATGCGCCAGGCGGGGAGATTCCCATCTTTCTTTGTTGACGAGACACCAGAGCTATACTTTGGGTCGAATTCATCATGTAGATTGCTCTTACCCGGTGGAAGACCAAGTCGTCGACATCCCTTCGGGCGAATCTGGCGGGGACGGGAACAGAATATGATTATGGGCAGACAGCAAATCAGTAGTATTAGCCAGGATACGAGATCCCCCGAATACCTCAGGTCTGACATTGAAAGCAAAACTTCTGCAAAATGAAATTGCATCCGAGCCGAGATCACCGTATGTCGGAGCGAGCGGTTCCGCAAATCTTGGCACTCGCCAACATCCAGTTTTCTTACCGCAGAACCACCACATGAACGGTATTAAGGATGGGGTATGTACGAAGTACTATGTATATATGGATATTATATCGTGTACATACTCAGGTACCTACTTACTCAGACTAGACTACCCTGGAATGTGAAAGTGATTAAGGAGAGTGATACCCACTTAACCTAACGCCCTTCTTATCTACATCCCGGCTCGACTGAAGCGTTAAATTGCATGTTGACTTGAATCAAGCGAGGTGATATGCATGCTCTTCAATGCTTAGACATGTCTCATTTTGTCTGAGCTACTACCGCGCTACTCTAAATCCGGTTACTGAGGTGCTCAACTAGAGTTGTGTTCAATTCAAGGGCTCCATGTCATAACAACACCACGGTAGCCTGGGGTTCACCAGCCCTGGAGACGGCTCCTTCGCCATCTACCCACCGCTAGACTGAGGCTTGACACTGCAGATCACCCTGACAGCCTTGTCTAGTCTGTCTGTGCTAAGGCTCCTCGTCGTCGCATAAAATTCACATATCCCACTGTCAAGATATACAATACGCCAATGATTCCAGATATCACCCCAACCGCAATTACCGCGCTCCGAGGAGCATCGGGATCGCCGACCCCTGTGAACTGAAATCCTAGCCCCACATTGATCACCCCCAAAATGATCATGATCCGCCCAAACCAGCGGTGCATGTAGGCAAAAGGTCCCTTTCCGCCAGTCTTACGGAAGAACCGGTGCTGGAGAAGACCCATCGCAGGCTGGAAAAGAGCTAAGCTGGCAACCACCACAATCCCAATTATGATATGGTAGTGCACCAAGTTGTGGATTTGCCGGGTCATCGAGACTCCCAGGCCAAGTCCTACGATGGCAACAACCAAGGCAAACAGTTGCAGTCCTCCATGAGTTTTCACGATGTTGGACGATGAAGAGATATGAAGGAGCAGCGCAGAAAAAGGGAACAAGATGACGAAGGAAGCCACCATCAGTACCCCGTGGGCAATTTTTTTGCCATGGAAGACAGCTTCTGGAAAGGAATAGTCGGCGTTGGCATTCGCACTAGTACTGATGATGTCGGCAAAGGGATTCGCGCTGGTTTGACCAGTGGCTTTTGTCAAATCCACTGTCTCAACACCCATCACATCATGCTCGAGAATGTTCGCCGACAAACTACGGGACTGCAATGGCATTCCATAACGAACCCCCCAGATCCACGAACTGTTCGCACTAGTCAGGTTCATACCGCCCTGTCCCCATTGAATGCAGCTATCACATTTTATATTGGCTGTGATCATTGGCCCATGGAGTCCGCTGCCATTCATGACTGTAATTCGCGCCTCCGGGTTATACAGGGGCTGGGTGTGTCCCACACTGGACCGCGGGGAAACGGTCACATTGTCGCCAGACGTATAAACCACGAACATGTTAGCCCCAGCCATATGGTCTCCCTGGCCCAATGCAAGCCACTCTATGCGGCGAGTTGAATTCATTTGAATATAGATGGGTCGCGCGGTGCTGGAGTTGACAATGACAGCAGGGATATGGATACTATAGGTGAGTCCATTGAGTCCCAATGGAGAAAAGGTCTGGAATTGAGCCCCAACCGAGATGATCCAAGCGAACCAGCAGGCAAGATGGGCAGTCATCATTGCAAAGTTGACTCATTGACTTTTTTGTCCAAGTAAATGGGAGATCGCGTCTCCTAAATACATGTATGCCGATGATCCCACACCTCTCGTTACACAAGCTCCTTCAATGAACAGACCGGTTGGTATATCAACTGTGGATACCGTTGTGCCTCCCGATATCTAGGTTCTCCCTCGTACCTAGAGTTCTACAGTTGCTCGAGCCCCGGTTGGATTGGTGTGACCAACACCAGCTCAGCCAAACACCTCCTGGAAATGGTAGTACTCGACATGCCGGATCAAGTATGACAGATTGCAAATCCTCTATTCTGATCTCCCATGCGACCTTGACGTGCAAATATTTACGCGACGGTCCATGTTGCACCTTCACACCTGCCGGCAGATTGGTTGGAGAACCTCTGCAAAAGGTTTGATAGATGGTGGACCTAGAGTTCACCAGCCACATTCTTCACGGTCTCTTCAAACAAAAGACGGAATGCATTTGCTACTCTGGGGTAAGCGCCGTTCATGGGCCCAGAAGGTAAGTCATTCCCCGAAGTTTGGTGTGGCCTAAGAGCTTGGCGACGGGGGTCGTGGCTATGCAATTCAAGCTTTACTTGACAAATGGGCCTCCTATATTCTAGTCTACAGCGAGCAAAAGCCATATTTGGTGGATAAAAATTAGGCAACAATGATGAAGTTGCTGAATCACCAATTTCAGATCAGATCAGATCAGATCAGCACCATGTTGAGTTATAGATCAACACGAATGTGTTGCTATACATGCCGTCGGGGTAAAGACTTTCATTTGCCTTTGTAAAGGTATCAGTATCGTCATGGGGCCACAGCCAAGGCTGACTATAGGTCTAGTGCACAAGCTATTGACATGGGGGGTAGTTGATGGCTCTCAAGTACCGTGGGCATGTGCCCGTCAGCTTAAATGATCAATGAATTTCGGTCGCTGTGGGTAAGGTTGAATATGAATCAGACTGGACTTCGCAATCATTAGGCAGATTATTATGCAGATAAAAGAAGTAATCAAGGCTTACGTGGTCCTCTCGAAGCTGTCAAATTTACATGGAATTGATGCAATGCTTTTAAATTGCAAGCACAGTAAGGTTGTGCCCACCTGGATCGCCGTGTCACGTGCGCACGCGTTGAATTGGCGTCTTCAGTGTCTCAGCAACGCGAACTTCTCTTCCCTCTTGATAAACACTCGCAACGTCCAACTCCCCCCCACACAGCTCAGGTTGTTATATCATGATGGCTGTGGCAGACTAATTGATCATCATGAATTGTGGTTTCTTAGGGATCTTCGCCCAACCGAAGGCTTGTTGATTCGCCTTGTTCAGGAATTGTCTCGCGTCAAGCCGTCCAGTCTCTTGCCCTCCCAAGGCATTTTGTACAGCCCAACCCTCTTTTGATCCAACAGCTCCTGCCTCGGTGGGAGCAGTTGGGGTCAACCACCCTAACCAGCCACTCAGTCGTGTGTGTCTTTCGAGACAAGTTTCGCGGGAAATGCATGCCGAGATCACGACCAGCTACATCGATCCTGACGGAACGAAATGCCAAAGTTTTGTCGGTTCATCTGTCCGGACGGTTTACTATGTCAGTGCTCCTAGAGCGAAGCGTCAGTTCTCCAATGCTGGGCAGTATGCAGGTCGCAATCGGATGGTCAACGTACGTTTGAGGACTGTCTTCAAGGAGAAAAAGCAGGTGGAGCACGTCGGACACCTCAGCATGAGAGGTTGTCTTTGGGAGCATCAACGACAGATGGATTTATGCGGCGTTCCGGTCTTGAATATCCATGGGCATCCTTCTAAAATGGTTCAGAAATTCGGCGCCTAGAGCACGACGGACACTATTACACACGCTTCACTGGCTGCAATTTACTATGGCTCCCTCGTCGGAATCTATCCTCATCTCCATGATGCTGCCCAGGCAGCTTTCATAGTTAGGATCGTCGCGAAGTCATTTTAATTTGTCTGCAGTGATAGCCACATCATAGACCGTTGGCACGCTCCGGATGGCAATGCTTCTCCCCATGATAGTTGAATGTTTTCGAGCTTGTTCGCTTGTGTATCTCCGACGTTGTCAACTATCAGCCGTCCCGTACGTACTCTGACGATGGAGATACCTGGGTATCTTGCCCCTGCTTTTCACCTCTTCGATTCTGCTCCTGGCCCGAGGGCCACTACGTCCCTAGGATCCCGGCACCAGCCACCCGATTCTACTTTCTCTACCTGAAAGATCCAGACCACCCGTGTTAGCCATCTCTTTGCAATGTAGTTTGTAAATTGATCGATGGGCGACGACTATTCAACAATGAGCATCGTTCATTGTTCCTCCCCAAGCGAGAAGGAAGCGATTTTTTTCAGGATGTTCTTTGTGCGCTTCATACATAACTTCGCCTTCCCGCGTTGGAATGGAAACAAAAACTTGTCCCTGAGGGTTCTGTACCACGCACGAGAGACTGGCTTGATACCAGCGACTTCTTCTTCCAACTTTCCGGATCCACCAACCCCGAGGAGCGAACGATTTCGTATCCCAATTCGATTAATTACGTTGCGCCTGCGCGTACGTCCAATCTTGATTTATTTCCAACTGTGCCGGGATGAGGATTTGCGAGTCGTGTTCATTCGGCCTCGCCTTGACCTAATCGCTCTGCATCAAGTTCGCCAAGTCCACCACCTTTTCAATTAATCACAGTCGTTCTGGCTAGATCTTCAAGTGTATTTCCCTCTCTGTTTCTTCAATTCCTTCATTCCTGATCAGGCGGTTGTGGTCGGATCATAAAGCAATATTCAGTGGATAGCGTGGGGCCTCTCTCGTGTGAGGATCAAAGCTTTGGCTTGTCCATGCTACCTTCTGGTGCGATATTCTTCCGACCCGGTCTCTTTTTTCGAATCGAATGAAGCGACCGATGGAAATCATACCAAATTTCTGCTATCAAGGGACATCTGAGAGATTTTTTTTTGGCAAATCGGGCTTTGGGGGAATTAGATGGCAGCGTTTATGAGGGTGGGTGCTGAATGACCAGCCGTTTCCTTTGCCTCGGCAGGGAAACGGCATCTTTTTTTTTCTCTTATAAGTTGCCCCTCCTTCCACTCCATTCAAAACATCGCTAACTACGGCTTTCAGGGACGGTGTGATGCCGTGCTGGTTAGCTCCGCACGGGTAGCCCCACCCGGGGGGGAGTTCGGCAAGACGCAATTGTGATTGGTGAGCACATCGGTGCTCAGATGCCTGTATTGCTGAGAGCGGGATCCTTACGCGAGAGTCTCGGCCTTCTTTCTCTTTTTTCGCCTTTTACGCTTTTAGGCCTTTGGTTTCTATTAGCCAACCATCCATGCTTCTCATCTATTCTCTGGGCTATGACCAACTTGGCTTAGCCACCCGAGGTTGTAATGGCGGGTCCTTCCGCTGCGTCTAGGATTGGCAAGTCGGTGATGCCCCAGTCTTCTCGGGACTTTGGTAGACAAGTACCTCCACCATCCCGTATTTCGCGTAGCTTAACCTACTGGGGCCTACCAGGGCGTCGGTTTGGCGAAGGGCCCGTGGCCACTTTCCCTGAAAATCAGACGGTTACGTGGGCATGTCACGATGGCGGTCCAGTGGATCCCCCTGCTTGCTCTTTGACCAGGTACTACTGTGGGTTGATAAGCGACGTGAAATCTGAGGGTCCTACTTTGTGCCGGGGCGTGGGAGGCCTGGTCCTCTTTTATGAGCTAAGTCGTCAAGGGCCTCTTTTCTTGCCAACAACATATCAACATGCATTTGTCCAATGTAGCCACTCAGCCTACCATTATATCCTCCGGGGGTTCCAACATGGCAACTCCTCATAATTTAAGGGCAGTCGACGTGGATGAATATCAGAAACTGAATAACATTCTCTCGTTACTGTTTCCCTCTACAGTCCATGTGCAACAGTCGCAAAACATCAATGCTCGAGTTCATACGCTCCGCCTTCTGACCCTCTCAAACGGTGGTCGACTGCTTTTAAAGGGCTCTCCTCTGCCAGGAACCCCCCTCCTACGACACGAACGCTTTTTCCTAGAGACCGAAGCCCGTTTCCTGGTACTCCTGGGCCAAAGTGCCAATCCTTGCATTCCGCAACTCTATCATTATGACCCGCGAGGGGCTCTTCTTGGTTCCGCCTATTTAATCCGACAGTATATAAAAGGACGAAGTCTGACAGAGATGCAACATCAGATCAATGCCCAGCAAGGAGACTATATCGACCGCCACCTAGGATTTCTAGCTAGCACCATCGGCCAGAATGTGGCTCCCGGTTTCGGCTCTTTGCAACAAGTCGCCATAGGCGCGGGAAAGCGCTCCTGGCGAGAGGCATTCTGTGCTCTCTTTGAAAGTGTACTCCGTGATGCCGAGGACATTTTCATTCACCTGCCCTACGCTGAAATCCGCCACGAGGTGGCCCGTCTGTCTAGTGCGCTCGCGGAGGTGACCTTACCCCGTCTTGTGGTTGTCGGCTTTGGCCGACCATGTCATGTCCTCCTGGACGAAGATTCGCATCAACTGTCTGGTGTGGTGGACTTCAGCAGTGCTTTCTGGGGTGATGTGTTGATGGCAGAGATCTTTGATAGTCCCACTCCGGCTGTCCTGGAAGGAGCCGGCCTACCATTGTCCAGAACAAAAGGAGAGGAGATTCGCCTGTTAATGTCCGTGTCTAGTCCTTCGTACTTTTTGCATTTCTGTATGCTAACGATGTTCCTTCTCTTTACAGGTATTCATGTTATCGGCTGGTGTCACAGATCACCTTACAATATTATCGAAATCGCGACGAGGCGACAGAGTTTGATGCGCGTCGGAGACTACTGGCCACTATCACAGATTTGGTTGGCCTGGAGCCGATCTGAAAAGGGGTGACCAGGGATAGATGATGTAAATGTTTGGAACAAACAATACCCTTGATTTTCAAGTTTAGACCCGCATTTTGGTACTCATGAGGCTGCAAAAACCAGGCTCCGCTGGGCCTGCTATATAGTTCGATGATTGCAGCGTGTTTCTAGCTCAAAGTAAGCGACAATTCTTTCAATCCCAGATCATTAGATATTTTCCTGTAAGGTCGTGTATTTCCAAGAATCTTCAATACAAATCTTACATTTATCAGGGATGAACTTTAATCGTGAATGGTGCTGGGTGTTTCTGGCCCTATTCTTCAGGCATACACTCTCGGGCATTCACGCATTTGCCAGTCCCGTGCCAGCGATTACTCATCTCGTCCCATGACGTCGCGGTTCTTTTCCCTTCATTCACTTTTTGTAAAGATTTTATCCATGTTTGTCCTGCAAGACGATATGCTATTTTACCTTCTAAACCTCGAGATTTCATTTTATCAGAGCTCCATTCCTATAGGATAGATCTCCTATTTGTCTTTCTCTCCACACTCCACACAAACCCTGAGAACTACCAACTTTTTTTTATTGAAACCTCCCTTCACCAAATCCCTTCCATCATGCCTGATCTTCGTCGCCAGATCTTCGAGAGCGGCAAGACCACTTCCCGCAAAGCAGCCTCCCGTGAAGCGTCCAGAGCCACCTCTCGCGCTAGTTCCAAGCAGACTTCACGCCAGTCTTCGCGAGCTGCAAGCAGGCAGCCATCCGACGATGAAGATGCAGGATATCTTTCTGATGAAACAGCTATGAGGTAAGTTATCACTCGTCTTCTTTTCTCGTTTCATATCTTTTTTTTTTTTTCCATCTGTGGGCATTTCGAGTTATCCCCACGGTCCCACTTAGTGGCGGGATGATGTCACTGCCGTCGAGGGCTTTTTTTGAGCAAGTGTAAAGGCCAGTTCACTAACTGCGTAAACCATATAGTATCGGCTCAATGGACGACGAGAATCCCGAGCAAGATAATGTCGATTGGCCCCAAGAACTCGCCGATCGGATTCAAGAAATACTCGATCGCAAGCGTTCCAGTGTTCAGGGTCGTGAGGAGGCCCTGGCGGCCTTCTGCCGGCTTACGAAATACCATTATGCGGTGGAAGAGATTTACGCGTCGGTCAATGATCTACTGGCTGCGTTTTCGAAGAGTGCTCGGTCGGACTCTGCTCGAGAGGTGACCCTGGCACTGCGTGCGATCGAGCTGCTTGCCATCACAGCCAGTGACGATAAGGTCTTTGAAAATACCGAGCCACTTTTGACTCGCACAATTCAGGACGCGTCTTCCAATGCCGTCAAAGCTGCGGCAATTCAGTGTCTCGCTGCGTGCACTATCTTCGGTGGCGCAGGTGAAGATGGCATCCTCGACCAAATGACCTTCCTCCTGGATATTGTCGCCTCAGATGGGCAATCGATCAATGCAGCAGATGACCCACTCAGTGTGACGGCAGCATTGCAGGCTTGGGGATTCCTGGCAGCTGAGATAGAAGACTTCGAAGAAGAGAGCGAAGAATCAGTGCAAATCCTCATGGATCAGCTCGAAAGCAGCGATTCAGCAGTACAGATTGCAGCGGGTGAGAACATCGCCCTACTCTATGAGAAGAGCTACACCCCACAAGAAGACGACGATGACGAGGCCGAGGATAGCGACGAAGATAGCGACGAGCATGAAACTGCTACCAACGGTCCAAAGCTCGTCAAGCGTTATAACGCCTACCACAACACCCCGGAACTAGAGCGTCAATTGCAAGCTCTGGCACATGTGCACTCCAAGACAATCAGCAAGCGCGACAAGAAATCTCTCCACAGCAACTTCGCCTCGATCCTCACCACCGTCGAGAACCCGCGTCGTGGACCTCGTTACAATATGGCCATCAACCAAGACACAAACCGACACTACGGTAGCACTCTGTCGGTCAAAATTGGTCGGCACGGCGTCATGAGTATCGATCGGTGGTGGAAGTGGACTCGTTTGACGGCACTGCGCCGAATCCTCCAGGGTGGCTTCACTGAGCACTATTTTCAGGGCAATCGTGCTGTTCTCAACAATTTGCCCGTGATGCTACGAAGCGCTGAGTCCAGCCATGGAACGGCCGATCGACAAAGCGCGAAGAAGGCCGCAAAGATGCGGAACTCTCGACGATGGACTGCACAAGATTCCGATGATGAAGACTAAACCTTTGTTCTCTTTTCTTCTGCATTCTTCAATCTTCTACAAAAACTCGTTCAGTACATTTTACGATGCTCATGATAATGATATTGCTACCTATTGTTACCCGGTTAGAGTCGCAATGTTATATAAGCGTTCTGTATACTGTCTACATTGTCCATGCACATAATTTAAAAAAAAAAAAAAAAAACCAAAGTTAATATAATCCTCCACAACCTGTAGTAGAACAGCGTAGTAAATAGGTGCCTGTAATTTCAAGTAACCCAGAATGAAGTAAATCGCTTTCTCTTTTTGGTATTCTTAGATATGTACAATACAGGTTGGCAAATAACCCCGGGATCCAATGCATCATCCTAAAACTCCATCCAAACCAACTTATGTCATCATATACTTGGGTCCCTCTCCACCCTGAGGAGTCTGCCAATTAATGTCCTGAGTGGGAACCTTGATATCGCATGTCTTGCAGTGGATGCAGCTAGTTTATTCGGTTAGTAAAGGGGTCCAAAGTAGGCCAAGCGGTTGAAAACTTACTTTTGCGAGTTGATCTGGAATCGGACTCCGTGCTTCTTGCTGGGGTCCTCGACATACTCGTAGACTCCAGCAGGACAGAATCGGTTCTCGATACCCTTGTACACGGGCCATGCCAGATCCTTGTGCTTATCCCAGTCCTCCACTTGAAGGTGCACCGGCTGGTCTTCCTCGTGGTTGGTACCCGTACGGCTGACGCTAGTTAAAATGTCGAAGCTGATCTCGCCGTCGGGCTTGGGGTATTCAATCTTGTTGTATTGCGAGGCAGGCTTGGTAGCCTCAGCATCAGTACCGTGGTGGCTGAGAGTCCAGGGCACGCGGCCCTTGAAAATATAGGCCTCCAGTCCGGAGTAGAGTAGTCCACCGAAGAAGCCAAGGGGGCTGTTGAAAGAAGGACGGATGTTGCGTACTTCGTATAGCTCCTTCCAGATGGACGAATCCCGGAGAGCTTGCTCGTAGTCGAACAGGAAAACTGTGCCCTTGTCTTCGCCCTTCAGAGCGGAGAATGCGGCCTCGGCGGCCAGCATACCTGACTTCATTGCGGTGTGCGTACCCTTGATCTTGGGGACGTTCAGGAATCCAGCGGTATCACCGATCAGGGCACCTCCGGGGAACGCGCACTTGGGGATGGATTGGAAACCACCTTCGTTGAGCGCGCGGGCACCGTATGAGATGCACTTGCCGCCTTCGAGAACGTCCTTGAACATGGGGTGGTGCTTCATCTTCTGGAACTCCCCGTATGGTGAAAGCCACGGGTTAGGGTAATCCAAACCAACCACTAGACCAATGCTGACCATGTTATCGCCAAAGTGGTACATCCAAGCACCACCGTAGGTATCCTTGGGCAACGGGTATCCCATCGAGTGAATGATCTCTCCGGAGCGGAACTTCTCCGGCTGAATCTCCCAGATTTCCTTGATGCCCAGGCCGTATGTCTGGTTTTCGCTGTTCCGTCGCAGATCGTATTTCTTGATCACTTGCTTTGTCAAACTTCCATGGCAACCTTCTGCCAGCAATGTAACTCGGGCGTGGAATTCCATTCCCCGTTCAAAGGTGTCCTTGGCCTTGCCCTCACGGTCCAGACCCAGGTCGTTGGTGGCCACACCCTTCACGGACCCGTCGGGCTTGTAGACCATTTCGCTGGCGGCGAAACCGGGGTAGACCTCCACACCCACTTCCTCTGCTCGCTCGCCCAGCCACTGTGTCAACTCAACCAAACTGAGGATATAATTGCCGTCATTGTGCATCTGCGGTGGGACCGGAAGCGGGTATGATCCGTTCTTGGTGAGGTATCGCATCTTTTCGCCCTTGGCGGGGGTTGCGCCTGTGAAGCGCGAGGGGTTGTCTTCGGACAACCAGTCTGGGAACAGCTCGTTCATGGCGGTCGGCTGGAGGACATTGCCGGACACAATATGAGAACCAATCTCACCGGCCTTCTCCAATAGAATAACGCGGAACTCCTCATTGCCAGCTTCGTTCGCAAGTTGTTTCAATTTGATGGCAGCAGCAAGACCGGCGGGACCTATCGAATTCCAGTTGCGTGTTAGAGCGGGAACTGATTACCATGTGATCACCATGTGAAAATCGCCACATACCACCGCCCACAATGCATACATCCACCTCGTCATACTCGCGGTCCAATTTGCGGGGATCAAAGTTGCCATTCTCATCGGTGAATCTCCGTGTTACTGACTGGGAGAAGGCACGGGTCTGGGGAGAGGTAAATGTTGTCCGGACGACACGGCGGTCGGAGGTCGAGAAGAGACGAGCTGGGCGAGCTGAAGAAGCGAGAGCGGAAGAGACGGAGGGGGCAGCTCGTGCGATTCGAATGGAAGATCGCATCTCGCGTCTCAACAGAGGCAAGATGGCGCTCTTGGACGCCATCGCGAAGGGTAAGACGAAAAGGCGGGTAAGGGTAAGTATAGGCGGTTGGAGGACAAATCAGCTATAGGTGCAGGGCATGACCATTTGAGTTGAATGGCTAACTCTCGAAGCTTATGTCAAGTCTCAGCACCTTCAATAGCCGAGTAGCTTTTGGTCTAGGGTTTTCGCTGGAAACGCCGAAAACCGCCTACCCGAGGCCCAACGAGTTGCCATTCCACCAATCACAGCGAGTGTGATTGGCAATTCCCCGCCTAACCGGCTCGCCGAGTGCGGCTGTATAGAATGCAGTTATGATCGTCCGTACATGCTCGTGATGCACTATTTTCATAGTGCAATATGTCAGTGAAATCTCCCCATAACATAGTAGACCTACTGGAACAGCTAAATCATGCGATTAGATGATCACCGAAAAATGCCGCTTCCAGACCAGAAACAGTCATTTTGATGAATATAGCATAACTCCGACAGTACGTAGTAGACCTGGCGTTATTTACACATCTGCTAGTAAGATAGCTTTGGAAATCGAAGAGACCATGACAGCTCCAACAATTTACATATTACTGCGCTTTGATTCGCTTGGTTCTGATCTGGGGTCAAACCCCGGCCGATTTCGGCGAACAGCTTTGCTTAGGTGATGATTCTGCCGTAGGGCCCTATTGGAGTAAGCGGTGTCCACTGATGTAGGCTGTAGTAGATGTCTTATCTAGGACCAGTATTCCCCGAGAAGCTCAGCACTAGGTAATTCATAGACGTGTGGAAGCGGAATGACATTGAAAACAATGGACCATGTTCTCCCCTCAGATTCCCAAAAATGGCTAGCGGGCGGTACCATCCGAGCATCGGGATAATAAAGTTGTCAAATCCACTTGGACCGCTAGGATACAATGCTAAATAAAGATACTTAGGCCAGATAAGATACCTAGTTTAAGATGGAGTTTGACTACTAAAAGTCCTGCGGTAAGGAAACAATGGATTTGATCCCTTGCGTAAAATATGTAAGATCTTATAGCTAAAAGTTCAAAGTACGATGTGGTACAGGTAGTCTCTCCAAATCAATTAATCCTAAAGTGGCGCTGGAACGCTCTATCAAGCGCATATAAGTCTCAAATCGCGATTGCGATTACAATGCAAATACATTTCCGAAATAGAATCTCGAACATTGTGCTTATACAATCATCTCCCCTGTATGTTTTTGTGGTCGAATCGTAAGCCAACCGAGGACATCATAGTCATCATGGATCAAGACTTGGGGGCCTCAGGGTCACCTTCGGCAACCAGCTTGCCCACAACTAGATACTTCTCATTGAACCGGTCCTCCCAAGATTGGAGATTCTCCAGCTGGTCTGCATCCAGGTCCTTCAGCTCATCCAGCGGGGCCGACAGGTCCTTGGTCAGCATTTCCTCGTCGAAGCTCTGGTGAGCCAGTCCGCGGGACGCATCCCGACCCGCGAAGTTCTCGTAGGGACCACCCTACACCCGTCACATGTCAGCCTAGGAATTCGAAGGCCTGCGTCGTCACACATCCACCTACCGGTCCGTAGAAGTTCCTGCCGGGGCTCACGTCAAAGACACGTCCGCGCACAGCCAGGTAGACAGGCTTCTCGTTCTCGCCGTTGAACTCGATCAGCGTTTTGGGGGTGTAGACACGGAAGACCGTTGGGGGCGGCCCGCGCGGGAGCTCGATCGCCTGCTTGGGGCGGAAGTGCCAGTACACCAGCACGATGAAGAGCGAGGCGAAGATGAGATTGATTGGGGAGGCGATCGACATACTGTTTGCAATTAGGTTAGCTCGGCGTCATTTCGGGAGCTAATGGCCGAGGTCACTAACACTTCAGCCTGGGGCGCGGAGTCCTCTGGAAATCCCCCTATAGGTTAGCAAAATTCGCTTTGAGATTACGCGATCAGGACGTCGGTACCAGCAATGGTCATGGTGGATGAAGCAGAGAAATCGCGCGAGTAAAGTGGTGAAAGAGTGGTTGTTGAAGGGAAATGGGTCGGGTTCTGCGGAGATCAATGACATCGGCTTCCCCGCCCCCACGTGATGCTTACTGGGTGGGGGATTGCACAGAACAGAATTCCTGTTAACACATATAGGTAGCTACTAAATATATAAATTGATTATGGCTTTCGCAGAAAGTCTACAGAGTACAAGGTGTGATATTTATGGGAAAGCAAAGCCATTGATTGGTTGATCACGGAGGAACTTATTCCGCGATCAGATCACGTGTGATAAGACGATAAGCCCCTCGTCGAACGATGAAATCGACTTGCAATCTCCACTAATTTGCGACAATGACGAAATTCAGACCTTGCATTGACCTGCACTCGGGACAGGTCAAGCAGATTGTGGGAGGCACTCTCAGCGACGTGGCTGGGGATCTCAAGACCAACTACGTGTCGAAGCTTCCAGCCAGCCACTATGCGGGATTATACCAAAAGCACAATTTGCGCGGAGGACATGTGGTAAAGCTTGGCCCGGGTAATGACGAGGCTGCGAAAGAGTCATTAAGCACATGGAAAGGTGGATTACAAGTTGCTGGAAGCATCACCGATCAGAATGCCCAATATTGGATTGACCAAGGTGCAGAGAAGGTGAGTTCTCCCCGCATTGCAACAATCTATAGCACCATTGAACTCCCAATGTCTGACTGTGTCCAATTCACTATGGCTATAGGTAATCATCACATCCTTCCTATTCCCGTCTGGCAAATTCTCGCTCGAACGGCTCCAATCCGTCCTTGCAGCACTAGGTGGTGACAAGTCCAAGCTGGTCTTGGACCTAAGTTGCCGTCGAAAAGATAACACCTGGTTTGTGGCGATGGACCGTTGGCAGACCATTACCGAGATGGAGATTACCGCCGGTATGACATATGAATGCGGAGACTCGAGCTTGTTGTACTGATGAATCGATAGAATCCATCGCCTTCCTGGAGCCCTACTGCTCCGAGTTTTTGATCCATGCTGCGGACGTAGAGGGTTTGCAGCAGGGTGTAGACGAGGAATTGGTTTCAAGATTGGCCGAATGGTGCACCATTCCCGTCACCTATGCAGGTGGTGCTCGGAGCATTGAGGATCTGGAGAAAGTCCATGTTAGCAGCAAGGGCAAAGTGGATTTGACCATCGGGAGTGCCTTGGATATCTTTGGCGGCTCTGGTGTCACATTCGATGAATGCATTAAGTGGAATGAGACCCACTGAAACAATTGAATAAATAACAATCTCAAAATTTGATATTCTATCTTATTCCAAAACACAGATCGACTTGGATCCATTGCAATAAACATAGAATGTTGGCTTCATCTATAAAAGGCTGCACTATAATGCTGACTAAGCTGTAAATCTTTCCCCACGAAAAGACTCACATTTCTCAAGGTCAACAGGCAAACTTGGGAAACACTGAGAAGCGCCAAGATGGTCTACTACTTCACCTCAAATGTGGTCAGTCCGGCCGCCTTCATTTATGTCGGAAAGGACAAATTCGAGAGTATGCCACTCACAGTCTTGCCTGAAGCAACGCGCCTAACAGTCTCGCTAGATGAGGATTTGATCGAGTTTGGATTGGACTCAGATGTTTGGTACGGTCTTGCTGATTGAATTTTTTTCTCTTAACATACTAACCACTCGCTACGATAGGGTCGGTCTCCTCTCGCGCCTGTGCAACAAGTTCCTACCGCGATCGTCGTTCTAACAGCACATCTAGTTCCACGTCGATAACTTGTCTAGCGCTCACGTCTACGTACGCCTACGGGATGGAGAAACATGGGACAACATTCCGGAGGAGCTTCTGGTGGATTGCGCACAGTTGACCAAAGCGAATTCGATCGAGGGTACGTCCCTACATTCCCTGCGCGTCCCCCACTTTCAAGACTAAATGTGGGGTATAGGAAACAAGAAGGACAATATAACTATTATCTACACACCATGGTCCAACCTCCAGAAGGACGGTTCTATGGCCACTGGACAGGTCTCCTTCCATAACCCCAAGCTTGTTCGCAAGGTGCTCGTGCGCGCGCGCGAAAACCCGATCGTCAACCGACTTAACAAGACTCGTGTCGAGAAGTTCCCCGACTTCCGTGCCGAGAAGGAGGAATTCTTGAAGAAGAAGCGCAATGGTGAGCGCAAGACTCGGGACCAGCTGAAGGAGAAGGAGAAGCTGGAGAAGAGGGAGCGGGAGCAGCTCAAGTGGCAGAAGGACCATGCATACGACGACTTCTTCAGTGAGGAGAACATGGAGGCGAGCAGCAATCAGGACCGAGACCCGGATTTCCTTGACGACTTTATGTGAAGGATGATTTGCCAGAGATCGGATATGAAGTTATGAACTCATGTGTCATTTTCTTGTTATTGCATATAGTTGCAAGAACTCTATAAACCAAAGGAGAAGTCGCTCAAATCTTGTCCATAGTATTGACAGTTGGAAAAAAGTTTACATAGAGTATAGGCCAAATTTACGCATTCCAAATGCCGCTTGCACCTAAAGTCTCGCTCGAAAATCACGCCGTAAAGATTCAAGGCCTGAAGGCCCGTCGAAAATCTGTTGTTCAGTCATGCGAGTGTTGATCTAGAAAGTACATAATAGTCAGAATTTATCACAAAGGGGCCAGGATAATTGGGACTGCATACGTATTGAGGTCCAAGAGCGTCCACTGTTTCCACTCCAAGCAGGCGCATGCATGTCTGACTCTCATCCGACAGAACTATTGAGATGGTTAGAATGAGACTTGAAGCAAGACAAGCCGGATAACATACTCTGCAATACCCGACGGACACCGTCCACACCGCCGGCTCCCAATCCCCAGAGAGCAGCACGTCCAATGCCCACCGCTTTGGCGCCCAGGCAGAGTGCCTTGATTATATCAGTACCGCGACGAATTCCGCCGTCGACATAGACCTCGACTCTGTCGAAGACCTCAGGGCAGTATTTGCGAATCTCTAGTAGAGTGTGTACTGCTGGTGGGGCTGTGTCCAATGCTCGTCCACCATGGTTGGAGAGAATAATTCCCTTGACTTGCGGGGTGTGCAGTGATGCGAGATAGGCATCTTCATGTGTCTGCAGGCCCTTGAGGACAATCGGTAGGTCAGTGTGTTTAGCCAACCAAGGCAAAGTCTCGCGCCAGGTCAAGGTCGGGTCCGTGCCGGCAAAAAGGGTTCTACCCACGCCCCCTGATGCTTCGGAGACATCAGGAGTACCTTTCGACCTGTCAGCCTCCTTCACAGCACCTGGTGCCGGTGCTCCGGCCATGCTACTTCGCTCATCGTCTTCACGTTTTCCAGGGACCGGAGCATCCAAAGTCAAGACAATGAACTTGATTGCCTTGAGCTTGTTGATTCGCGCCAACATGGCCGCGCTCTTCTTGCGCTCAATCTGAACATACAGCTGCCATCCAAATACTTGGTCAGGCGCCGCATCCTTCACGATCTGTTCTGGGGTCATCGATGCATTATTGGAAATTATTTGCATCGCACCAAAGCTGCGACAGGCCTCTGCAATTCCTGCCTCGCCCGCCGGGTGACCGAGACGGGCCATAGCAGCAGGAGACACATAAATTGGCATTCCCAATCTATGACCCAGCACGGTGCTCGAAAAGTCACATCGCTCACAGTCCCTAAACACTCTTGGTCGAAGGAGAATGGATCGATAGGCTTCGTTGTTGAATTTCTTGGAGAATTTGTCGTCGGCGGCTGACCAGTAGTATGCCCATGCCTTCTTGCTGACCTGCTTGGTGGCAACCTCTTCGATTTCATCCAGATTGAGCAGGGTTTCCATGGGTGGTGGCCCTAGCGCGGGCTCCTGCGCCTCAACTGGGGGCTCTTCCTTGGGTAATGTGCCTACATCCACAGTCCCAATGCATTGCTCTGGCTTGAGTTCTTCCTCTAGAATGCCCGGGGGGTGAATTGGATCATATTCCTCGGTGGCATCCTTGCCTGCCAGCTTCAAAATGATCTTGGCTCCACCGGGGTGACTTGACAGGAAATCAGTCACCTTGCCTCTACGAGTCAGCTTTGTTCATGTACCTCTATAGCAGGGCACTGGACAACTCACATCATAGACCTTTCCGTATAGCACTACCCAGCAGCTCTCCCGAGTATTATGCTTTGCGACTGTGGATGTACGTCAGAGACAGGAAGGGGCAGCGACGTGGGAATACAATATACCTTCGGCCGCATCGAATACTTTTGCCATTGTGTAAAGAATGAGAAAGACACAAGACAGGGGAATGCCTTGAGAGAAAGAAATTGAGGAGGAATGAAATGGAGATTACGATGCTCGGAGAAGGCGCCGACCATAAAGTGTGGGGAAATGACGGCAACTGGTTCTACGTCGGGTAACTTCGATAGCCGACATAAGGCAATAGAAACCCTTTGACCTCATTGGTGGGGAAATTCATACGGTTTTTGCACTCAGCGGTGCAGTAACAGTCACAAACCCCGGGTTTGTGTACGGAATTCATTCTCCACTTAGGAAACCTACAATTGACCCAAGTCTTGACTTTCAAGTTGTTAACTCAGGCTTGATGCGGTCGTCACTTGGCCGATGCCATCCGGCATGCCGATGATATCAGTAGACGCACGTGACTTGGAATCGGGTCGGTTTGATCCTTTAATCTTTACAGAACTGGTTATCATATTTTCCACCCTGAAAGCCAAAATTGCAATCTAGATTGAACTGTGTAGCAACGCTCATTCTACACCAGAATATGAATGGCCCCTACGTCGTGGCAGATCAAGTACTATGAACCTGCCATGTAAGCTCGGCAGATATCCGCAAAAGTCGAGTTTACGGAGCTTGACGTATCTACCAGCGCTTTTCAGGCAGAGGCTCAATTCCTGTGTAGGCCATGGGTAATGACTTGGAATACGCAGTTGGGACCAACGGGGCGGCCGGAAGAGGCTCTAAACAAAGGCTTTGGTACTTTCATTGGCTATTACACTCCAAAATTAGATCATGATCAAACAATTGGTCTACGTTGCTATAACATAATCGAGCAAGAGATCTTATGGCCTACGTAGAAGCCCAATACTTGAACCCAGGGTCCTCTTTGTGTCGGGCAACAATGAGAGTAGCGCGCATACAGGGACATTTCGGGAGGCCGAGTTGGTTGCTACGGAGTATACTGGCCAATCTTGGTTTAGAGTGGCTACGATAGTGGTGGTCCATGTGATTAGCCGCACGTTCACGGAATTTATCAATCGATTCCTGTAAACCTGACTAGAACCTTAAACGGTAAGGGTAGCCTTACACCCTTTCGCCTTTGACCTTGGGACTCAGATGGCGCGTCGTGGCTGAGCCCCGGTGCGAGGGATAAGTTCAATTTTAATAATCCTTTCCCCAGGACTTTTGACTTTCACAGATGACTACAACTTATTTTCCTGGCCAGCTTGAAGATGCGCCATTGCCGCCACGATGAACCCGTAAGCATCAATCAAAGCTCGACACGAAACATCTTTTAACCATTTCTTAGTCTTGCATTGTTGACTGAATTTGTCACCTTGAACATGAAATATTTGATTGGCTGCACACTCGCAGGCCTAATAGCCATGCTCATCCCACACACCCGACGCACCATCATGTGGCTCCTGCGCAGGGTGGCATGGTATCGACGAACAAATCTAATTTGATACCTCAATATTCAATCAGCCGTGATATTTGCGATGACGAGACTTTTATTGCCCATTAATGTCCTCGCCGGTCGACCCCAGATTGTCTACATGTTGATCGATGCAGACAACGGGACAAGAACTCGCATTACTCCCGAGGAATACAGTAGACACTCTTCTAAGAAGGGCGAAGCTAGTGGATTAACTGGTGCTGACTGGGATAAAGTGTGGGCTGAGGAGGTCGCAGTACACTACGCTGAAAAATGAAGGACTTGAGAGGGCCGGCTATCCGGTGACAACAACCACTGATACGGCGATGGCTACTTTCGTGATATGAGAGACCACGTACATATATCCACTTCCAAGTCTAGTTGTTCGCCCATTCGTATCGTGTGTTTCATAGGCTTCAACCCCACCAACGCTATGTCATCTATATTTAAAGCACAACGGCTAATGGGGTCAGAATTGATCTTCAATCCCATTTTCTTCCTCTTGTTTTAGCCTCTCCTCGTTCATCTCGAACCACCAAGCATGCGACGCATCGTTAGTCGTGGCTCCTGTCTTTCCGTCTGCCCACTCATCCCAGGGTTTCGGACTGAGAATGTAATGCACATTCTTCACATTTTCGTCTCGCCAGATAGCATCGTGCACCCCCTCCCACCGGAGAGTCTTCAACGCGTTGTAAATGTACGGAAGAGCCACCCAGCACCCGTGGAAGAGATCTCCCAAAAGAGATTGGTCTGCAAAATCGTAATCTAATGTTGCCGAGGTGTCAAGCTGGCTCACAATCTTGTCGTAAATTTCCTTGGATGGGTTCACGACCTGGAGGCCTCCGTTAGGCATACCAAAAGCTGCATCCGGTGCTGGGCCTGCTGTTTGCGCAATGTCTGGGGTGGAGTGCTGTGTAGTGTAGGCGCAGTTGGCCGGGATCCTGTGGATAGTCAGCCTGAAGTGAACATTGACAATGAAAGACTAGGTTCGGTCATACCAGTTTGAGGGGTAATGAGGCTTCTTGAGCGGATTGCAAGCACAGGCGTGACTAGCAGCAAAGACTCGATTGCCTGTGCCAGCTGCAGACGGCGGGTCAAGTTCGAGTTCCATTAGTTCATCCATGTTCTTGAGGACGAGCATATCGCTGTCGAGCTGGACCACACGGTCATATTCCACGAGGGAGAATGGAGTGAGCTTAGACCAGCAATCATAGAAGCGCGGGTCATTGGTGTATTCCCTTGGTGTCGAGGGGAGTAGATAAGCGACATGTTGTTTTAGGATACCGCGTTCATCCAGGGCCTTATGACCCTCGGCCGGAAATGAATCCGTGTACAGGGCTACCAGTGGGTACTTGGAACCCACTTTCTTGAGTGAATAGTCCAGGGTCAGGAGACCCGACAGGTATGCGGTGTTGGTGATCAGAGTTGTCCAAACTGCGACTGTTACTTATAGAACATTGGGGTGGATTGAGCTGCGTGTACCTTTGGACGGACGTGCCTTGTTCCCATCAGCCATGATGAACGTCGCTCTCAAACTGGTCCAACGGGTCAGCTGGTGGATCAATTGAATTGCAATTGAAGACGTTACCTTTTCTCGTGAGTGAATTGGGGCAAGAGAATGACTCTCAAGGTGTAATGTTGAAGAAAATCTTGAGAGTGACGATAGGAAGGAGGGCGGATGTGCCTGGCCGTTATCAATATTGTGGGGAACATTAGAGTTCCTTATCCAAACACGTACACTAGATGACGTGATAAGTTCATATAATGATCGATTTCCAAAGTTTCCAGGCTACTAGTAATATTGATGGATGAAAAATAACAGCACAGCGTCAATTTCTAATGTTTTGCGAAGAAATTGTGAGAGACCGTGTTTTCGACACCATCCGAATATATATATATACGCCAACCACTCCACTAGGCACATATAACGGTTCATAGAATTTGCCATCGGGTTGCAATTCACAACCTTTGGAATATAATTGAACCTGATCATATTCCCGAGGTTTCTTACTAAAATTATTTGTTGCTGTTTTGAAGGTATCTACTAATATAATAAGAGCAGAGAGAAAACCTTATGCCAACAATGTACTCACGTGTATTTCAAAGATGAATGATCTTTTTGATGCCTAGATGGTAGGGCCATATAGCCAAAGATGCCAAACTTACTCATCCAAGTCGCGTGGTCTAATGGTCATGATTTCTGATTCACATCATTCTTTGATTGAATCACTCAGAAGGTTCCCGGTTCGATCCCGGGCGCGACTATCTTTTTGCAATCTGTTTTTGACCATCCACATGCAAAGCCATAAGGGTTGTCAAGTAGAGGAATTAGCGTAAATGACATTAAAGCCAAATGTTAAGTAGTGCGTGTAAGTACGACGATGATATCGAGATTTCGCTTTTTGACTTTGTAGAAAGATAGATGGTCAACTGCTAATGCATTTTAAGGCAGTTATCTGATGGAAGAACTTATTGTCAATGAGATGGAAATGTTACATAATCCAGTCGCGTGGTCTAATGGTCATGATTTCTGATTCACATCACCTAGTGTTTGAATCACTCAGAAGGTTCCCGGTTCGATCCCGGGCGCGACTATCTTTTTACTTTTTATTTTTATTTCCCTCGCCCATAGAATGACGACGTCTACTTGCTCACAGGCGCGTAGCTGACTACCCCAACCACACTTAAATTAACAATCACCTTGGATGGAATAAAATACTTGGATGCTTATACTAGACAATACATATCCACAGGAGATGGTAAACAATGCCTTTTAGGCAATAGTGAGAAAGTTTGGCATATGAGTAGTCATTGAATAGATAGATGTAATTGATGGTATCATGCCCAAGTCTTGGATCAAGCCAAAGCACTAGGTAAAAGAGATAAAGAGAAATCTATAATAAAGGTATGTAGGGAGAAAGGAAAGAGTATTCACAAACAATGAAGGTCCAACAAGAATGGATCAGTGGAAGCCTAGATCTTGGACAGCGGGGGTTTATCCTGCTTTAATCGCACAACACCCTTAGATATCTGGTCAGCGTTGGTTGATAGGAAGACAGAACAGTATTCATACCTCTTGAGTACATGTCGCAATCAATGTCCCGTTTTGCGACCAGAGCTTCTGAATGGCCAATCCGCGTCCCTCTCCAGCCCAAGGGCTCTCCGTTTCGACAAACATCCACTCATCGGCGCGGAAGGCCAGTGGATTATGGAAGTAGATCGAATGATCAAGACTGACCATCATGCCTACTTCTTTATGGTCCTCGTTGTTGGCGTTGCTCAGGGCTCCTTCGAGTTGACGTCGTAGATCTGCAGCTTCTTCTTCCTTCAACTCCTTAAAGGCCTTGGTAATGTCTTCGTCATCAAGGTCAGACGGGTTCTTCAGTGCCTTGAGAAGTTTTTGGAGGTCGGCTGGAGACGAGAAGCGGGGAATATCATGGACCCGAGAGACAGTCCCAATGAAGAAGCTGTCGGTAATATAAGCAAGAGCAGACAAGTGGGCCTGGAAACCTCCTTCGTCGGAGATACGGCTGCGCGCTCGAACGAATCGTCGAACTCTCTTATCTTCGGGGTTCTGGTTCCCTGCGCTATTGTGAGCTACACGATACCCAACGCGTGGAATAGAACTTACGATTGATGATGCCCGCTTTCTTCGACTCAAATGGACCACCCCCTGCGTCGCTTAGAGCTTTGACAGTCCCTGGTAACGCATCCGCTGGGAGTGACACATCGGGCATTGGTGTCGCATGGTTCAACGTCTTCTCACCCCCGCTGCCCACTCGGCTGAAACTCAGCGTGGTCGTGAAGATCGGACGGCCTCGTTGGCGCGCTTGTACGGTTCGAGTGATAAAGCTTCGTCCGTCACGTACGCGTTCGACGTGGTATAGGATGGGTAGTTCGGAGTCACCCGCGAGGACGAAGTAACAGTGCATGCTGTGGACGGCAAAGTCGGCCGGCACGGTACGCATCGCAGCGGATAGGGACTGAGCGATAGCGGCGCCACCGTAAATTCCTCGGGCGCCGGGAGGATGCCATAGTGGTCGAGTGTTTGTAAAGACATCCTAAGCGTGGTAGCAGTACGTTAGCCTTTTAATCGGGGATATAACATGCGCAAGGGATGGGAGGTGTTACTGGGCCGAGGTCCACCACTGGAGTCAAATCGAGCACATTCTCGATTTGTGCCCTGGACTTGTCCTGTGGCGGAGGCTCAAAGAGTGTAATGTGTTTTGTCATGACTTCCAGTAGGTGTTGACTGACAATGAAAAGAATGAAAAAGGGCGTAGTGTAGAAACGGGGTTCAAGCGGATGACGGCGATCGGCGCTTTTTAGGCGGGTACAGCTTAGAAGCCGAGGTCCATCATGCTTGGCGCCACGACGACATCAGCGCCCCACTACAGTCTCTATTCCAATAATGTTATTGATCTATAAACCAGATTGTAACCGTGTCTGGAAAGGCTGGAGGCTAAATCAATGTTGAAATATGATATATGCTGGAACGAAAGGATCCGTCTACAATGTCCTTCAAGGTTACATAGAGCTCAAGGCCAAGTGGATGTCGTTGCAAGTATGATATAGTTGAAAGGCAAAAACAATGCAAACAAGTCGTTAATCATCATAGAAAAGCCTCGGTTCTTAGAGAGCCGGTGTCTCCCATGTGTCGCGCTTGATCTTCATCACGGCGGACTGTTTGTGCGGGAAGCTGACTTCCCCTTCTTTATGGAAGCCAACTTGCTGCAGGTATCCGATAAGCCTACAATTTAGGTTAGCACTCATCCATCAACCAGAGATAATTGTATCTTACTTTAGGTTATCAATTCGCGGCTCTAGCACAACCGATTCCGTTCTCAGGTCACTCAAAAAGCAGTAGTGCACGAGAGCAGTCAACCAGATCGCCACTCGGTGTGGCCCCCGGAACTCCTGCTCGCCGACAAGAAGGTGAATACCCCGATCATAATTATCCACGCAATCCAACAAACGGCCCAGTGGATCCTCTTTTACCCAATAGAGCTCGAAGTAGCCGAATGGTTTCCCATCCCAGCATCCAATGACGGGGAAACTGTGTCGACTCGTCAGGTTATCCATGAGGAACTTCTCCTGCACTTCCTTGGGACCCCCAGCGCCCCACATTGCTTCGACACGGGGATCATTCATCCACTTATGCAGGGTGTCCAAATCGGACGGGATATTCTGGGAAAGATGCTGCTCAACACCCGTCACGGCCGAGCTGACCAGCTTATTGGGTGTGGAAGGTCGGCAATCACTGCTACCAGGTGCCACTCTGGGCTTTATCATCGGCAGGAAGGGGATTCGGAAGGAGAGATACTGGGCCACACTAGGTATATACCGCGAATAGAATATTTCTCCTTGATGGGGTGGCTTTGGGCGGATCGGGTGCCGAACCCCATTGGTGAATTTATACTGCGTTGGTGCAGGCGGGTAATATGTTGGGAGATGGCTACCAGATGTAAATGGTCCAGCCGATGTGAAGGGACTCACGTTGCCGATATGGAACGTTGCCTCTGTAGGCGACAGTCCCGTCGAGGCAGGAAGGCCATCACGCGCCGGTGAAGCATGTCGAGATTGGAATGGGGTCAGGGAGGGAGATGGCGGTGCCCCTCGCGGAGTCAGCGTGAAGAGAAAGAGACGCGCGTCTATCTGCCAGAAGCTTCGTCGGCTCACAAACATGTTCGACCAGTTGCTCGAGTCTCGTGTTTCAACAGGCTGCAGCCCGACCGACGAGTCCTCGCTAGCAATCAGGCCCATGCGCTCCAGCTTCTGAAGTAGATTCCGGCCCTTGAAAATTCCCTCGCGTTTAATGTTCACCCGCCATTCGCCCTTCGGCCGTCCATCGTGCGGGGTCGCGCTGCATGCCGCCGTGTCCAGGTGGAGATCAGGTTCGGGCTCGTGAAAGTACCACCACAAGGTTGCCCAGAGCATCATCGCAATTTGGCGAGTTGGCGAAGAAGCCGGTTTGAAATCGCTAGACGGTGGACTGACGATGTAGGAGATGTAAAGGCAATCACGGCTTAAGGTCGGAGTGGTAAATCGGGAAATATTCTGGTCGTCATCGCTGGAAGATGGACATCCACCCTGCGAGCCAGTTCGACCTCGTTCTTCCTCTGGCAGCTTGGCAGTCTTTTCGCTGTGGATGATGATCGTCCATCCCGGTGGGAAAGTGGAGTTATGAACGTTCAAATCGTTGGATTTGAAGGTGACCCCACCAAAGACGGGCGACACACTAAATGTCATGCCATTTGGGAGGTGACAGGTGCTGTGTCGCATGATGATCTCGCCAGGGGATTTTCCAATTCCAAAAGATCTCAATGTAGACTGGAGAAGGTGCGCACGAGACTCTTATCTTGTTGCCCCTCACTTGCGCGGGGAACTGATTCCAGGGCCCCCACGAGCAATAACACGATGTGACTCAGGCCCAAAAATCACTGAAACTGAATCAAATGAGACCAACTGACCACGTCTACTCACTTGGGGAATCTTTGAAGGAAGAAAAGTTGAGGATCATTGGGGAAGTGGTTAACGTTAAAAGTCAATGATGACGCAGACACTACTCCCGTCATGCCACTCCAAACGCACCATACAGACCGCAGCAGTTAGTCAGCGAAACCAGTTCATAGCTATAATTCAATTTATCTAACATGAGAGTAGTAACAGCGTTCCTTTGATTGGATCCCGCTTTCGCGAGACTTTTCTCAATGTTGTTTTTTTCTATGGAGACAAATTGGAGAAAAATGTCTGTGCGAGCGGTAAGAGCGCGCTATTAGATAAAAGAAACCACCAAGAAGTAGTGCTGGAACCTTGGAAAACGCTCGGCAATGGCGCACTAAATATAAGATTATGTCGATCATCCACTTCGACAAATTAGTACACATGCTACGCTGACAGAATTGGATCCTGTGGGCGTGAGTCGAGGTCTGCCATTTGCCATTGCTAATCAATAATTATGAAATGATAATCTCGCATCAATTCTCCGTCCACAGTCATAGTGTGATCATCATGGCGTGGGTGCGGCAAATCGACCGATATATGCTTACAACTGTGTCTCTGGCTCCCAATTCAACATAACACAGCTCACACAATCAATCAAGGCCAAACCATGTCCGGTTTTCGCTATCGCCCAGAGATTCTACAGGGAATGCCAGATCACGAGACGAGTTACCTCAAGCAGTATGAACACTGGTTTATCCTCGAGCCAGAACAGCTGAAGCGCATCACAGACCATTTCGTAAGAGAATTAGAACAGGGACTTTTGAAGGAGGGGGGCAATATTGTTAGTCGTCTCTTGCATAAGCGTTTCAAAGATCCCGGTACTAACTCCAGGATCCGTGATGGTATAGCCCATGAATCCCACCTGGGTGATGGGGTTCCCCTCCGGTTATGAGACAGGCCGTATTTTGACACTGGATATGGGCGGTACAAACCTGTGCGTATGCAGGGTCTACCTGTCAAGCCGCAAGAGGGACTTTGAACAGATCCAACGGATATTTAAACTCCCAGAGGAAATCAAGACCGGGACGGGGGAGCAATTGTGGGACTTTATAGCCAATCGTCTGGAGCTGTTCCTTAGGGAGCACAATATCGCGAGTGAAAACGATGGAACCATGCCTTTGTCATTTACTTTTTCCTTCCCCGTCAAGCAGAAGTCCATACGGAGCGGCATTCTGCAACGCTGGACGAAGAACTTCAATGTATCCGGAGTGGAAGGACATGATGTGGTTCCGCAGCTTGAAGCCGCCTTTATGAGACAAGTAAGTCTGAGCAGAAGATGGGGGTGGAACTGTGTTGCTGAAGCCACCCAGAAACTGCCGGTGAGAATAGTCGCGCTCCTCAACGACACCACGGGCACCTTGATTGCATCACACTATAAAGACCCCAAAGTCAGAGTGGGGAGTATCTTTAGTACAGGCTGTAATGCGGCTTATATGGAGGAGTGTAAGTTGATCCCGAAACTTGAAGATGCCGCGCTACCAGACAAGGCCAGTGTTATCATCAACACCGAATATGGTGCATTTGATAACGACAGGAAAATCTTGCCATTGACCCCGTTTGACTGGCAGATTGACGGAGAATCAGCGCGACCAGGCACCCAGATTTACGAGAAGATGGTTTCGGGACTGTATATCGGTGAGATGCTGCGTCTGATCCTCGTCACACTGCACGAGCAAGGCAAACTCTTCAAGGGCCAGGACATCACGCGTCTTCGACATGAAAATTCCTTGGAAGCATCATTTCTGTCCGTGGCAGAGCTGGATGTTTCAGAGGATCTTGATGACATGCGAGAAGAGTTCGCGGAAAATTTGAGCCTTTCGCCCGATCTCAATGATTTGAAGGTGTGTCGGTATCTGATCGGCCTTGTGGCTACACGGGCAGCGCGTCTCTATGCTTGCGGAATAGCTGCTATTTGCAAGAAGAAAAATATGAAAAGGTGTCATGTTGGAGTGGATGGCTCCGTGTTCAACAAATATAGTGCGTTCAAGGGCCGTGCCGCACAAGGACTGCGTGATATCTTTGACTGGCCGCCCGACGAGCTGGAATTGATCGCGCTCAACCCGTCCGAAGACGGCTCAGGTGTAGGAGCAGCTTTGGCTGCGGCATTGGTTATTGAAGGCGAGCATAGAGCCAAACCATTGTGATAATTGAGCAGACTTGGAACAGAAGCAATGAACTCATTTACTGCTACTACATTACATGCGACCGTGAGCCTTGGAAAATCAAGCAATTCTTTTATTCTTATCGAGGGCATATAGATTGAATCATCGAGAATGCTTCTTCTATTTCTGTTGCAATACCTCTTCGGTGGTGCGAACAATGATATCAAACGCATTGCGAACATACTTCTCCTCTGCCATCGGGTTGGCGCTGACCACACGAATGACATAGACGCCATCAATCACAGTCGAGGTAATGAAAATCTCGCCCCGCGAATTAATCAATTCATAGACCTTCTTAGTGATGCCATCGGCCACCTCATCTTTGACGACCACACCATTAGTACTGTTTGAGGCCGCGCCTTTGATGCGGAACACAGTTAGACAGAAACCTGGCTTAGTGACAATCTCGAAAAGATCGGCACGACCGCGAATTAGATCAGCAAAGATGTTGCCCAGGCCGATTGTCTTGCGAATATGCGCTTTCATGCCGTTCAGGCCGTAGCTACGCATCACGAACCAGATCTTCAGGGCTCGGAAACGGCGACCGAGGGAGATGGACCAGTTACGGTAGTCGATCACAGTACCCATATCTGAATAAGGATTGCGGAGGTAGGCGGGGGTGATGTCGAGGGCATTTGTCAGATCGAGACGATTGCGGATGAAAAGGACACTGCAAGATGTTAATCAATGTGTGGGTACTTGTAGGTTGGAAGGACTTACCTTGCATCGAAGTTGACCAGCAACCATTTGTGCATGTTCATGTTGAAACTGTCTACGCCCTCGGCAAAATCCTTGGTAATGTACTGCCACTCATCCGCGACAAGGGAGGCACCCGCGTAGGCTGCATCCACATGCACCCAGATGCGCTGCCATGCAGGCTTCTCCTGCAGCACGGCCTTAATTTCGGCAAAGCGATCGACACTGCAGGTGTTGGTTGTACCAAAAGTCATGGTAAGATGATACGGAGTCAATCCGTCCTTGTCGCACTTCTCCAATACCTCTCGCAGACGTGCAGCCGTCATCTCCATATTCTCCTCCAATTCAGTCTTCACACTGCGGAAACGGGTACCGGCAATCAACGCTCCCTTGGCTGCACTGCTGTGTGTCTGATCACTGGCGATCGCCACCAACCGTGGCTGGAGATCCATTTTGCGTTCATCATAATCGTTGGTTCCCTCCTCCAGACCCTCGGCCAGCACTAACTCGCGCACCCGGCGTTCTCGGGCCGCGACCATGATGGTCGCAATGGCATCGCTCGCACTGTTCTGGATGACACCGCCACCCAGGTTCTCTGAGGTGCTCAAAAAGCATTCCGGAAGCCCCAGTGCCTTGGCCACCCAATCCATCACGATGGTTTCCAGCTCCGTACAGGCCGGCGAGCATAGCCAGTTGAACGCCGGCGCGGTGAACGCCGCCGAATACATCTCACCCAGAATACTCGGATATGTCACACTGGCGGGGTAGTACGCCATGAAGTTCGGCGACTGCCAATGGGTTAGCCCCGGCTTGATCTTTGTGTCAACATCCTGCTGGATCTGGTCCCAGGCTTCCGGTTCAGTTGGGGGGTTCTCGGGGATCAGAGGGCGCAGGTATCCGGGGTCGAGGGCCGGGAGTACTCTCCGGTCGGGAACGCTGTCGAAATATCCAAGGACTGAAGCACGGATCAATGAGTGGTCTAATTGAGGGATCAATTGGGCGGTCCAATTCGCGGGGGCTTACTATCGTCAATGGCTGAGTGAGCCGCTGTTCGGAACTCGTCGCGGTCCATTCTTCGCGTGGATGTGGAGTGTGCGTGCTTCCGGGGTGTCGAGTAGGAACGGGGAATTTGCGAGGCTTTTCAAAGAATTGAGCACAATTGTATCCAGGTCGAAGGTGACAGGGTTTGCATGTCGAGGAAAGGGCGTCGGAACAGTTCCGTTGTACCGAGGGGCAGAGTGGGGTCGGCTTCTAGAAAAGCGATACGATAGCAATGGCCTTGGATATCCCGAATTACCCGGTTCTCGAATATCAATTCACATCTGTGTGTACTAAAAGGTATCTAGAGTATATCCATAATCCCATCTTCGCCACCTTCAATGCGACCAGTCTCCGTCTCCACTGAAATCCCACGAGCGTGACAATACTCGCGCAGGACCTTTGTATTTGCCAAGTTCTCTTCTAATGACTCATATCCACCATAATTGAGTCAAAAGGCAGATTATCTGCGACGTACTTGATCTGTTCATAGTCCTGGGTGTGGTCCAGATGCACTGAAATAGGGACCGAGGCACTCTTTGCGGCGGCGGCGGCAGCGAAAACTAGCGACGGGGTCTGTTTGAGGGATGAAGGGAATAACTGAATGATCAATGGGGAGCGACGCTGTTCAGCCGCTTGGACCATTGCAGTGATGTGTTCCACATTATACCTGACATATATCAGTATGTGGGAGTTGCTTATAATTGCACTTGTTTACTCACACGATCGCAGCTAGAACACCATAGCCGCTTTTCTCGGCCGCAGTCAGTATCTGACATGTCTTGTTGCTATCGCGCCAGTTCATAATGAAGCAGCAACCTTGGAATGAGTTTTGGAAATTGCTCTTTTTCAATTGAATTGTTAGGTTATATATACATCGGATTGCGGGGCTCATCGTTCCCCGCTCCTCGTCTCGAGGCACTCGGCACTTGGTGTGGGGTATCTTGAGCCACTTGAACACAGTTTCAGTATGCCTTGTCAAGATCATACAGAACAGGGTTTCTAAGATTGAATTTCGTTCTAGATTAATCGCCACATATCGACTTTCCTCCGACCTCGACACGGTCACATTGTTCGCTGCCCCCAGGCTTTACGTCATCGGGATAGTTCAGGAAACCGATTAGGTATACATAATATATATATCTGTGGGGATAAAGAAGGTTTCAAGGTGTGAAAATCAATATTGGATGATTTTATACAGCTGTGCCAATCCACTATGAAACAACAAAAAAACAAATTCACCAGAACGATGCCAAATGAAACAAAGGAAAAAGGGTATTCATGATCATCAGGTCCACATCATTTAAAGCTTGGCAGCCGAGCCAGCCGAGGAGATTTCATTGTACAGCAAGCTGGTCAAGAAATCGGCGTAATCCTCACCGGTAACCTGACCGGCGAAGTAACGTGCGGCAAGCTGGTACTTGTTGCCCTTAGCACCCTGGGATGCAAGGCTGTCGGCCTGCTCCTGCAACAAACGGAGCGCATATGCCTTGTCAACGCGTTTGCCCTCAGCGGTGGAGACGTTGTGCTTCACCCACTGCCAGAGTTGCGAGCGGGAGACCTCGGCGGTAGCGGCATCCTCCATCAGGAAGTTGATGGGGACACAGCCGACTCCGCGAAGCCAGCCCTCCATGTAGCTCAGACCAATGTTCAGGTTCTTGCGGATACCTTCCTCAGTGATCTTACCGGGGACGTTGGTATTGAGGAGATCGTTGGCGGTGATGTTGACTTCTTCACGACGGATGAAGAGCTGGTTAGGGGTGGGCATGTGCTTGTTGAAGACGTCGGAGGCAATGGCAGCGAGAGCGGGGTGAGCGACCCAAGTACCATCGTGGCCAGCACGGACCTCCCGGAGCTTATCAGCGCGCACACTCTCCATGGCCTTGTCGTTGGCGGCGGGATCGTTCTTCACGGGGATCTGAGCGGCCATACCACCCATAGCATGGACACCGCGACGGTGACATGTCTTAATGAGCAACTTGACGTAGGCATCCATGAAGGGCACAGTCATGGTGACATCGGACCGGTCGGGGAGGACGAAGTTGGGGTTCTGACGGAACTTCTTGATGAAGGAGAAGATGTAGTCCCAACGGCCACAGTTCAGACCAGAGCTGTGGTCGCGCAGCTCGTAGATGATCTCCTCCATCTCGAAAGCAGCGGTGATGGTCTCGATGAGAACGGTACCACGGATGGTGCCGCGGGGCAGGCCGATGTAGTCCTGGGACAGGTTGAAGACGTCGTTCCAGAGACGGGCCTCGAGGTGAGACTCCATCTTGGGCAGGTAGAAGTAGGGGCCGGTGCCGCGGGCGACAAGCTCCTTGGCGTTGTGGAAGAAGTACAGACCGAAGTCGAAGAGACTGCCGGAGATGGGCTCGCCGTTGACGGTGAAGTGCTTCTCCTCCAAGTGCCAGCCACGGGCACGGGCGATCAGGGTAGGCAGGGTACGGTCGGTGCGGAGCTTGTATTCCTTGCCACCCTGATTGAAGTCGACCTGGCGGCGAATGGCATCGTACAGGTTGACCTGGCCGTTGATCATGTTGTCCCAGGTCGGGGCAGAGGAGTCCTCAAAGTCGGCCATGTATGTCCAGACGTCGGAGTTGAGGGCGTTGACAACCATCTTGCGGTCGGTGGGACCTGTGATCTCGACGCGGCGGTCCACCAGACCAGGGGCGGGGGGAGCACCCTTCCATGCATCATTCTCACGGATATGCTTGGTCTCGGGCAGGAAGTCGAGGAGGTTGCCCTTGTCAATCTCGGCCTGGCGGTCGATGCGGCGCTGCAGCAGGGCCTTACGGGTAGGGTTGAAGGTGCGGTGCAGGATAGCGAGGAAGGCGCAAGCCTCCTTGGTCAGGATCTTGCGAGCGTCATTGGGGATGTTACCGAGGATGGCAACATCCTTGAGTTGAGTTTCGACAGAGGACATTGTGTGAGGGGTATAGGAAGTATATATTCAATGTTGAGAAAGAGAGATCAGATATGATTCTTATCCATCCAGGGTCTGCTAGAATTCACAGGATGTTTCACAGGTTCACAGATAGAAGAGAAAGAGAAAAGGAAGTCTCCTTACACCCGTGGTTCTACAAACGTTATATATAGAGAGCATCGCCATCCGACCGAAGGCGGAGATAAAGTCGAATAGAATACGTCAGAGCGAAGTTACCGCGGCTGTTGGCTCAGCCATGCTCCCGACCAATGATACGAGGAAAGCCACTTTCCCGCCGGGAAACTCACGTTTCCTCCTCCACTCGGCCGACATCGTCCGTTTCCCGGAATCTGCCATTATAGAAAGGCGGTCGCGCGCGTCCATGCCGAACGGGATGCGCCGTATACCGAGTCTTATCGCCCGCGAAATTCGATTCTCTATGTAAAGTCTTCTCGGTCGGTTGAATGCTTTATATAACTTTTCGGGGGCTTGGTTGTTGAATTTATCGTGTTGATGATTGACGGCAAAACAAAGTTCAAAGTGATTATCATGTCGCCTCCCCTAACACACCCGAGAGTGGCTGCAGCTTATTCCCGCTCTCCCCGCCCGAACCCAAGCCGCGGTTTAAATACATGGCACTTGACTGGGATCGGTCATGTTCGGTAATCCATTTCAATGCTGCAGATTGGCCGAATTGACCCGACTTGTGATGGTGGATGATCGACATGTGACGACATGTGATATTGATACGGTCCAGACCATTAGATTAACCTTGGAGAATGCGAAGCTTAAAAGCAATATATGAGATGTCAACTTGAACAGTCTATTCCTTTACACGGCGATCATCAAGTGTCTTATGGCCCTAGGTATAAGCTAAAACACGCGTAATTCCAGACAGCCCACTGAATTCTGGCTCCGACACTGTTACCGCTCGCTGATTCTCTATCTCCGCCGAGTAGCGACAGAGAAGTCAACATGATTCCCGGAAACTTTTCGTATCACGACCTCTTTTTGCCCAAAGCCGTAGTTAGGCTTCGTTGTCGGCCTTTCTCAAGATCTTGCGGCTGGCGTCTTATAAGATGGTTGAAGCCGCGCTTTATACTACTCTCCAGCTATGGATCTTGTTACCTGGCAGATATATGAGGGATCAAGGACAACTAACATCATTACTTTTTTCTAAAAGTCAACCACACGGCCAGCGTCAACAATATGGTGACTGCGGCAAACGAAACATAGAGCCACCAAGGTGGATTAGATGCCAAGATGTCAATGTTCATATCGAAGAGACTCTGCATCCACATGAGGGAATTCAATTGGCAAGCATGGGTCGCGGGTTATACTGCGATGAACATGAGTGGCGACCTGTGAGCACTTGACATCTTTAGATCAACGCAAAGGACCTATTGTGATCCAACAGCCGCTTCATGCTTTTATTTGTCGACATTGACTTTTGCGTTTCCGAGACGGACGTAAGATTGGATTCCTGCCATCAGTCAGCACTTGCAATAACATGAGGAATTGATCAACACAAATTGGATCAGATCCTTGAAGTCCTCCATTAAAATCCTCATTCCATGCAAAAACACCCTTTCCAGTTTGTCCATTTCATTCTGAAATGAATCTAGATCTTCATAGGCCTCTTCTACTGGGAAACCTTTGCGGAACACTTACCATGATCTACTCACGTGGCTCCTTAGAAGTGCTCCTAGCTCGGCAATTCGTTTGTAGCAGCTCCGGTTTAGCAGATCCCATATTTGAGCATCGCTCAGCAAATCGTGAACTAAGCGCGGGCTTCTTCCATTTGCCCTTAGCAACTCCGTGCGCTGATTGTGGTTAGCCAAAGCTAGATTGTGATCCACAATTACTCACCTTTATTGCCAACTGTGCCTCTGCTGCCTGAAAGGTAGAATTCCACTCTTGGAAGAGTTTCTGCGCCCCTATCAAGAAGTAAGTGAACTATTTCTGTGTTTTCCACCATGGCGGCGAGACAGAGCAGAGGTTCCGTGAACTCACCTTGAGCGTTAACGTCGTTGAGATGCATTCGCACCCTCTTGATGCAACCCTCCAGTATGTCCCGATAACGGCACACTTCCCTATCATCGATTTCCATGAAGACAGAGCGATGGAGAGGACAAGGCCATGTCAAGCCACAGCGAGGTGAATGTAAGCGGGATGTATACCCTGCGAACTGATGTCAATGAGATAGCTAGATGCTGACATGCGCATGTAAGCCTGGAGCTCACATGTGGTGTTGGGGCAAACAATGTTGGCGCCCAATCACTGGGCTTATTGTAATCGCATACTAGTGCTTACCTTCAATCTATAAATGAACACCATATTAACGGTATTAGGCGAAGTATGAATTCAGAGCACACTACTCCGTCGACTACCCTAAAATATGAAGGTGTTTAAGGAGTGATACTGAGCTGACGCCTTTTCTTACCTAGAATTGAACGGTTAGTGTAGAACCCGGCTCGAATAAAGCGTTATCTTGCATATTGACTTGAATCAAGCAAGGCTATGTGCTCTTTGATACCTAGAAAACCAGGTGCAGTACCTATCATTTTATCTAAATCACAGTTACTGCATGACATCATACGTGTTGGCAGCTGTTCAACTAATTTCTGTGTTCAATTACCACACTTCTACTTTGAGATAATATTTTGTGCTCTCAAGATCTCAGAATTCCTTATATCAATCTTGGAATGCAATCTTTACGACACGGAGAAACAACCTTGTAAAGTGGCTGATGATCAATCATAAGATTACATAGCAAATGCGGATGGATTTTAAATGTTGACGCCGGCATCATATATACATAAAAAATCCCCATCTTTGGTAGGTAAGTAAATAACTTACTGTTGTCGCACTGCGCAATATCAGATGACCTTCCCTATACGGTTTCAATATAACGCTTCACCTCCCTGCAAAGCTGTTAGCGACAGGACTCTACACAGGAGCCATAGAGATGGGCAATGTAACTTACCAGTCCGTGACGGCCTCCTCCCACAGGCGCACTTCATGCTCTCGTGTCCCACCAAAGTGATCCACGAAGTCATCTCCAAAGACCTCCCGCGCCATGCTATCAGGTCGCATAAACGTAGCAATAGCCTCCTTGAGTGTCTTGGCCAACCGCACTCCTTGATCACTAGCTCCACCCATATCGTCACCCTTAGACAAAGGTGGCACAGGGATCTCGAGCTTCTTCTCAACACCGCGCCACCCCAGTGCCAGGATCGCCGCGAGCACAAAGTGCGGGTTCGCATCGGCACCAGGTACGCGAACCTCAAAGCGAGTCGCCTTGGCACTGGCTGTCGGTGGAGTGATCAACCGGATGGAAGCGGCCCGATGTTCTAATCCCCAGGAGACGGTGACGGGAGCCCAAAAGTTCTCTACTAGACGTTTGTAGGAGTTGATAGTCGGGGCGAAGAGCGGCATGATGTCCGGCAAGCCGACCAGTAGACCTGCCAGGAAATGTCGGCCCAGGTCCGACAAGTGTGCAACATCGGGATAAGGTGGGGATGGGTCGGGGGTATCACGGATGAAGGCGTTCTTGCCGTCGGCATTCACGAGCGAGATATGCATGTGACCACTGTTGCCGGGGAGTCCTTGGCGTGGTTTGGCCATGAAGCAGGGTGTGATACCATGCTTGATGCCATAGGCTTTGACGACATATCTGCAAACCAGTTAGTTTCGACGCTGATTTCCACCGAAAAGTGTGTCTCTTACTTGAATAAGCCAGCCTTATCGGCCATATCCTTCGCTTCACCGAATTGTAATGCCTATTATTTCAGCAATTAGCTCAGATGCAACCACTGTCGTTTTCCTACCCAGCGCATGTACTCACGGCTTCATAAACACCCGGTCCACTCTCGGTATGCCATCCCTCAATATCGCAGCGGAACTGCTCGCAGGCATCGAAGATACCATAGTAGTAATCTTGGTTGTGAAGAGGGCGAGTAATTGAGTATCCGAACATGCCCTCCGTTATAGGAGGAAGGCTCTCGGCTTTATTTGTTTGGAGGAACGCCGCGGTGTGTGAGGCGGCTCGCTCGGGCGTAGGGTGGTCTCCTGGGGCACGGAATTGGTAGAATTCATATTCCGCTACAAATGGTCAGTGAGGGGTTGGGCTATCTCCATGACATGTGATGGCTTACCTCCCGCCATAGCGCGGTATCCTGCAGCCTCTGCCTTTGCAGCGGCAGTCTTCAACAACCCTCGCGGACACGCGCAGACCGGCTGACGAGTCTCTGGGTCCAAAAAACTGACTAGAAAGAATGGAATGTCCTTCTCCCAAGGGATGCGACGGAAGCTGCGCAGGTCCGGTACAGCCACTAGGTCGCGGTATCCGTTCTCCTTGTTACTGATAGAGAGCTCCTTGTAGTAGGTCTGATCGTGTTGATCCCAGCCAAAGATGACCGAACAGAAGCCAAAGCCCTCAGAAACAATCGATAGAAACTTGGATTTCTGCATCAACTTGCCGCGCAGCACTCCGTCCACATCAATGCCAGCTACCTTGACCATGCGGTCATGCTGGAGCACTTCAGCGACATTCTCCGCGGTGACCTCTTCTGCGCTGGACATAGTGAATTATGACAATGATATGACAAGGGGGTATATGAATAAAGGAAGTATAACACACAGGAATCCGGAGGAGAGATAAAGGTCAGCTTTGGATTCCTGAACGCGCAAGTTGTACCGCTTATCAGGAAGTTAGTTGATCATGGCGCTCTGAGCGCTCTGAGATAAGAGATAAGCCAGCGCGGTCCGGGACCGCGGTCACCGCCTCATGAGCTCCACTATGCCCCGCGTATACAGCTTGGTGGGAAGGAGCTGGAAACTGTCAACTATCTGATCTGGTGAGTCCGCGCTGTTTCTACAAGAATAAGAGGAAGCGAACGAAGCGAGTTTTGCTCTAGGCTTATCCAACTTTTTTTTTCATCTTCAATCTTCGCTAAGATACGCGTTACACAGCTCCTATCCAATTCCTTGTTAAATCATTCATAATCACAATGGGTCGTCTCCAAGGCAAGAATGCTATCATTACCGGTGCCGCTGGGTATGTTCTTTTATGCCCTTACAAATCAGTCATAACAAGTCCCTAACAATGTGATTCTAGTGGCATCGGTCTTGAAACCACCATCCTCTTCGCTCGTGAGGGTGCCAGTGTCCTGATGGCCGATATCTCCGAGCCTGCATTGGCCAAGGCCATCGCTAAGGTTAAGGAGATTGTGCCCAACGCTCCCCGTCTGGAGACGATCCGCTGCGATGTGTCTAAGGAAGCCGACGTGCAGGCTATGGTCGAGGCCCAGGATAGCTGGGGGGGTGTGGATGTGATTTTCAACAACGCGGGCATCATGCATGCGGACGACGCCGATGCTGTCGACACCAGCGAGAAGATCTGGGACCTAACACAAAGCATCAACGTGAAGGGTGTCTGGTTTGGTTGCAAGCATGCTGTGTTGAGCTTGCGCCGCAACAAAAAGACCTGTGGCTCCGTGATTAACACTGCCAGCTTCGTTGCGTTGATGGGTGCTGCTACGCCCCAGTTGGCTTACACTGCCTCCAAGGGTGCTGTCCTTGCCATGACAAGAGAGTTGGCTGTTGTGCACGCCCGTGAGGGATTCCGCTTTAACTCGCTCTGCCCTGGTCCTCTCAAGTAGGATATATCTTTGTCATTCCTGTTTCACGTTACGGTTATTAACCTACTTTCAATAGCACTCCTCTCCTCCAGGACTGGTTGGGTGATGATCAAGCCAAGCGATTCCGTCGCGAGGTGCACTTCCCCAGTGGCCGCTTCGGTGAGGCCGTTGAGCAGGCCCAGGCTGTCCTCTTCCTGGCCAGCGACGAGAGCAGCTTTGTGAACGGAACGGACTTTGTTGTTGACGGTGCATTGTCCAAGGTATGTTGAGGAGTGAGAGTGAGAGTGAGATTGCAGAAGCGCTAACGCTAAACCCTAGGCGTACGTGACCCCGGAGGGCCCTGCGTCTGCCGCGCCCAAGAACAACGCCCAGTAAATTGGCATTAAGGGGGTTATAATATTTGAGGCATGAAGTTATGGACGTTTTAATGTTATCTGTTCTTTGTTCGTTAATTTCCCTTTTTTTTTTTTTTTTTTTTTTTTTTTTTTCGTGTCTTTTTGATATTAAGCCGATATTCGGACAAAACAATTTGGAATCGGAGGAGATTTGTTGGGCCCTTCTGGAGTGGAGAACCGTGGAAGTGAAACTCGGCACTTCATTCATGCGGACAGAATACATTATTTTGATCGCATGAGCAATGGAATATAGGCTATGAAGAGTCATGCAACATAGAAGAATTAGAGTAGTATGATCGGATCCGTGGTCCATGCAAAAACCATGTTACCGTGGCATGATTGATGTTTCGATTCTTTACGTCATGCAATCAATCCCCGCATTACCACTCCCGCATTTCGCAGCCGATCTTTAAATTCCGCTAGTCCGCCTTGACCTTCACCTTTCACATAGCCGAACTTCTTACACACTCCTTTACTTCACACACCACTCTATTATCATCAATATATCTGAGATGTCTCAATACGCGTTCCCAGGCCCCAACAAGACCTACCGAAGTCATCCAAACGGCCCTAGCTTTAAGCCGAGGTATGGACGCTGGTACGTGAGAGCCCCTGGTTCCTGACTACGATTTATCACTGATCCGATACATATAGGTATCTTCCTCTGGTCGCAGCAGTCGGTCTCGGTACGTGTTGTCAATAACATTTACGATCTTCGGCTCTATAGGCTTCGGTGGATACAACTGGGCCAATACTGACTTCACCCCTGTATAGGATTCGCCGGATACAACTATTATAACGAAGTCCAAGTACGGCGCGAGAAGATGATTCGTGAAGAAGAAAAACGCCTCGCGAAGAACCAACAACTCATGGATGCGTATGGAAACAAGGAGAGCTTGAATGATGTGCAACAGGCTCTGGATGCCTATCACCGAGCATGAAGTGGGTATCCTGAGTGCGGAATATGGGTCTCGATTGGGCCCAGTCGTGATGCTGGCCGTGACGACTAGGGCCTTATATATCACTAAGGCGTTTGGGGTCTGTTCTCTTTCTATGGGACATGGGGAACTGCATGGGGTTCCGGATGGATTCTGGGGAATTCTTGGCATTGGGCATGGCGTTTAATAACCACTCGATATCTTTTCGAATCTACATACTTTTCCTTTTTAACAACCTGGAATGAGATCTAAACAACGATACATTACAGTCTGGACTCCCTGTTTGCTCCCTTTGCAGCAATGATCCCAGCAGCGGTCCTTCCAGCCCGTCGGCCAAAGACGGCGCCAGAGGTCAACCCACTTCCACCGGGATAGTTATCATGGAAAATTCCACCCAACATCTCACCAACAGAGTACAACCCTGGAATCTCTGCGCCCGTGGTCTCGGAAATCACAGCCGCTGTTTCTGGATTGACAGCGAGCCCCCCAAACGTGAATGTAATCCCAGACGTCACTCGCACAGCTAGGAAAGGCCCCTTGTCAATCGGCAATGCCCAATTCGATTTGGGAATACCCAACCCGACAGTCCCTAGCCCATCTCTCACGGCGGGATCCCACTTTTGATGTCCCTCCCGAGTAGCAGCATTATACTCGGCTAAGGTATCCAAGAACCGCTGACGATTCACCAATCCAGCTTTCACACACGCATCTGCCAGCTCCTCAACCGTCGATCCAGTCAGATGTTTAGTAACTTCGGGGCGGTACTCCTCAGATCGAAGCCAAGGCGTTGTCCGCGCATCCCAAATTTGAAATGCAGTTTGCCCAGGTTGGGCCAAAATCCGTCGCCCAATCATCGCGTACGTGTAATTCCGCATGTCTGATCCTTCGTCGACGAATCGCTCCCCATCCCGATTTACCATAATGCCTAGTGGGTACCCTGATTTCGTGAACTCGTTAGAGACTTCTCGATCTCCAGCGTGCGCCGGGGAATCAGCATCCCAGGCGACACTGTGACAGCCGGACCAGTTCCCCACGGCCTTGGCAGATACGTCGCGTTGTGCACTAAGGAGAAGATCCCCGGTGTTATATGGTGTTCCACGGACGCGCGCGGCATCCCACCCGGGACCAAGGTATTGAGCTCGCAATTGAGGGTTGGCTTCGAAGCCACCGGCGGCGAGGATGACGGCAGCGGCACGGATAGTCTGTTTTTGGGGAGCACCAGAGGATGAATGAGGAAGGACTTCAACTCCGATCACTGCACCGGTGGTAGGGTCTGTTAGAAGCTTCGTAGCGGGCGTGTCGAAGAACACACAAATATTATGTTCTTTCGCAGCGGCAAGGTGGTCTTCCATAAGACCTTTGCCACCATCTTGTGTCTTTAACGCAAGACCACCCCAAAATTTGATCCGGCCATCTACCTCGTAAGCCTGTCTGTTGAAGGACAGTTGGAAGCGGATTCCGTTTTGAGCGAGCCAGCCGATGGCCGAGCGGGAGTCCTGGACCAGGATCTTTGATAAGGCAGGATCGGTGCGGCCGCCTGTCATGCGGAGAAGGTCATTTGTGAAGTCTTGTTCGGAGTAGACGGGCATATCAATGCGGGATGCTTTTTCTGCAGTGGTGTTGTTGACTATGGGTAGGAGGTCGGAGAGCCCATTGTGCGTGGTACGAAATGCTCCGGCCGTGAAGTACGAGTTACCTCCGGCCCAGGTTGAGGGACACTTGTCGATGATTATCACATTGGCTTTGGGATTTGTTTGTGCCGCTGAAAGGGCGGCGCTAAACCCGGCGTTGCCACTGCCTATCACTAGGATGTCGCAGCTCGCAGGGAGAGACATATTGAAAGCGGGCCTTGGATTTTTGACGTGTGTAGAACAAGATTTGAAGGAATTGAGTGTAATCAGTTTATCGGATTAGATGTCTCATTGAACTAAGATTTGTGAGGAGTTGTGAGTTCATAAATAGCTCGGTACTAGATGTAGATTTAGGGTTCTCGGAGAGTCTATCTCCGGCTTTTCTCCACAACCCCCGCAGGCGGGGTATCAAGCTCCGTCGGTTGTCAGGGCGGGTGGATATTATGCGTGAGCATTAAAATCTTGGACCTTTTATGTCTTGATACTCTTTACGCTCCATGCCGTGGATACTCAAAGAACTTGTAGATGCGTGCTGAGGGTCAAGTCAGAAGTCCGACACAAACTATTACATCACGTGACCCACGCGCGTGAATACTAACATTAGACCTGATCAGGCATTCGATTGATGACAAGGGGAATATCGATATACAGATCCCCTGGAAACTCAACGAGCAACAATCAAGAGCGCGAGCCATTCAGAAATAATACCAATACCCAAGGTTCTCGAAATTATGAGTTAAACTGTGGTATGGGAGACTCGATATATACAAGTAATCTATGTTCTAGTCACATCAATATCCATAAGTATTCTATTCACAAGTCATGATCTAGGTTTAGGTAGGAGCTTGGCGCGTGACGCGCAGTTCGCCAAGCAACACATCTAGATCGAAAACCACTCGTAGACGTCTATGTCAGATGGCACCTCATGTCGTCTGCGAGTTCGCTGAGTGATTTCCGAGAACTGAGAAGGTGGAGACCATGCAGTATCCCATACATTCGGGTCACTCAGGACACTGGTATTCTTGAGCAGACCAAATCGGAAATCCAACGGCTCGGTGCCATCGCCCGGCTCCGAAGGCAGCCGCATGTAGTACCGAACACTTTCAGGGATTTCCTCTTTGACATGGCTGATAATAACCAACGCTTGATCTTCTGAAAGACCCTTGTACCGGCAGAGTCCTTGACCTGAGGCCCGACCAGGCGAGGAGGGAGTATCGCCGTGGTCAATATAGTGTAGACATTTGTCACGCTGAGAAGCAGACAAGCCCGAGAAGGGCTCGTCGAGAACCACAATGTCTGGATTGTTGATCAGGGCCCTTAGGAAAAGCACAATACGCTGTTGTGCAGTAGTGAGTTGGCCGAAGGTCATATGGTCGGCGTATTCGATATCATAGTCAGACGGAATGTAAGGCTTGTTGTTTCCAGTAGTACTGAGCTTAGGGAAGATATCGGTGTTGGTTGTGATGTTAGGGGGCGCTTGATTCTTTGTAGTATTTGCATTTGGATCAAGCTCAGCCTTGAAATACCGCAGTGCTGCGTTCACGTCCAGGTCGCGCTCATAGTTGAGCGCCGGCTTGGATAAGAATGTCTCTGCAAAAGCTGATTCAAGGGCTTCTCGCACTGTTAATTGACGAGGGAAGAATGCATGGATCTCTGGAGACGAATGGCCGAGGCGAGACTGGAGCTCGAAGATAGAGATAGCAGGTTTGCCTTTCTCTGGGAGACGCGAACGACCGAGGAACTTAATGGGCTGAGCGTATGCTTGCGGGTGATCAGATGTAATAAGTGATAGTAGAGTTGTCTTGCCAGATCCATTGGCACCGAGAATCGCCCAGCGCTGGCCTCGGCGCACGCGCCAATGAAGACCATCCTTGACCTCCTCGTTCACTTTCTGAGTCCAATTACCCAGAACCACTTTATCGCCATACTGCACACGAACACCCTCCATTTCTATCACTGGCTCTCCTCCCAGCAAGGGGGTAATTTCCTTCCAATCAGGTTTTTCTACTTCTTTGGAAGTAAAGTCTTGGACCAATTGTGGATCAAGAGCACCAGACTTTACGTCCTTTCGAGCCTGTCGAAGAATGACTTTCTCCTCGTCATCCAAGCCGCTGGCCGAAGTATTGCCACTTATGAGTCGCTTCCAGATAGCCAGCGTTTGGCTAATCTCGGACCGCGATCCCTGCTTCATGACCTGGTGAGAATTGCCCACTACGACCAAATGGGTGATCCATTCTGGCACTTTATCCTGGGGGCGCAAGGCGAGAACCAATCGAGGTGAAGACTTTTCAGCCAGACGATGAAGCAATCCGGAAATACTTCGAACGGTAACCGGGTCCAGTCCCACTAGAGACCACAAATCAGCCAAAATCTTACCAACACAATACTTTTCAACATACTGAAAGGCTCGTCTAAAAGGAGTAACTCGGGCTTCCTGAGGAGAGCTTTCGCGATGCGAGCTCGTCTAGTTTGACCATTGCTGAGGTTTGCAACCGGCATGTCAAGCAATTCTGATAGATGTAGATCGGTAATCACCTCTTGAATGAGCTGCTCATCATGAACTGTTCCTTTTTCTTCTCCTTCCATAGGATTCAGCGACGTTTGGCCACGGAGAAACTGCTCCACTGTCCAATCAGTCTCCTCCCTAAGGCTCTCATAGCGAGCACTCAGGTATGCGCCACGGGTGCCACCAATAGCCCCCGATCCTTCTCCACTGAAACCAATATACTGGATTGCATTCCCAACGTAGCGCAGTTGGGGATCCTTGGCGGCAATTTCGTCTGTGAGGAGGTAGGGATAAGATCGCGCGGTAGGTGGAAGACAAATGTGCTGGCCACGGAAGATGTCTAGCAGATCAGTTCGTCCGGATGGACCAATCACCGCCCAATGCTGCAAGGAGGATCTGCTGCCGTTCGAGGGTGAGCCTTGAGAGGGGAGAGTAAAATTGAAGTTGGGATATAGAGGTGGATTAGTCGCGGCATCATCTTGTGTCGGATATTGCCGGTAGAATGTGCCATTCTTGATTTGAATGAGCGGTGCAGATGATACCGAGCGAGCGATGTAAAAGGACACCGGGCGTGGTGCCCGGGACCTCAGCGCCGTTCGAAGCAGCATTATAGCGCACAGGTTGGCAGCTGGTGCAGCTACGGAAACAAGCCGATCTCGGATCTGGAAACTGTGAAGCCAAATATTACATAATTCTCCGCATTTCTGCCCCAGGCATACAAGTCTTCTCCCGAGGTTCTTATACACTAATCAACATTAGTATCTATATATCATGGCAATTTAAATTACAAGACCAATGTGGGATTTGGTTGATCGCAAATTACTGCGCTCGCCTGAACTTGACGATGCCTCCCTCCAGTTTTTCTTCTCCGCGTCACCGCTTCATTCCAGTCCAAGCTGCTAATATCCTCCTATTTCTGATCGGCTTTCGTCTCGTGAATGCGCTCACCGTCCGCACCTTTTTCCAGCCAGATGAATACTTCCAATCTCTTGAACCGGCTTGGAAGGTTGCCTTCGGGAAATATCAGGGGACCTGGATAACGTGGGTGAGTGTGCGATGACTAAATCACGCAACACAGGTGCTGATAATGGTTTGGGTAGGAATGGCAACACCAACTTCGATCCTCACTACATCCCCTCCTCTTTGCCGCAATATACAAAGTCACTGACTTCTTTTCGTCCTTACTTTCTCTCCCTTCTACGAGGCGTGCAGAGCTGTTAATCGCTAGCCCGAAGACTGCGCAGGCTGTGCTATCGGCAGTCAGTGATTTCTATACCTGGAAACTCGCGAGTCGTATCTATGGCGAAGATTCTCGTGGCGCATGGGCAACAGTATGTGTCGCAAACAGACTGATGAGACTCCCAGGCATGAAGAATATTGGCTGATTCCTCGAAAGTTAATTGTCACAATCATCAGTCCTTGGCAATGGTTCTGCTCAACAAGAACTCTATCGAATTGCCTGGAAACCACATTGACTATCGTCGCATTAGACTTGTGGCCATGGCAATGGTCGGCTAAGTCTATGCTCAATAATACCTTTGAAAATTCTGGTCATGAGAAAACTGAAACTAATAATACTCAGCTCCTACGGAGGTAAGATTTGATCAATGCAAACTTTACTGTAGCCACCACTGACACACAACCCAGTCTTCGCCGATGTCTGTCGCTGGCGGCAGTTGCCTGTGTCCTCCGCCCAACTAACATCATAATTTGGCTGGCCTTGGCCGGAGTTGCTTGGCTTCGAAGTTCCCGGAATCAGCGCAGAATTCTCGTGCGTGAGGTTCTGTTTTGCGGGTCTGTCCCCCATCTTTGACTTTTGTAGATCGTGCGTTGACTTGTGTCATAGAACCTCGATCTTGACAGTTTCGGCTGTCGCGGATCGTTTCTTCTACGGATTTTGGACGTTTCCTCCACTGCGCTTTCTACACTTCAATATTGCTCAGTCTCTGGCAGTTTTCTACGGGCGCAACAACTGGCATTACTATGTGACGGAGGGCTATCCGCTACTCCTCACCACTTTGATTCCGTTCGCTATTCCAGGTCTGTATCTCACATTGACTACTCGGGAGTCTCCAGCTTCCAGTGGAGAGCAGACTAATATTAGAGTGCAATTGGCAATGATTTGCGCCTTCATGCCATTTGTTCTATCCTTTATCTCGCACAAGGAAGTCCGCTTCATCTACCCTTTACTACCATCCCTACATATCTTGGCTGCGCCTCGCGTGGTGCAATTCTTTTGGCCAGCTCTTGCCTCGAACTCCCACACCTATACTCCGAAGCGGCTAACGCTTCTCTTTCTCATATTTGTCAATGGAATTATTGCGCTATACACCTCTATATACCATGCCTCTGGACCATTGAATGTTCTCGAATACCTCCGCCGTCAGCATGAAACCCACCTGTCATCACACAATATGGTCACTCCTTTATCCTCCGTGTCTCCCGCGCCCGAGTCTGGGATTACAGTTGGATTTTTAATGCCTTGTCACAGCACTCCTTGGCGCTCTCATATGGTCTACCCCTCCATCAACGCGTGGGCACTCTCCTGCGAACCCCCAATTGGCCTCAATGAGACACAAAAGGCCGCCTACCGCGATGAAGCCGACCAGTTCTACGACGACCCAGATGACTTTTTACGCCATAATATGGTTGGTGGACTTCACCATCTACCTCGCCAACCAAGCTATGTGACTGGGTCTCAATCCCTCGCTAGTTTTCCTGACAGTCCAACGCTTCATAAGTGGCCTGATTACCTCGTCTTTTTTGCCCAGCTCGAGCCCATCATGAATCAGCTCATCCGACTCTCTTCTTATCGAGAATGCTGGCGCACCTGGAACACCGCCTGGCATGACGACTGGCGCCGCCGTGGGGATATTGTGGTCTGGTGTCTGGACCTTGCTGAGCAGGATGCATGGCGATCACAAACACAGCGTCATGCGCAGGAAAGCCGGGATCGTCAGTTCGATCGCATCATGAGCGCGATCAAACAAAACGCGGGTCCTCAACAAAACCGTGGATGGAAGTCTTCTATCACAGACTCCCTTCCGTGGTCTTCACCGCAATCCCCTTTTTCATTTGCGTCGCTGCAGCGCACTGCGCAGTCACTCTTCACATCCCGGTCCTCAAGTCCTTGGCCATGGGGCAAACGCTCTCGTATGGATGCTTTCTTAGCTAATTTTCGGCGTCAAAGCACAAGCTTACAAGATCTGATCCCATCTTGGTCTTCCTCTGCCTCTTCCTGGTCCTGGCCGGAATGGTTGGGTGGTCCAGTTAAGAGAAAAACCAGTAAACGAGAGCGTGAGCTATGGTCATGACCTTCCGGGTTGTTCAGGTCAGCTAATTCTATTGTTACAGAAATTGACCATTCATAGCTTGCCTAAGGGCCCTATGGATTTCCTACCATCTGGCTTATGGCTACAATACGAAACCTGTGGATATCTCTGTGTACTAATTCTTTGCTTACAGAGCGAGATTTTGAATGTTATACATACTGGCTCTTACCTAGTCAATCGATCAGCTTAGTTCGAAAATTGCCCGTTCCTGCATTAGTACACCTGGGCACGACGCTAACCAGTAGCATTGCCCAGGTGCAAAGGAGGCATTAAACTCTGGAATACCTGAGGAATGCTTGTCTCAATTTTTGGCCTAATAGGTATATGGATGGGTTGCTTAGAAGGTATTATTGTGAGCTAGTAGATACATGCTTAGCAAATAAGGTGACGCCGAATTAAACCATGCGATAGCGACGCCCTGTGAAAATCTTCGTCGGGGTCGACTTCAAAGAACAACGGAGAAGAAAATGGGAGTTTGAGGAATCATCAGATGGTGAAATCACCATAGAAAACACACAATGCCTTGCTGTGACCCTCCACGCAGTAGTGGATCACCATTGCCTGGCGCCCATCTGGAACATATTTTGCCATCTGTTGGACATCTGAGGTCCGTGGCAAGTACAATGCCATGTGCTTAGTAAACGCCGCGTATTCCTTGTAGAGAGTCGTCAGAGAATATGGCTCCATGGTGCGCAGGTTGAACACTTCATCCGATCGATATCCAACACCTATCACAATTAGAAATAGTCACAATTTCACAAGGCGAAAAAGAAGAAGACAAACCTCCCCAAGGTGGGCTTGCAAAGATGACGCTGTACGGTGCAAGATCTTTGAGTTGTCTCTTCAGGATCTCAAAGCAGTCACCCTCGAACCAGGTGATCTTGTCGTCGACACCGTAGATCTTTGCGTTGTGCTTGGCGCATTGCAGAACGGCCGGATTCTTCTCAATTGCATACACTCGCTTCCATTTCCCGGACTTGGCAAACGCAATAGTGTTGCCACCTGCACCTGCAAAGGCATCGACCAGGATACTGCGGTCAGCAGGAGCTGAGCTGGCGAGATCAGCTGCTATTTTACTGGTGTCGGCGTAAGCAACGTACTCAAAAGATAAACTTGGAGCTTGGATCACTTACTTGGCAACAGGTTCTGGCGTCACTCCGAACCAGGCATCATCTGTTAGCCAGATGCCCTCGTCGTACTTGGAGAAAATACGGTAGCGTTGGGCCCAATAACTGCAGAATGAATCAACAAGAGTTTTGAGGAAATGAACCGGGAAGATTATGATACTTCTGAATATCCCACGGAACCTCATGGATACTCTCATAATGGTGGACCTCTGGGGGTGCTTCCTCCAAATCCTCCATCGCAAAGGTGAATTCGGGCTAATACAAAAGCAAGTCTGCCGATAACGCGATAAAGGATAAGGGCGATTGTGTTTGGTGTTTGTGGTGTTTGCACTGCCATGGGGCCAGCTCTCTGCCCGCGACAGCTTCACTTGAACACCTCAGAGCCGAACTTACTTCGATTAATTCAACGGATCAGATCGCTTTGATGTTCGGTGCGCTCAATCGTTTTATTGGCCGGCTTGACGGTGAGCCCATCCAACAACCTCGGAATGGACCTAGTGACAACGCCTTTGGATTTCAAGTGCTCCGCAACAAAGACCCAGAGCTACCTTTGGAGCCATGGTTTGATTTCATTGTGGGAATAAATGGCCATCCAATTGTATGCAGTTAATGAACAAAAGGATATTAAGATGGTCTTGCTAAACCATACCTGCAGGAAGATCCAGACCCAAATTTGTTTGCGACAGAGGTTCGCAATTGCGCCGGAACAAGCTTGACCCTGGAGGTCTGGAGTGCTAAGGTACGTGGACAACGGTCTTGTCTTCCCTCCTGCAGACTTTCATCTAGCTAAATCACAATCCCCTGCGCAGGGTCAGCGAACACATACCTTCAATGTCCCGATACCCTCCGCCAATCCATCCCTCGGCCTCGCGCTACAGCTTGCCCCTCTTAACTCTACGCAAAACATCTGGCATGTGCTTGCAATCCCATCGTCTCTGAGCCCTGCCTTCCGCGCAGGGCTTCTCCCCCATTCAGACTACATTATCGGAACCCCAAGCGGGACATTACGCGGGGAATCTGCGCTTGGGGAGCTAGTGGAGGACCACCTTGATCGAACTCTGATCTTATGGGTCTATAACAGCGAATTTGATGTCGTTAGGGAAGTAGAGCTTGTTCCCACTCGTGGCTGGGGTGGTGAGGGTGCCGTGGGTGCTGAATTGGGATATGGTGCCTTGCACCGACTTCCTGTCGGGCTGGGAGAGGAGGTGGAAGGTCCTGGTGAAGTTGTTTTTGAGACGCGCGATGATGAAATCTCCTCACCAGTGCCTAATCCTGCTGGTACTGGTGTAGCCGCTGGAGCTGCTGAACACTTCTTAGTACCGGCAAACATGGCATCTATCCCGCCTCTCGCAGCTCAGACACAAGTCACTTCTCCTCCAGAGGGTAGATCACCTTCGAACCGCCGGGGCAAATCGCGCCACGGGGCATCGCCCAACAATGCGTTTGATGATTACTTTGCCGAAGGTGAACAGAAGAGCCGGGAGCAGGACTTTGCGCCTTCGCGAAAGGGAACTCCTCTTCCACCACCCCCTAAAGTGGGTATACCACCCCACACCTCCGGTACTCCAACACATGCAGCAGAAGAACCTGTGGAGGGATCTCCGGGACCAACCCAATTTGCGTGATCAACCTAGCCCTGGAGGGCTGTGTGACATTTGGAAATCTAGGATCACGTCAAATTTTAGCAATGGTAACAATTACATCAAATCCAATGTTTGACTTCGGAACACACTTCTTGCATATACTTTCTCCAGAGCTTCTCTCATCGAAGTGTCTGCTGAGGTATACCTTGCGAGGGCATATCCACGATTTTTCGAGTCTCACATCTCTTCTAAGGAATGTATCTACCCTATGTACACAAACCTTGGAAGGACAATAGAATTTCATAATTGGAAGACTCCTTAGAATTACCTAACACACGGCCTGAGAAGCCTTAGAAGTTGACTCGAATACCTGCTTGCCCAGGTGGATGTACTTTGGAGGGTCTTGTAGTAAAGCCAAGAATATCGTTGATTAAAAGATTGTAGCTGCAAGCTTGGAATGATCCAAGGTCAGTAAATATATAGCTGTAGTAGGTGCCGAAAGAGAACATTGACCACTCGAGAAAAAGGGGGAAATACAAGCCAGAGGTAAATGAACTGAGCATAGACAAGAGTTTTACCCCATCAAAGTGTGGGAAAAATGAAAAAAAAAGGAAAATTTGGAGTGTAGTTGCAAAGTTGCCACTATTTCCATGGATGCGAAGCTGCAGGCTTGAGTTAGCTGCTGACCTTCCCGCCGATCTCCCGGCCTCACGTTTCAACGCGACCACAATTTCATATCTTCAACCATCTTCCTGCGATTTGGAGGATTTAACAAAATGTCCTCACGAATGCCAGGCCCAGGAGCACGAAACGACCGCTCGCGCTCCCCAACATCCAGGCGCCCTCGCGACAACAGAGAATGGCGCGACCGACAGGACAATCGGAGCCGGAACGACGATCGACAGCCAACCCGGAACATGCGTGACCAGATGCGCATCAACCAGCTGCAAGAGGACGAGCAGGTACGGGAATGGGTCGCGCAGGAAGATATCTTCGTGCTGAAACAGGCCAAGAAGAAGGCGGAGATTCGGGTGAAGGACGGCCGCGCAAAGCCGATCGACTGGCTGACTGTGACGCTTCGTGTGATCGATCCTACGCGCGACCCGCTGGATGACGAGATTGCGGACTCAGAGCTTGACGTGGTGGATCCTGATGGGGTGTTTGAGGGGTTGTCGCAGTCTCAGCTGCAAGAACTAGAACATGATATCGAGACGTTTGTCAAATTGGAGACGAATGCGCGAAATCGGGATTACTGGCAGGTATGTCGCATCTCTGCTTTTTGCAGCTCCTTTGAGTCATTTCCTGAGCTGACCATGTCCTGCAGACCATGAAAGTCATCTGTCGAGACCGCCTGAAATCTAATGCGTCGGAGGGTCGTGCCCTGAACTCTGTCGCCGCAGATATCAATCGACTATTGAGCCCGAAAACATACGAACAATTACAAACCCTAGAGGTACAAGTGAAGCGAAAGTTAAACTCGAATGAACCCATCGACACGGATTACTGGGAGGAACTGCTACGAAGCTTGACGGTCTGGAAGGCACGTGCAAGATTGAGAAATGTATACCAGGCCGTCATCGACGAACGCGTTCGTGAGTTGAGGAAGCAGCAGAAGCAGGAGGCTGAGTCGATCCGGGAGAAGCTGGCACCTCTTGCACCGGTGGCAATTGAGAATGGAAATCAAGCAGACCCAACCGAGTTTACGGGACTGGATCCTGACCCATTACTTCAAGTGCGCGCAGAAGACAAAGGCCTCGAAATCATGGACGAGTCCTTGTTTCTTCGACATGTGGCCCGTGAGCGCCTGAAGATTATTCGCATGGGATTTGTTCCTCTCCGACAGCGATCAGCTGAAAAGCCGACTACGGCCATCATCAACCCCGAATCATCTAGCATGGCGGCTCCTGCCGTGTCCAGTCGTTTCTCGTCACTCCCCAATGACGATTTCTCACAAGCAACCAAAGCGTTGTACGAACGGGAACTGGCCAAGGGAGTCAGTGAAAATGAGGAGATCTTTACCGGCGAAGAGGCCGTGAGCACGGCGGCACAGCCTCAATGGGCGAGCAAGTACCGGCCTCGAAAGCCTCGGTACTTCAACCGCGTGCAGATGGGCTACGAATGGAATAAGTACAACCAGACCCATTACGACCATGACAACCCACCTCCCAAGGTTGTACAGGGTTACAAGTTCAACATCTTCTATCCTGACCTCATCGACAAGACCAAAGCGCCGACGTATCGGATTGAGCGAGAAAATGGTCGCAAGCGTGGTCAATCATTTGCTGAGGCTGGGGAGGAAGATACCTGTCTAATTCGATTCATGGCTGGTCCCCCTTATGAAGACATTGCCTTCCGCATTGTCGACAAGGAATGGGACTATAGTGCGAAGCGCGAGCGTGGTTTCAAGAGCACATTTGACAAGGTATGTTTTTTTTTTTTTTCTACATCCCATTACGCCAAGGAACTAAGCTCTAATACGTTGTTATTCAGGGCATTCTACAACTCCACTTCCAATTCAAGAGAGTAAGGACTAATATTGTATCATTCTGTTATCACAAACAATTGCTAACTAGAGAAATTAGATTTATTACCGGAAGTAATACCGACACAATCTTCCCTTTCACGTGGGTCGTTTGTGGAGACGGAGGGCAGCTTTGTCTTGTGTCAAGAACCTTATATGGTTGGGTTGTTCATAATGATTGAACTCCAACTAGAACCTTCCTATGAGATATCTTGATTCTTGTGTCAATATAACCTTCACTTAATAAGAAGCTACATCCAACCATCCAGAGCTTACGCCTAATGTAAATGCATCGTGCAATCGCAAATGAGTTTGTCCATGACAATTCTTGATCTCCAATCTTTAGGTCGTGTATCTTTCATCTTGCCTGAACCCATATTCTTGTGATGGGTGATTGGTTATCTTAGATCTATAAAGCGGCTGATGATTTGCTGGACCTCTGAATGATGGCTTGACCGCCCAGTTGACGGGTTCACCGCCCGGAAAATTTACTGATCTTGCATTGCATGTTCGACTGTCTCGATCACACTAATATGAAGCGCAAGACAGATGAGACAGGCTCTCAGGCCAATGGACTTCCTGAGTCCAAGAAACGTGCCCTCTCTAGTGAGGAAGCCACCGCCCGCTTTCGTGAGGGTTTGTTCACTCCCACGGAGCAGCAGAAGTACACTGACGCATACGCAAAGTCGAGCCCGTATGTTCTACATCTCTTGAATAGCTTCTCATGGACTGATACTGACCAATTCGACCCAATATAGCTACTACCATGGAGTGATCCACGAATTGATCGAACCGTCATTGTTGCGATCCGTCCGCGAAGAGATCCAAGCGCAGGTGGACTTCACCGAGAAAGAGACCGATATCTATAAGATTTTCCAGTCAGGCGACCTGGCCAACCTGGATGGCCTCGATGATTCCTCGTTGTCCAAGCTGCCATTCCTCCTGAAGCTCCGCGATGCGATGTACTCGGCCCGATTCCGGGAATACTTGTCTGCCGTGACCGGCTCCGGCAAGCTCAGCGGGCGCAAGACCGATATGGCTATCAATGTCTACACCGAAGGGTGCCACTTGTTGTGCCATGATGATGTTATCGGCAGTCGACGTGTCAGCTACATTCTCTATCTGACCGACCCCGACACTCCATGGCAGGCGCAGTGGGGTGGAGCACTACGTCTTTACCCGACCAAGACCGAGAAGGACGCTAAGGGAGAGGCAGTCACTATCCCTAGCCCGGATTTCAGTCTCTCCATCCCTCCGGCATTCAATCAACTTAGCTTCTTCACCGTCCAGCCCGGCGAGAGCTTCCACGACGTCGAGGAGGTGTATCACCACGCCGAGGGGGAGGACAAATCCAAGAAGCGCGTTCGCATGGCCATTAGTGGATGGTTCCACATTCCCCAAGAAGGTGAGGATGGATACGAGGAAGGCCTCGAGGAAAAATTAGCCGAACGCAGCAGTCTGGCGCAGCTTCAAGGTCGGGGCGATATTTACGATCTGCCTCAACCACAACCGATATCATGGGATGAGCCCGAGGTGGAGGGCAAGGGCAAGGGTAAAATGGAAGAGCAGACCGAGGGCACTGAGTTCAGTGAGACCGACCTGGAGTTCCTAGTGCAGTACCTCGCGCCGTCATACTTGACGCCCGACATTGCCGAGGAGATGTCCGACGCTTTCGCCAGCGAATCGTCACTCAGTCTTGAGCGCTTCCTCAACGAAAAATTTGCTTCGCGAATCAGTGCCTACATCGAGGACCAAGAGAGACAAACCCTGCCGGCCTCATCGGAAGAGATCCAAAAACAGACCGAGTGGACTGTGGCTCGGCCGCCACACAAGCATCGATACCTGTACCAGCAACCGTCGGGGGGTGATATCTCAAACCCCATCAAGGAACTGCTGAATGTCGTCTTCCCATCGCAGGCCTTCCGGAAGTGGCTTGCTCTGATCACCGGTGTCGACCACCTTAAGAGCCATAATTTCCTTGCCCGTCGCTTCCGTCGCGGCGCAGACTACACTTTGGCCAGTGGCTACACTGGCGAGGAGCCACGCCTAGAGTTCACTCTCGGTCTGACCCCGACGATTGGATGGGAAAAGCAAGAAGACAATGAAGAGGAATCCGACGATGACAATGAAAAAGGAGAGGCACAGTCTTCATCCAAGCCTAAAGAGAAGATAGAGGCCGAGGCTGCCGAGCACCCCTCCGTGGGCGGTTATGAGATTTACATGGCTGGTGACGACGACGACGACGACGACGACGAAGAGAACGCAGACCAAGTGCTCCGAAAGAAGACCAAGGCGGATCCTGCTATCTACCGGTCCGCCGGTGCCGACGAGGACGATGGTATTCTCTTCAGCACCCAGGCCGGATGGAACCGACTCAGCATTGTGCTTCGTGACAGTGGCACTTTGAAGTTCGTCAAGTATGTCAGTGCGTCTGCCAAGGGAGACCGGTGGGACATCAGCGCAGATATCGGAGTGGAGTTTGAGGAAGAAGATGAAGATGAAGATGAAGATGAAGATGACGATGAGATGGAAGATGACGAATAGATGATTCCCGCTAGCTCTATCTCTGCTCGATTAGTACATACTGAATATATGTATATGATCTGAATATGAAAATTCACGCAATATTTATCTTGTTTACGATGTTGTTTCCACAGTATTCATCTCATCGGTGTATAGATAAGGCGATATCGGCCACTGCCGAGCGAAACCCGCGGCGGAGCCTTTGGAGCCGGAAAACCCTCGACAACTCTTGGGTGATCCCTAAAGCCTTGTTCAATTTACGCCAATTTGCCCTGAAGGATTCTGGAGCATGTTGTTGAAGTAGATAATCACTAATCCATCAGTATTATGGCTCAGAAACTCGACGGGGAAGCCTTGATCTCTTCCCCATGGACAAGATCCCTACTTGTAAGCTATACCATCCCCGCGTTCCTTCGAAAGAAATTCTTGCTAATTGCTTCCACACCCTTGATAGTCCGGCGCAGTCGCAGGACTCACCGTGGACTGCTCCTTATACCCCCTTGATACCATCAAGACCCGGCTCCAAAAAGCACGCGACCCCAGCGCACCCCAAGCTCCCCGCCCATCCCTCCGTCAAGCAGTCCGTGGTATATATGCCGGTCTTCCCTCAGTTCTGTTTGGCTCTGCACCCTCGGCAGCCTCGTTCTTTATCGTTTACGATGGCGTGAAACGCTCCCTTCTCTCTCCGCCAGGCTCCACCAACCACCCCTCCGGCAGTCATATCATCTTCACCCACTCCATTGCCTCCTCGTCAGGTGAAATCGCCGCCTGCGCTGTGCGTGTACCCACCGAAGTGATCAAGCAACGCGCCCAGGCCGGTCTCTTCGGTGGCTCGAGCCTGCTCGCTCTCCAGGACATTCTATCCTTACGCCATGCCGCACCGCAAGGCGCTACAACCCAGCCCTCTGTTGCTGGAACCAACGCCTCTATTAGTTCGGGACCCGTAGCTCAGGTTTCGGTGAAACGAGGATATGGTCAGGTCCTTCGGGAACTCTATCGTGGTGCGGGCATTACTATCGCCCGCGAAATTCCATTCACAGTGCTCCAGTTCACGATGTGGGAATCCATGAAAGAGGCCTACGTGAAGCGGTACCTTCGACCAGCATCTGCATCGATGAGCCCCAAGTCTTTAGCTGAGACCCAAATCCCGGCGTCCACAAGCGCTATGTTCGGTAGTGTTGCTGGTGCCATTGCGGCGGGTCTGACTACGCCACTGGATGTAATTAAGACTCGCGTGATGCTTACTCGTCGTGGAGATGGTAATGGAAATGCGCCTGTGCGGGTCAAGGACATTATTAGCGGAATCGCACAGGAGGGCATGGGCGCCTTTTGGCGCGGAATTGGGCCAAGAGTGGCATGGATTGGCATTGGCGGTGCAGTCTTCTTGGGCAGTTACCAGTGGGCGTCGAATACGCTAGAGGGGAGAAGGGAGCAGCATACACAGGACTGAAGTAGATTGTAGTTCTGTTGATGTAACTGGTGTGATCTTGTCAAGGTCCATGGACCTGTGTACATTATTCTTGCATAAAGAGACCCCGGCATATAAATCTAGAAAAGCCCGTAGTTTACTGTCTCAACTACTCCACATGCGACTGCAATAATCAAAAACGAAATTGATGCCCTGTATGTACTCCTAAGCTGCAAAATCATACCCAGAAGACTTTAAGACGCATCACAGATGCGTAGTCTCGATCTCGATTGATCGCAGAACGAGGAAATAAACGAAGAATATAGAGACAAATCATATCTAATTGGTGTACTCCTTCTGCAACAGCTTGGCAATGGTCGTCAGTTGGATGTTGCTAGTGCCCTCATAAATGGCACCAATCTTGCTGTCACGGAACATCTTCTCGGCGATCCCGTCGCGAACAAAGCCCATACCACCCATCCACTCGACGGCCAAGCCGGATACACGGCCTGCGACCTGCGAGGCATACAGCTTGGCCATGGCGGCATCTTGAACAAAGTCCTGGCCGGCTTCCTTCTTACGGGCAGCATTGTAAACAAGTGCCCGAGCGGCAGCGATCTCAGTGTAAGCCTGGGCGATCTGGTGCTGCATGCCTTGGAAGTTCCCAATCAACTGACCAAACTGCTTGCGGTCATTCCAGACGTAGCTATTACGAAATGAGTTAGATAGCTCCCAGAGAACTATGTATTCGGACAATGGATGAGCTTACCGAGCAGCATTCTCCCAAGCGCCAAGAGCCAGACCCGTCATCTGGGCAGCAATACCAATCCGACCCTCGTTCAAGATATTGATGGCATATTTGTAACCTTGTCCTTCCTCACCGAGCAGATTGCTCTTGGGGATCACGACGTCGTCAAAGTTCAGCACACAGGTGCTGCTGGCGCGGATACCAAGCTTCTTCTCCTTCTTTGCAACTGAGAATCCCGGTGTTCCCTTCTCCACGATAAAGGCCGTGATGCCCTTGTAGCCCTGGCTGGGGTTCAAGTTCGCAAAAACAAGGAAAATGCCAGATTCCATGGCATTCGTTATCCACATCTTAGAGCCATTCAGCTTGTAACCATCCGCAGTCTTCTCCGCCTTGGTCTGAAGAGCGAATGCGTCCGAACCAGACACGGGCTCGGAAAGACAGAAAGAGCCAACGGTACCGGTGCTCAGCTTAGGCAGCCAAGCACGATGAGACTGGGCATCTCCGTACCGCATAATCGCCGTATTTACGAGGGTGTTGTGCACATCGACCATGACACTGACACTAGGGTCGACACGTGCAAGCTCCTCGATCGCCACGATCGCAGCAGTAAAATTCATGCCCGCACCACCGTATTCCTCGGGGATCTCGATACCCATCAAACCCTGCTCGAAGAGCTGCTCCACGAGAGCCCCATCCATAGTTTCAGCCTCATCCATGTCCCGGACCTTGGGGGCGATCTGCTCCGATGCGAATTTGGAGACCGAGTCGGCCATCAGTGATTCGATATCGGATAAATGGCTGATCGGCGTTGGAGTGAGTGACGAGAGGTCATCCCGCCGGCAGGGGGTGGTTGAGAAGGCATAGGCACTGACAGAAGAAGCATAGGTTAGTTGGTGAACGTGATTGACGGATCATATTGAAGGTAGCATACCTCTGAAGAGGGCGGTAAGTAGCTAGGCGTTTCGAAGATAAGCAAACCGAGCGAGTACGCGACAAGGGTCGCAAAGCACGGGAAAAAGAGGCCATTGCGACGAAGATTGAGTGGTGAATGGAGGAAGTGAGAAAGTCAAGAAGATGGGACAATCACAAGGGAACTAGAGAGCCTCGGTTATCGGCGGGACTGGGGATTCGTGGGGGATGAGGCAAGTGGGGCCTATCGAACCTAGGCTATTCTGCGACTCGGGAACATGGCTCGATCAAGGTTTACTGTATGAACAACTCTCTAGAAACAATGCATCATGGAAACTACTTGTCCCTTGTCATGTGAATATATAATGCTGGAATTATAATGGGACAATAATATACTTTGTAGATCCCCGAAAATAAATCGAAGCCAGAATATGGACGGACCAAAAGATTATATGCAATGGAACCTTTCAGGAACCAGACCTATGTACAGAGAGAGAGAGAATTTCTATAAACCAGAGAGGACCTCACGTCCGTGACCTGCGCGGATCAGTGGCATCCTGTCGTCGCCACTCGCGAGACTCCTTCGACCCCAAGCTACCCACACCTCCCTCAAGCCGTCGCTCCCAACCGCCAAGTCGAATGACAAGACAAGTGGCATTGTCACCCTCCTTGGTCACCTCGGTAGCAAAGCCGACAACATCACGGGCACCTTGCTCCGGGGTCTTGGCTTCTTTGATAATATCAACGACTTCCTGGTCGAGAAGCGTGCCGCTAATGCCATCAGACATCATGACTAGGAAAGAGAACTCGGCGGCACCCATCTCGATGCGGTTGATTTCGGGCTCGGCGGAGACACCGATCCGCTTAGACTGCACGTCACCGAAGGCGCGGGTGTTGGCAAGCCCGCTCATGCGCTCCTCGCCGAAAGAGTCAGTGACAAAGGTTGCGGCATAACGGCGGAGGCGAGCAGCCTCAATGGGCGAGGATGGGTGGTGGTTGGCTGTCAGAGGAATAGCCTCGCCAGTGGCTGTTGAGCAGAGTAGGACCTTGGTGTCCCCCACGTGCGCAACAAGTAGACTGGAGGGACCTGCCGGGTGCCAAAAGGGGGTTGGGCTGGGAGGGGAGATCATGGCAATGCTCCCAGTACTACCACCCTTGAAGCGCGAGCGGCCGCCGATTTTCGGGGTCCTGGTTAGGCTGGGAGAGTGGAGGATTTCGTCTTCATTGAGAGGTTTCTCAGCTAGAGCCAGATCATCATCCCGCTTGGCTGCTTGCGCTTTCACAAAGTCCAGATCAGCCCGCAAGAAGGCATATTCCATGACCTCCTCAATGGAGACGCGATCTGAGGATGCGGCATCCTCGGAGTCGGCCCCATAGTAGGCAAAATGAGGCGGCTTGAATCGTTTAAAATAACCCCCAACCAAGCGCCTCCAGCTATTCACTAAACTTTTCTCCAACTCTCCGATCCGACGTCGATTCCCCTTCTGCATCAGCGGCAATGAAGCGGATGGATCAACTCCATTCGTCAATGGCTGATCCGGCCGTAGGCTTGATTGAAATTCGAAATTGGCGGCAGCATTCTGAATATACTCATGCAAATAGTCTCTCAAAAATGCGCTGCACTCCGCGCCTCCATGGCCATCAAAGATGCCGAAGTAAAAGATTTGTGGATCGCCGTTGGCGGTATCTGCGGCGCGAGATTCACGAGGTGAGGTTGAAGAGTGTCGATTGATCGTTACTGATGCTGGTGGTCGCTTTGCAAATGCCGGTATGTCAATCACACCGGCCTGGTATGTATCTTCATTGGCTGGTCGAGTGCCACGGGCGGTGACGGCGCCGAAGTGATGCTTGGCACTTCGCAGGGGAATCCGAACTACAGTGGTCTCGCGGTCGACGAACGTCTGGAATGACGTCGGTGAATGTGAAGTCTCCCCGGTATGTGGCACCGACTCGGAACGCGGGAGTTTGTGAAAGGGCGAGGTCGGCGCCCGAGTATCGGGATGAAGTGACGACGAAGGAAGGTGGGTAACGAAATAGTCGCGGAACTGAGGGCGCTTTTTCGAGGTAGGGGGCGCGTCGGGGGGCGTAGTTTCTGAGCTGTATAGTCGCAAACCTCGAGGGCGGGAGAAGGCTGCTAGATTCATCAGCAACCGATCGGAGATCTTCCACCAAAAGGCAAGGGTTGAGATTCACGTACTGTAACAGCCAGCCAAGGTCCAGGCCCGGCCTGTTACTCGCCTCGCTGAAGTGACAATCATGAATGGCCCATGGATCGCGGGAGGTGTAAGATGAAAGGAGATGGGGGAAGCAACATCGTGGGGGAACCGGCTGGCCCGAGCGTCGGCAGATAAGGCGACACGTCCCGGCAGATCTATCAACCTATACTAGTATGAGCTTGCTCACCTTCAGCTCGAATAATCACCGAAGAAGTCCTGGAGATCCTCCGTCTGGAAGTATAGCCACGGTGGGATACTCATCATCTGTGCCAGTGGCTGTTTCGAACGTCCATGTTCAAGCTAATTCGTCCAGGTACTCTCCACTGAGTCCACTCTTTTATAACTCCATATCTATAGACAACGTTCTTTATCCAAGAGCAAACACCGGTTTTCAAGTTGCTGATGAATGAAACACCTGACCCCATGCCATGAAAGGTTTTCCGTTGACCTGGCTAGCAATGTTTGTAGGGTTCATTGTGGGTATTCATTCCACGGGGCGTTGCTAACTTGACGGAAATACTTAGTAAAGAACTGATCTTACTAAAGGCACCTGATTCAACCTTGTAATACGGCTTGCAGCTCCAAAGCAGCAATTTTAACCGGCTTGTCGCAGATGACTTATCAATTTCATAATCAGATTGTACCTCTGCACCAATGCACGCATCTTGCTATGCACGTCATTGAATGCAGTTGATATACTCTACAGTATGATACTGCAGATTTGTTGAAATCTTCGTGTCCAACTTGGCATGGCACTTCCAAGGTTGGGGATACTTCTATTCGTTTACTTCTCCCATGTTTTTGCCTTAAGGCACCAATCCACCCCGCCGATAAGAATGATAACTCCAAATTTTTTTTCTTGGATGGAGGGGCACCCACACTCACTATGGCCGACGATTTTGATACTGGTGACCTGTTTCAGGACCCTGAGGGGTTCTACCCCGAAGAGAAGCAGCCCACATTCGCCGAACACCAGATGTTGTCCGGACAGACGGTGCGCGTGCGTCTTGTGGGCAGTCACCCACTTTACGTATGTTCCCCATGTGAAGGTCCAATTGTTTCCCTTGGAACTCATGCTGACTCACCTTTGACGGCTTAGGGGAATTTGCTATGGAACGCCGGCCGAACCAGCGCACATTATATCGAAGAACGAGCCGATTCACTCATCCGCGGCAAGGATGTCCTGGAGATTGGCGCCGCGGCGGGCGTCCCCAGTATCGTCAGTGCGATCCTAGGGGCTCGCACCACGGTGATGACTGACTACCCAGACCTGGACCTGGTGTCCAATATGCAACATAATGCGGATCTGTCGGCTGGCATGATTCCGTCTGAGTCGCGACTGTATGTGGAGGGCTATGCATGGGGCAAGACCGTGGAACCGCTCCAGGCACATATCCCTTCCGCCCAGGGGAACAGCCCTGCCACCTTTGATGTACTGATCATGGCAGACGTGGTCTACGCCTGGCGTGAACATGGGAATCTGATCAAGACCATGCAGATGACTCTGAAGAAAAGCCCCGAGGCTGTGGCTTTGGTCATCTTCACTCCCTATCAACCGTGGTTGTTGCCGCAGACCGAGAAGTTCTTTCCGCTGGCGGAGTCGAGCGGGTTCACGGTGACTAAAATCTTTGAGAAGCTCATGGACGAGGTGTTGTTTGAAGATGATCCTGGTGTAAGTACCTCTTCACTCCTGCGTCATTTCCTTAAATGCTAAATATGTTGTAGGACGAAAGGCTTCGGCGGACGGTATTTGGATATGAACTCCGGTGGGCACCGGATCAATTGAAGGACAATGCTTGAAATTTAGCATGATACCCTAGTTTAAGTATACAAATAGACAAGCTTCAGCTCTGCAATTGGATCAACCATTGGGACCAACCGACTATAGAGTAAAACATGTGAGTGGACTAGATAGGGTGGAAAAGGTTCATTGCTCTTTTTCTTTTTCTTCCAATCCTCTTTCTTTTCATCTTTGCTGTCATATAAATGATCTCTTTTCATCTAGAAAGATTTGGCACCTCACGCATCACAAAATCTGAACCAAGCATGCGGTGACTTGGTATATTACACGCCGCTACATTCAGCCAAGGTCAACCAAATTCAACGTTCTATAAAGCTTGAAAGGCCATACTCCTCTCTTGTGAACTTTACTATGTCGATCTACAGTTGAGCCGGAAAAAAGTACGCCGCCCGAAATCAACCAGAGCAGCAGATCTCCACTTTATCAGATATGATTGGCTTTTGTCGGCAAACCCCCTTTTTCAAGAAGTCGGGCCGAATGCTAATTTAAGACGATCCCGACAGTACTACGTCAATATACTCCGCATTTTAAAAACATTGAAATATAAAGTCCCATTAAAATCCCACAAAGAACGTGTTGGACATTTTCCCTCACTGAGAAAATCATGGGGTCTTTCAGAACTCTCTCAAAATCTGCCATTCGCGCAGCCTCAACAGCTGCCGCCCAAACGACCAAGGCTGCTGGCGATATCTCGTCGGTGTTTCCTAGTCTACAACCAGGTTACCAACCGGAGCCTCTTCCATCTCGATTCAAAGATCTGAAACAAAGATTATTTGAAAGGAATGAGAAAGCTCTGAGAGAGAGTTGGAAGAGACTTCTCCCGAGTTTAGAGGAGGAAGCGAAGAAAATTCAGTCCAAAGGCAGTGACGTAAGTAGGACCCATGAAGATTCAAGGCCGAAAACTAATGGACAAAGATCATTCCTTCTGTGCAATATTCTGATATTGTGTCCGGTAAAGTCCCCGAGGCGACTCTGAAAGAAATACGCCATCGGGGCAGCGTAGTCATTCGAAATGTGCTACCTCGGAATACGGCCCTTGATTTTAAACAAAGAATCCGTGACTATGTCACCGCAAATCAAGAGCGTGTAAAAGCATTCCCACCGGATTCGCCGGCCGTTTATGAATTGTACTGGACTCCATCACAAGCGGAAGCTCGAGCGGATCCCAATGTGCTCGAAGCACAGCGATTCCTACAGCGACTATGGCACTCATCGGACCCAAACACAAAGGTCTCGACATCCAACCCACTCACGTACGCAGACCGACTGCGAATCCGAAGCCCGGGAGATGCCAAGTTCACTCTGGGGCCCCATATAGACGGCGGATCTCTCGAGCGCTGGGAAGATCCTGAGTATGCCAGTGTATACAGCAAGATTCTCGAGGGTAACTGGGAACGGTACGACCCATGGGATGCCAAGCATCGTCTTTTGGCAAAGATGGATCTATACAACGGCGCCGGCGCCTGTTCAATGCTACGTTTCTTCCAGGGATGGCTCTCCATGTCCGACACTGCACCTGGCGAAGGCTCACTACACGTCTGCCCCATGGTCGTGCATAGCACGGCCTACACCATCCTGCGGCCATTCTTTGATGTCAAAAGCCAAGAACCTAACTTGGATGCTACTTTTCCTGGGTCTGTGCCAGGAGCCTGTCAAGAGTATAATCCGGTGACACACCCGCAGCTTCAGCTTGAGACAACAATGGTTCCGGTCCCTCGGGTTGAACCAGGTGACTTTGTCGCCTGGCACTGTGACTCACTGCATTCAGTAGACAAGGAGCACCGAGGCACAGGAGACTCGAGTGTCATGTACATTCCGGCCACCCCTTTATGCGACATGAATGTCGAGTACCTTCTTAAGCAACGTCAGGCAGCTCTAGCTTATTCCCCGCCGTGGGACTTTCCCGGCGCTGGTGGCGCTGGTGAAAGAGGATTCCAGGGTGCATTGGACTGGTCTACCTTGAATCCCGAGGGACAGAGGGCGATGGGTCTCGGCAATACTCCTTGGAAGGTGACGGAGGCGATGACGGAAGGCGAGAAACAGGCAGTGAGATCGGCCAACGAGATGTGTTTCAGAGCATAAGAGACCATATTTTGGGCGATGGAGACAACAGTGACTCGCAGTATATTGGAAATAGCCGGGCTGTAGAAACACACTCACAGCCCTTTCATAATCAACACTATAACATTCGTCAGTCTTCGAATCTCCAAGCTCTATATTACAATATCTCTCTGCGAAGTCAATGTGCGAAAATACAAAAGAAAGGAGCAAAATGCCGTAAAGTAAGACTCTTGCTGAAGAGAGAGAGAGAGGGCGGTGAACAAGATCTAGGTGAGAAAAGAAAATCTGCCCAGTCTAGGCCAGGAGGAGGACACCAGTGTGACCGTACAAGGCCCCAATTGATATTTCCTTTTAAAGAGGCATCTAGGACTCATGAGCGTGTCTGGGCAGCCCCCGCTCGGACCGATCCGATCCGACCCGCTTACGGACCAGTCAACTGCTGGCATCCGTACAGCAAAACCTTCTGTAGCATAGTCCATTTAGTTAATCCATTCTATGAACGACCAATTAGAAAGGCCTTAGCTTTCTACGGAATATCCTCTAGTTGCTAACAACCATGGAGCTGTCTAGAAGGACACCACAGACTCAGAAGGACACCACCATTAGTCTATATCCGGTATAGCGCGGAAGTTATAATTCAGATGGTAATTATTGCATTTCAGACTAGGTTACCATTTTCCCATAGAATTCAAGGATAGTCATATGATATGGTTATATAACCTATAATAATAAAGTATCACAATAACGAATAATACAAAAAACCTATATTTTTAAAGGTAATATATATATTTATATTAGGTGGAATTAGGCTATACTCCCGTAAATCTTTCTATAGTGGCGTTGCATAAGTTTAAACCCCTCTCTACTCCTTATATAATATCTACTATACTTCCTACTAGCTAAAACCTCAACCTCACATTCTTAAATGAATAAGCTTAGTATAAAGAACCTATAGACTGAACATTATTAAGAATATTCTTAATAACGTACCATATATAAATTATATATAAGAATCGTGTGTTAACCAGTATTTACTTATCGAGCCAGCGTGATACGTATTGGTAGGCGGTAAGCTATATATAGTAAGCGGTCTGAAAGGCTAGTTTCAAACTCATCGAACGCCACTATAACCTAGTCTAAATAATTACCATCTGAATTACAATTTCCGCGCTATACTGGATATAGACTAATGGTGGTGTCCTTCTTAATTTGTGGTGTCCTTCTAGACAGCTCCACAACCATTAACTTTTAATCCTCCACCAAACAGGCATTTTGGTTTAGAAGACCATCATAGGCTGAAGCGATCAAGTCTTCATGTAATGACAAAGAAGTAATAAGCAAAAGCTACGCAATAACCAAGAAGTGCTTTTGCCTAGGTATCAGCTAACTTGCAGCTTATCTAGATGAGAGCATCACTACTCAGATTCCAAGGTTCCAGATAAATTGACGTACAGACCCGAGTAATTGTAGGGAGTGCAGCCAGTGAGCCTTATACATTAGAAATGAACAGCAATGAATCATAGAAATCGGAACCTAAATCTATCGCGGTTCTAGCCCTAGTCACGCGGCCGGGAAAATGCGCTCTTGGCTCTCGTTCACACTTTCCGCCAGAATTGTTGTTCCCATACCTAAATTATGACTCTTCTTCCTGACATTTTTAATATCACTCCCGCTCATGGCACCAAGCTCATGTGGCGAACATCGGGAGGATGCCTTGTATTTCGAGCCTGCGCTCGACCCGAAGCGGCGGAAAACGGGAAGCGGCTTTAGAGATGAGAGAGAGCCAGCGACAAGGCCCAAATTGAACTCGATCGCCATCCAGTATAAGGATGAAGCTGAGTCGTCTGTATATTCCAGTCAATATGAGTCACTGGGTAGAGAACGCTTTGGAAGAACTTCTTACAGGTGAGGTCTGTGGTGCCTATTCGCAGATAATCTAAGGTGCTAAAGCGAACGACGGGCGCGATACAAGCGATAATACCTGGAGTCAGCATTAGCACGTCTTGAAAGCTTGAGCGTGGCACCGTGTCTACTAACCTGTTCCAAAGATGGCCATCAAGGCCATTATTTTCCTCGTGGGCATATTCAGTTGGCATAGAATCAGCATTGGCGCAAGTAAGATGATCACGTCCGAAACGAAAATAAGCACTGCTTGATATAATACAATTTGAAACAGTTTGAATTGTAATAACATGTCGCGTTCGTCACTGTCATGTCGAAGGCAGCCCTACCATACTGCTAATTAATATTCGTGGTAGGAAATGCATGGGAAAGAGCTGGTGACGTACCTTGGTGGGTCGCATTGGGTAGCCAGAACGATAGAGCCAGAGACCGAGAATAGAATTTGAAAAACCATCAAGCCAGCGGTAAGCCAATTCATCCAGGCTAATTATGGTCAGCGCCAAGCCGGGAAGAGAGACAGAAGACGGCCATGGGGCATACCCTTTACGAAGATCCTTCGTAGAAATAGCAACAAGCTTATCTTAACTGACAAAGAGGCGTAAAGGTAGAGACACATTGCCACATAATAAAGCTATTCAAGAGCTGGAACTCAGCAAAATGTCTGGACAAGGGTACGGAAGAAGAACAAGGAGGGTGATAGTACCTTGAGCCAGATTGCTTTATCTTTAAGAGACAACTTGTCGAAATGTCGGCCTTCACCATAATGCACGATAGCAATTCCCAATCCATTGAAAGACTGTGTAATGACCTATTGAAAGACTCCTTTAGCGCTCACAGTGCAACTAGGGCTGTTATTGAGGGCGGGTCTGGGACATACCAATGAGATGCAAACCGCAATATCATCCATACCAAACCGCTTGAGGATGAATGTCCTTGCATAAAGCTGTAGTGGAAATTAGCTCATGCACTGTGGTTGTTTGAATTTCCCATCCTTGAATACTCCAAGCAGGGATCTTACCCTCAAACTGCAAACAATGATGGACAGGAGTCCGGTGCTTATAATCAAACCATATGTGAGCGATTGTCGATACCGCTCGTCTGCCGACAGACTCGGCTCCGTCTCTGAAGTAGTCATGGCTGTTAGGACGGTCGGGGGTGTCACAGCATAATGGCTTCGTTTAATGCATCAAGTGAATGAGAGGTTGTTGCAAGACTGCATAAGGAGTGTTCGAGTACCAAGTATGCCGAGAGAAAAGATAACAGAAAACCAAAAAGCTGCGCTTCTGCGTATTAGCATTAGCTTCGGTACAAGTCAATTGTTCCCTCGTTCTAGACTTCCCTAAAGCGCCGATCCTCATTTACTCATGGAAAAAGTACAGATTCAACTACAGCCACGATTTAACCGAGCTGAACTACTTCAAAATCAGTCTAGTCCAACCCGGGTAGACGGATCGTGGATCTCCACCACCAACGGGTAAGTCTTGCTTAAGAGGGAAGGATCAGCGTTGTCAATTCCTTGAGTTCTAATTCTGACTCTTTGTTCTCGTTGACAATTCCGAACCGACGCGACAAATAAAAGACTGATGATAACCAATCGATTGGAAGAGCTGTCTAATATCCAAGTATAACAAAATTCTGAAAGAAACATTGAGTTGTTCCACTCCCCAGACGTAGCCCGTGTTTAGTAGCCGAGACCTTGAGGTACTCCACCATGCGCTCGAACCTCGAATCAACAATGGGGCTAACCGTTAGCGCCTCCTGTCAGTTTCAAGACTTTGTCGAGTATTATTATTGCACAGAATAGGCTAGAAATAGGGGCAAAATATTAAATAAAAACACCTGTTCAACTCGGGACTCCCGGGAAACAAGTAAAGGGGGTCCACAAGTTCACGCCAAATGGTATATATCGTCTTCCTTCGCCAACTCGGGCGATGATACTGACTTGAAATCTTACATGTATCTATTTCCCCACAGTACAGGTCATTCGTTTCGACTCTGAAACCCGATAAACCTTGGCACAGACGTGAACACTGTGATGACTTCATCCAATCAAATGCCGGATGGGTTCAAGATTCTCATAGCTGGCGGGAGTCTTGTGGGTCTTGGACTGGCTTTATGTCTTGAGCGCGCTGGTATCGACTATGAGCTTTTTGAAAAGGGTGATTTCGCCCCACAACTTGGGGCCTCCATTGGACTTCATCCGCATACGATAAGAATTCTACAGCAGTTGGGGGTGTGGGAAGACATTGAGAAAGAGGTGGTTCCTCTGCAGCATCGCAAACATTATGCCGGCGACGGTTCATGTTTTGAGGACTCGCATGTGCTAGTCAACATTGAGGAAACGTAGGTGCATTTGATTCCAGAATTTGGCAGGCTGTTGAGAGCCCTGTTCAGATATAGATTGACCTTTGATATAAACTATAGTCTCAAACGTCCCATTATCTTCATGGAGCGATGTAGGGCCTTGGAAATCCTGCATAGCCACGTGAAAGATAAATCGAAGCTGCATGCTCGAACTGTGGTCATTGGATATGAGGAAACCGCACAGGGAGTTATACTCACCACCGAAGATGGCGACCATCACCACGGCCACATCCTTATTGGCGCAGACGGAATCCACAGCAAGGTGCGAAAGTTGATGGCGGATAATATCGGGCAAACCAACAAGTCTCTCGCCAAGGAAATCAACGAGGGTTTGTCTAGCTTCTTTTTAAGCCTGAAAGCCGCCCAACTGACATGATCTGGAAAACAGCTTTTACAAGTGAATATAGCTGCATCTTTTCCGTCTCTCGTAACGATCCCGAAAGTCAGTTCCTGCCCGATGCGATGGTTCACAACGTGTACTACGATGACTACTCTGCTATTGCAGCGGCTGGCGTCCGTGGGCTTGTGTTTTGGTTTCTGTTTATCAAAAATCCCAAACCCACCAGAACCCCTGACTGCCCACGCTTCACCGACGAGGATGCAGAGGCATATATCCAGAAGTATGGAAGCTCTCTTGTAGGCCCAGGTTACACTGTGAAGGATCTTTGGGATGCCCGAGTCAAAGCCACAATGGTCCCCTTAGAAGAAGGCGTTATCAAAAAGTGGAATCATAAAAGGGTTGTCTTGATGGGTGATTCAGTTCATAAGGTTCGAATTCCCTTCCAAACGTCATATTCACAGTATCTGAAGATCTTACTTTTTTTTTTTTTTTTTTTTTTTTAAATCGCGACAGGCCACAGTCAACCCTGGATTAGGTGGCAACTTAGCCTATGAGGGTATCGCTAGGCTCACCAATGGTCTCGTGCCTTTGCTGAAAGAGAACCCTTTACCGACACTTGAACAGTTGACCGAGGTTTTCGATCAATATGTTGCCGGCCAGAGGCCGCGAGCGGAAACAGTCGTTGGTATTTCCGGTCAGATCACGCGATACGAAGCCCAGGAGAGTTGGGTTCTCAAATTTGCAGCCTGTCACATTGTCCCCTACGTCAGTGACGGGCTCAAGGCCAAGCTGTACTCCAGTTTCTCTAAAGGAGGCCCTTGGTTGGAATATCTTCCGTTGCCAGCGATAGATGCAGATCTGGTGGAAGCCAACAAGATTCCGAGCAGGGGCGTCGCTGGAAAGTGGATTGCGGGAACAATCATGGTGGGCACTGCTGCCATCGTCTGGCAAACATGCCGAGGTCTCTCCCTTGGCCAGATCACCACCTAAAGTTTTCTCAGCACAAAGGGAGTAGTAAGGGAAGAGCCGGAGGACTCGGTGAGATCAACAACCAAGACAGAGGGTTTCGGTTCCCCAGGTTTCCAGATATTCTATTCATCCACTTGAAATCTGAACTTGATGGAGCGGCGATTCGATTACATCTCATATTCAATTGGTTGGGAAGATGGTTCCTCAACTTGGATCTGGGGAGATTACAGAGCAGACGCTATACTTTCGATATATCGGCTAGAACTACGTCTTGCACTTCTTACCACATATCCTTTCTAGATGACTCTGGGCCTGATCAATGATAATTGCTTTTTTTCTAGGTGTTGTGACGGCCCAGAAGATCTCTCTACCTATTTTTGAAGTTTACATCAACGACTTGATTAGATCTTTCCGATGACAGCTTGATGACAGCTCATCCTCCCACTCAGTGCTATTAGGTCAGGTGACCCATATGCCACTACCCTCCACTTAGAGCAACTTAGACTCCTTCCTTCTTCATATTACATGTTCACAACACATACGCTTTGTACACTCCACTCGTTTATATACGTCTGTTGAAGTACCATAGGATATTGGCGTCCGATCATGTTTATCTTTCGCCCAATTTCAGCGCCTTCCTTGAGCAGCATCTCAACAATGGCTCCATTGCCCCACCCCCAGCAGCATATGATACTTGCGTCCGATCACCCTTATCCTTCGCCTAAATATTGGCACCTCTCTCTAGAAGCATCTTCATAATAGCCTTGTGCCCCAACTAAGTAGCGTTGGAAATAAGCGTCCGGTCATCTTTATCCTTCACCTGAAGTTTTGCAACTTCTTCAGGTAGCATTTCAGTAGTAGCCGTACACCCCATCTTAGTAGTACAAGGTATTGACGTCTGAAGATGTGTATCATTAGTTATGACTGTAGGGTCTCGCTTAAATGGCGCTTTAGCAATAATCTCACTCTCCATATCAAATAGAACTTTGGCTCACCAAACAATTCTCCACCAACATGTCATCGCAGCTCTTTCCAGAAGGCGAATGAGACGTCCATCACCACATGTTGGAGTGTATTATTCCGAACAAAGCCTTATCATCAATTATTACTTGGCAGATACTAATAAGATCTAGCGGAAAGATTCCCCTATAGCCCAGCCCGTCACCTGCATCAATCAAAGAATACAACGACTTCAAACAAGAAGCTGACATCACACATTCAAACTTACGCTACGGCCTCTCATACGGTGCAGACAGCAGCTGTCTGAAAATTTTCACCACAGACCTGGGCCGAGGCATAACAGGGGACATCGCAGTAATCGACTCAGAAACCGTGACACCGGCCGAGCTCGCAGAGATGCACGCGAACGGCATCCGCGGCATGAGTGTCAATATATACCGATACAATAAAATGTATGATGTGGAATTTCAAGTCGTTGTATTGGCAGTCCACGCTTGGGTGTTGGAAGGTCCTTATACGGGCTGAAGGACCGCCGTTCTGGGTTGAGTCGAAGCCCGTCATTCCGCGTGCAACAGTTTCGCAGGGGTTATGGCTAGTTACAGATCATTTCGCCTTGCTTAGAGTATTAAGTATGTTGCCCAAGAAGTATCAAGGTGATCTGACGCGACAACCTAGGTATGAGGACATCTTAAACCTGGTGAGGACAGGCCATCTTTCCCTTAAGATCAGTGCCCCATAATCTGTTAGTACACAAGCGCCAGGTTTCGAGAAAATGAACCCGCCTGTGCAAGTCCTTTCTGATGCGATTCCACAGCAGATTTGGTGGGGGACTGATTGGCATGTTCTTGGCTTCGTTGGATTGAGGGTCTAGACATGCAAATTGTGTTCCTCAGGCCACACAAGCCCTTGATGAAGGTTTGCACAAAAGATGAGGCGAGGGCGGAGACTCCAGATCTTGAGATTGATGACCCTGCTTTGTTGAGGAGTTCGCGATCGTCGTTATCTGATAGGGAGTGGAGGACACTAATGTTTCAGAGCCCACAGAGACTGTACGACTGGGACATCATCCGCACGAGAAAACTATTTGCTTTACCGTACTAGGCGACAATTTCTTCATGCCCAAGCTCTCCAACTTTCCAAGTCTCGGCTCCTAGTTCTTTCCCATTGACCAGGCATATGTCACGCGCCAGGAGAAGGCAGGGAAACCACTAAATTATTTCGTACTCACGAAACAACCAAGAAAGGAGGTAAAGGATCTCGTAAAGCCCAGAGAAATGTAAATATCCTCGAAATTTAAAGCTAATCGCAACATGGCCGATGTATTTTGGTTTCTCCGCTAGTAATGTGATGGACATTAAATGATTGCTGTCAAAGACTATATTACAAAATTCTTGTTATGGGCAATTCTATGAGTTAGAGGGCACGCCAATGTCGATGCATAGTTAACAAGTCTGACTCCGTTGAAATTCGGTTGTTTCGTAGTCTCAAGGTCTCTCAAATCAAGTGTAAATGACCCCAAAGGTCTGCTTTAAAGCCGCGCTGTACGATTCTAGAAGCTCCAGACCGCATCACCTGAGGAAGTATCCAACTCCTTGACATGATTGTTCCACAAACTCTCTGACGTCATAGGTGCAGTGCGGTAAGGCTCTATCCCTGTTCCCTCCTCCAATCTTTCTAAATCTGGAAGCACTGCATCTGCCGCTTGTGATTCCATCTCGCGCTGCATTTGGCGGCTGAGACCTCCCTGTTCAGAGAACCAAGCGGAGCATTCGCTGATAATTCCAGCTTGATATAAGGCCCGCAGTTTAGGGTCAATACCAACCCCAACAGCGGCTTCCATTGCCATTCGATATCCAACAGCTCGAACCAACGGAAGAGCAAGAGCAAGAATGCTTCGGTTAAAAACCTCACTCCGATGTTTATTGCCGAAGGGCTTCATCAATTCCCTCGCCTCCGCAAATAAGCCTGCTTCGTGCCGTGCTAGAGCACTGTTAGGGTCCTTGGGCGCTGGTACCTGGTAGCGACCAATGAGAAGCTCACTGGCAAGCCCTGTTGAGTGAGAGAATTAGCTGGTGTGCTTGTTTCAGGTCAACTGCAGGAGGATAGACTTATGGATAGCCAAGACTCTCACATCACCTTCAGCGGTTGCAATTGTACGGAACTCCAACTAGAGAAGTGCGTTTAGCACAGACCCAATATTCTCTGGATTTAGAGATTGGCTTACCTCGGCTTGGATAATTCGATTACGGTTATAGTATCCATGCCAGCCGCCGCCTTTATTCATAGATTTGAGGCTGATCTGGAAGTGATGGGTCGTGACTGCTTCGAACGCTGTTGCGAAGGCATGACGGACCCGCGGATCAGAGTTCTGGTCACTAAATCCCATGCCAGCGTGAATCAGGAACGCCTGAAGAACATGGGCCCTTGTAATAGCGTGGAGAATAGGAAGATGCTGGGTACGGAAGTTCATCACGGGCATAGGCTGCCCATCCTGGCCAAGGATGTGTCGCCGAAGACTGAATTTACTGGCATTGTAAACAGCCATCTTGATGAGGGGAATACACCCACCAGCCAGAAAAAGAGTCCCTGCAGGCATGCGGTAGATGGTACTCAAGAAGACATCACGTTCATTGCGTGACTCTTGGAGTTTACCAAGCAGGGCGGAGGATGGCAGCTGCACGCGATCAAAGTAGGTCAACGCATGACCAATTGGATTTGCACCCGGACGAGCTGGAAAAGCCCTGAATAACCATAGTTTTAGTCTCAATACATATATGAGGTTATTGGGCTAATACGTACTTTGAGGTGACACCCATGCACATTTTAGAACCGTCTGACATGGGAATGAGGAACGGTCGCACTCCCCGATCCTCTCCGTCAACTATGAGTCGGGCAATGACGACTGTAATAACAGGGAGGCCACTGCGGAGAGTATTAGGTGGCATACACTTGAAATTGCAAAGCTTTAGTATCAAAGTACATAAACTTGGTTCCATGGTCTCTTACTTAGCAGCAGCCGGAGACGGTGTGTGTAACTCAAAGCCGCCATTGGGTAAAAGAGTCGGCGATTGTTTCGAGATTGCGTGCATCGAGGCTATGTCCGAGCTCGGTAAGCATGAATTGTGCTCTGAACAAGGTCAATGAACTGCATCGGATCTAGTGCAATTCAGGGATTAACTGGGAAACTTACGAGATATCGAAATTTATCGCCTGCTGAACGCCAATTGGGGTTGCGTGGCGGCAAAAGGAGCAGCTGTACCGACAAAAGGATTATACTGAACGATGACCAAGTTGATTGCGCCACCATCCATTGCGGTGAGCATGTTTATATGAAGTTTCCAGAACTTTGGGGTCGTGTCCACTACATCCTTCAACGTCAAGTATTTTCCGTCGCAATTGGTATTACCTAACATGACAGCCGTAGCAGAAGAACTTACTGTATGCACGTGCTAAAGCCCTTGCTCTTCGATATGTCAGTTGCGTCTGCTCCTCAAGAGTCAGGGAAAGTGACCCAGGCTTCATCAATGCCGACCGCGTCAGTTCCAGAGTCGGTGAAGGCGTGTGCCATACTTCCTCGTAGAGCATACGGCACTCTGATACCACAACTGTGTCTGGATTTAACAGCGGCATAATGGATGTTCGGATACCCAAAGATGATGATATTGCGGCGGGGACACATCATGGCGGAAGGATTTTGTATATCCACTTCGGTTCGCATGGCCTGGTAGAATATCAAGGGCTGAGCTGAATACCTAGTCTCCACTTTGAGGACTCACTAGAACTGTGATCACAGATAATCGAGCAACTGCCCTAACCTCCGGGTAATAAATGCCGAATGCCCGGGCAATAATAGCCGATGACCCACCACTCAGACCACGTGAGCATCCTATCAGCTGAAGTGAGTGACAGCAGCCACGTGTCTGGGTGGATTTCATTGGGACCTAGATTTGACATGCCGGCGAGGGGCTGCCTGAACTGCCTCCGGGCCTTGAGAACCTGTCGTTGAGCTGGCATACAGGCAAACTTTAGGTACGGTAGGTTCCGTAACAGCGAGAGTGGTCCGTGAGGCTGAGGACAGTGCAGAAATCCAAGATCGATTCAGCTGGGACTCAAACTTCACAAAGGTGTCAGTGCGGTGATGCAGCAGGTGATGCGAGTATTGCGAATATTCATCAGTAAAGTATGTAGACTATGTCCTAGAAGCGCTAGTAACACTAACATACTCAGCAGGCTATATAGCCAACATCAATAGATGTTGTTGAGGTCTAAGAAATATCAGTTGGAGCCAGAGGAGGACACCATTTGCTGTTTATCTGGAAGGACGACATATCACTTCTCGCTGATTTAACTCAGCTACTGGTCTAGACCACGGCCAGCTCCCATCAGAATCAGAATCTACAAAGAGAACATAGATTTTGCAGTGACCAAGTTCTACTCAAAGAACTAAGAAGAATGCTCAATAGTGGAGATCTAGATACCGCTGAGGGAGTAGACAATAGTCTGGATCTTCGGAGACATTGGACAGATTTGAATATAATAGGTCTTGGCTCGCAGTCACTGGCCTATAGGCTAATCGTTCACTCCAGGTAAAAGTCTAACACATTTTCACGCTCTCTGCACTAGTATCGTCTTTAGTGCCTTGGCAGTAGGCTCAGAGACCAGTCTTCCCTAGCTGACCCTACCACATCAATTCCAAGGTTATTAACAGGTCGTAATTGTCAGAACGCAGGAGCAAGAATAGAGGTATATCTTCTAGTAAAATCTCCAAGGGAAATCTCCATAAGTTCTTTTCATTTCTGAGAACGTGAACTATGGATTTTTATTTACTCATAGGTTTCAATTGTAGGGATAGTATATATGCCTTACGGTGATTGAATCCAGGAAAGCACTTTACAAAGCGCACTTGAAGTATCAATAGAGTGTGGATGCATACAACCTAAAAGAATGCGGCTTCAACGCCAAGTGCACGTGGCATGATTCGTAATTGATGGATTCCGGGCCGCCATTCAAACCTCCTCTTTCCTTAAGATTAGTGATGACGCTTTTCCGCTGCTCCCTCAGCAGTCATAAGTCCAGTATCCTTACAAATCTTTCCAGGTAATAGTAGAACTGGGGCTTCCCCCATGGCTATTCGTTTCAGTTCTGGGTTAAGGAACTAAGCATGAGTCTCTGGGAGAAGTTCAATTCTCGAAAAGAACTGCTAAATGAACACGGTAACACGGAAATTAAGCGCACACTTAAATTCTAAGGCGCATAACTTAGTTACTAATCGCACACGTCTCTTCCACTCCATCTTTTCTCCTTGACTAAAGTACGGCTTCCCTGCTACTCGAGGATGATCCTAACTCCTCGGCTAACTCTCTGCTGTGCGATAATGATCCTTCTCTTGGTCTGAAAGTACTATTCTATCCGAGAAGTTGCAGATTCTACAATATAGGAGTCATCTAAACCAATGACGGAATACTAAAGACTTACCGCTCTATCTAGCAACAGGCTTGTATTCGTCACCCCCTAACTACCTAAACGGTCCTGGTTATCTTAATGATGCTAAGAGCCAAAGCTAAAAAGAGTGATGAAGTGTACTTAATGTTATGGAGGATGACTTGAATCACGAGCCAGGACATAAAACATACTCGCAAATAAAGATATAGCGACTTCGATTGCGAGTCAAACCAGTCTAATCTGAATCACGACCCTTAATGCCTTAGTACCTTTCTCCTTACCAAGCTTAAGTCTAACCTTAAAAAACACTTCAATGAGCTATTAAAAAATCGGAGTTAACATTTCATACCATAATTTTATCGTATTATAATCACTCAGACATGACTATATTATTCTAAGACTATCCCAAGATCAACTAGGTAGGCCCTAATCCAACCATTTCGTATGGAATTTGTTAATATGGGAATGCATTAAGGTGAAGATTAGGGGGTAAGATTGTCAGGACCGAGGTCCTAGGGGGTTGGATTGGATAAGAGTGATAACACGAACAGCATATCAAGTATGCCAGCTGTATTGATATTGATAATATAATCACTGGAGAACTCTGTTGGAGCTCTCCCATGATCCTACTTCTATTGTGCGGCTTATCTGATCAGCTACCAGAGCATGTCGGGATAACCTTTCTCCAGCCAGTTCTGCTACGGGCAGGTCCCGCAGCGTATAGAAGTGTTCTCATGCGCTTGTCCGCTTGTCCTCAGGCCCTCATACGGGCATTCTGTACGTGTCGTAACAAAGACAGATACATTGGTCAAGGGCACAATTCCATTTGGTGGCGAGGAAGAGATGCGTGCAGTTAGCAACTTAGGTGTGCGCCTAGCAATTTACGTTTATATTTAGCAATCCCTCTTTCGAACTCTCTTGTAACTTCAGTTGATTCGGAACCTATCTCAGAGGCTCTTTAAAGCTCGGATTCTGTTCTCCTCCGCTAGTTTTGCCTGCCAAGTATCCACAAGATATTCGAACGCGTGAGGAACCCCCGGATATAGGTGAAATTCAGTTTGGACACCAGCTTGAACAAGCCTATTGACATAGACTATATCCTCATCACAAAAAAGATCATACATGCCAACATCACAATATGTGCTTGGAAGGCCAGCTAAGCTTTCTGCCCGACTCGCCGCTGCATATGCTGAGACATCATCACCCGCCATATTGTGGCCGAGCAATGCCCCCCATCCAGTTCGATTATCCTCACTATTCCAGGTAAGATGAGGTTCGAGCAATTCCTTGGGCTCAATAGTCCTGTCGTCCAGCATTGGATAAATGAGGAATTGCTTTGCTAATGGTGGGTCTAGCTTCCTGTCTCTTGCTGCCAGCGCCACACTGGCGGCAATTCCACCTCCAGCACTTTGGCCCATAACTGCAATTCGTTGAGCATCGATAGAGAGATCACCAGCATGTTCATGAAGCCACAGCAAAGACGTGTAGCAGTCCTCAAAGGGTATCGGATGCGGATACTCCGGTGCTAACCGGTATTCAACGGAGAAAAAGTCCAATCCTGTGGCAGCCACGTATGATTTCACCCCAGCTTCAAGAAGGGGAACACTTCCCAAGATCATTCCTCCTCCATGGAAGTGAAGAACTGCAGGATTCAGTGTCTCTTCTGCAGCATCGGACTCTTTTAAAGTGGCGTAATGGTATATGGCCACCTGATGACCATCTGGTGCAGCAGCATAGTACACTTTCGAGGAAATATTCGGAAATGCCGAAAAATGATGAGCCATCATCGTTTTCAAATGGTCATTCATCATCTTGCGACGGCCGTGAACATCTCCAACCGCCAAGTTCCCCCCAAGACCCATCTTTTCTCGCAATTCGGATGTTGGAAAGACATTGTTTTCCGGAATCGCAATTTGTGCCATGGCATGTATAATCGAATTGTTAAATTGCAGGGGTAGAAGATCTCAAAGTGAAGTGATAGATGGTATCAAAGAGACATTATTTTGTGCCGGCTTCTGTTGCTTATAAGGGTAATTCTTTCTAATTCTTTTAGTAGCATCATTAACGTAATTTACGGGCGAGCGGGCCACGCGGACGAGCGGCCGGTGGCGCCCATGTGGCACTCGTGCGTAAATCGCGTTGACAATTATGCTAATCGCCAGAGCTTATGCAGTATATCCATAGCGCACAGATTCTTCATATATATTTAAACAGTCTCGTGCCATATAAGTGAACATTCCAGCCCTCAGTCAACGTGTCCACCTAAACGCAGCATAAGTCATATCGGCTTTCGTCAGAAATTATATCCAGCCATTATATCATTATAGATTCGAACGGTTTACTCCAGGCTGAGGGAATGGTATTCCCCGCGGATGAATCCATATGCGGAATAAACGATCTGATGACCGATTTTGCGCTTTTCCCCACAAAACTAAAAGGATATGCTGATAAATCAAATCGACGAGGGCCTTCAAAATTAGCCAAGCTATGAAGAGCCAAGTGTCACGTGCATTTCCTAATACCCTGGTATTCCCCGGACTTCTCTTGGAACGTGAGTCAACTTCGATGGGAGAATTTGCGCGAATGTCTATGATGCGTCACCGAGCCCCTCTCGCGACCCGCCGCTTCTCAACTTGATCAGAATCGGTGCGCCTTGGCATATGGAAACAACCAGATATGGTCCGTGCATAGCCATGAAACAGATACGCCTGGGTCCTCGGTAGAACTCCGTACAGTCCTCATGCATAGATTTCGGGCAGACTGCCATCTTTCCCCGCAGGTAAGCACCGTTAGTAGATAACTTTAATTCGGCTCCCATAAAGCGCGGATATTGTTCCGGATGAACGCTTTCTCTCCAGTGAGCAGCGAGGAGAAGGTTGCTTGGGTCCTTGGCCAGCAGACCCGCTGCGGAAATCTGGATTGCTTATCACATGGATGTTCCGGTATCCAATGAAAATGGAGCGCTATCAATGTTCAAAAATTGGTTTACATCTGACCACGTGCAATTGGTATCTCGAGACAAACTATGAAACATACTATACCCAATGTGCTTACCGACCCTACGAACATTGCTCTATGGTAGTTTAAGCGTATTGTAAGAAAAAAATTACCCGGCTAATGAACCACTACCTGAAGATATATCTACGAGTCTAAAGCTGCTGCATAAGCCCCTGCTAGTTTTAATCAAGAACAATGCAATGAAACGATCATATAAAGAATTTCCAAGACAAGCGAGAGGGGCTGCTCGCCTAGGTACGAGATCGGCCGTTTTTGAAATTTGGCCTAGAATGATCAGCACAAGCTACACAAAAGTGGATTGACGAGGCGAGACAAGTGTCATTTAGAGCGGGGATTCCGGGGATTCCGGATGGACGATACCCAGTACTCGGCTGCGGAGTCGAGTACGTTCCGTCGTAAGCGCAAAAAAATTTAGATTAGCCCTAGTGACCCCAATGCTTAAGCAAGGTTATGCATGCTAGTTAGAGTATCGGAATTCTCGGGCCCGAGCACCTACCTGCTGGTCTCAACGACCTGCATGTCAAGCCCTTCGGCCTTATTCCTTGATTCTAGTAGGTCAATGAGAGGTTGGCCATATTAGCAAGAGTGGGGGTTCTCCTTAATCATCATCTGGTGCACACATATCTCCTATGAAGAGATGAGCCCCGATCCATTCGGCGAGGTTCACTGTATCGTTAATCTTCCCCACGTGCTCCGTAGTTGCTTTCATGGTGTCCTCAATTCCGGTAGAATCGACAATATCAACCCTGAATAAGATAGCTTCATCACTATCTTTTACACTAACCGATGATATTCTAGTGGTCATTGAGATGTGAAACGCCCGACTTTGCACATTTACAAGCCAGGAGTACAGAAGTGATACCGGATGTGTGCGGCTTATGCTAGTTAACTTATGATGTCGGGATTATGTAATATGTGCATAAGATCTTCCTCACGTCATTCACCACCCCGCTCAACTCCGCGATTGATTCATAGCTGGTTAAACCTCCCCTAAATTGAGAAACACTCTAAAGAGGACCCAGTGGATTACACACGATCGTAAACAACATAAGAGGTCAGGGGTTTGCCACGATGATGGAGGCATTGTGAGCTAGCAGTTTCCAGAAGATTTGTTCCTGACAAATCTAAGTGCTCCACAGAGCTAGCGGAAATTTCTGCAATAAATTGACACATGCTGAATACCCGGAAGCCCGATGGACACGAATTTTGATAACAATGCAATTCGCTAGTAATTAATCTAATAGGTCTACCCCCCTTTCAAGAAACTAACTTTCTCTATGCCGAATAATTTGAGGGTTGTTCCTTTTACGTGGGGTTCAGACGCACCACCGAACTTCGCAACAACTTCGGGTCAGTTTCGGGTCAATCTCTTCTCCAATTCACGAAGATGGGGAAGGGGGTCAGGCATAATATGGAATTATTGGCGATCCGGGGTTCAACAAGAGGTAGATTTTCATTAGCCCATCCATTCTGGGCATGAATACTCCAAAACAAAAGCGTAGGCTACGACAATCTCGTGTCTCAAGGATGTGACGTTAATAGAGTAGTCATTCAATCAAAAAGGCTGCTACGGGTTCCATCCGCCCTACTTCGAAGCTTAAGGCCTTGAAAGCACCAGGAAGATGATAATACTTAGTACGTATAATGTGCTGTTAACGGCTGGGGGTTACGGAGTAGATGTGGGAGGTAGTTCTCCCCCTAGGTCTTCATCTATCGTTGGCACCAATACCGCGGAAGCGCTCCATACCGCCACCGTCAATATAATGGGGAAGACCGTATTTTGTTAACCCCCAAAAAACTATAATGGTTGGGTCAATCCTGAAGACTTGCCTTCTATGCACAGTGCATCGCTCAGCAAGATCAGTCCACCTGGCTGAGTACATTGACGAAATGTACCGGCAAACGATGCAACTCCTATTTTGGAGCTATCTGCACCCATCATCAATGGCTGACTGAGCTAAGCTATCCCAGCATTGTATTCTCCCCCTCCGTTATCGAAAATTATCTTCCCTACTGTGGTAGATCAGTTCTCGCCAAAGCGCAGTTGTATCTATGGATTAGAAACATCACCAGCCGAACGTGGCTTGTCGATGTTGGCCATGCGAACGGGCTGCAAAGTTTCACCCCAGCCTCCCTAGCTGAAAGACGGCCTTTGATGTGATCCACAGTGCACCTACCTGCCTGATCGACTCGATTTCTGCTTTATCGATGGAACCATTTCAACGTGTAATAGCCTCCCGTAGTTTCACAAGCACTACCGAACACGCCGGGAATGCTGCTCGTCCATGGGAATATAGTGAAGTTCTACGGTCCATGATCGCTCTGGATCATGAAACTGCTGGTTACAACCTTGTTCAGCATCGCATCAGAAATGGTGACTACTTTGATAAAGATTGCTTCTGTAACGCCTTCTATATGGGTCTCAGAAATGAACCTTGTTCATGTTTAGAGCAATTGGACCTTACGAAGGAGCGTCTCTGGATTAATGCCACCCGTGGGCCGGCATCCTTACCCGATAACTGGATGAACACACTCCAAACCACACAATTCGCATATATTCCCACCGAAGAGTGGCACTGGCCCATATGCGTCTCGGATATGCCGAAGCAGGTGATTAAGCTTACTGATCAGTGTGCAACCGATGCTTGTGAGCTCGGTGGCTATTGCAAAATCAAGCGCGCAGTTGACAGGGCTTGCTTTTGCCGCCAAATCAGCTACGATTCATGTGGAGGTTTGTGTCAGATATTTGAGACCCGGATAGACTATATTAAGTGGCTCTATGATCTTTGTGGCAATGTGCAGGACTGGCACGGTCTGCCAAATAATTGGCGTCTGTTAGCCGCCCCTAGCCCTATCGACATGATTCCATGGCGATGGACATTGAAGCCATTTAATGATTCAGACATTGCCTATAATGCCCGTTCGGGAATACATCAGGGCAACGGAAACATGTGCCTCGAATGAGTGGAAGCTCGGAAGCTTTGCTCTAATCAACATAGCTACATCCATTCTCACTCAGAGAACAAGTATGCATCGAATTGCACGAGGATGTCTGTGACATTCGCATTCGTAGTATTGGTTTATTAAGGGGAGTCTTATCGCCTCTTTGCACCTCCTTGCAAACGGGTTCAATATTCTTCTTGTTCAGAAAACCCCTGGGTATGGTCACGTTCCAGTAATTTCAATTGATGCTACTCTGGTGCTCAATGCCTTGGCCTACTTGGCTGACGATTTTGTTGCTTGGTGTACAACCCCTTGGAAAGATGAAATTCTTCGCGGTCGCTTCTTCGCTACTTGCGGAAGTAATTCTACAGAGTCCATCATCATATTACATGGCCATGACCGCTTGTTATGGTTGGGCACACAAATTCTACTTTGGAGGTATGGAAGGAGCGGAGAGAGGGGGACCGGCAAAGACCTTGTATGCTGGAGCACTCGTGTGGCTTTTTATCGTTGGCGCGGTACTCAACCAGTCAATTTGAGCCATACATAGGATGAATAGGCTCACTGGATCTGGTAAATTTGACCTACCAGTATGGTGGACAAGTAAGCAAATATCGAACATTGCAGAGGGGCTGATGGCCCACTTGAAGGAAAATCGCACAAGGTTAATGGAGAAGCTAGCACATCATTTGATCGACAATAATAGGGGCTCAGAAACGCCGTTGACAAGGAACGAGGGAGGAGGTACCACGGTGTACGGCACTTTCTTTGTTGAAGGCGAAGATCACTGGGTTTCCCAGAAAGCATTTGTGGAACTGTATGCAGCCCCAGTCATAATAATGCTCCTTCTCTGGCATACGCAGTGGCTCTTTTGCGGTGGATTTATTGGTCTTAGTTCGGAAGAGTACGTATTCATGCACATCGTTACTTGGTCCATATTGGCTAACTAGACTTAGATTCTGCCCTTGGGGTCCTCATCGCTGTCTGGACTGCGTTCTCATTAGTAGGCGCTTTATTCTGATGTAATAAACACTATTGTCCCTTTCCAACCTTAAATCTATGGCATATATGTATTCCGTTTCCCTCTTGCCAATAGAGCTTAGCCCTATCTCCAAGTAAAATCGAGAGAATCAGCGCCTGGCTCCTGAAGGCTTTAAAAACTTCTGAAACTTCTGAGTGACATGGGACCATGCCACTCTAAGATGGAGAAAGGAATATTAACGGGCCAAGAACGTTACATATCTAATGCTTACTCCCAAAATAGCAACAATCATCTAATTGAGAACGCGAAAGTAAATTAACTTCACCTCGTGAATGCCAAGCTAAGTCTCAAAATATAACTTCAGTATGAAACCTAATGGATGTAAGTATATGTTATCCTGAAAAATGGCAAAGTCACATTAGATATCTACGAGCATATAATTGGAGCTCATATAAAGTATTAAAGATACTATATCAATATGTAGAATAGAGAAGGGTAAAGTCTAAGTCTGATCCAGTGAAGGGGTATGGTAGTACATGGTCACCTGACTTAATCTGGCTAATCTACGACCTTTATTTATGGTAATATCTATATCAATATATTGAAAAATAGAAGGTGTTTCCAAAACCCAATAAGATATCACCTACAAGATACACTACAGGTCCGCAAGGGATACTGTCCGAGATGGGAGTCTGAACATAAATGACCACGCTCGGGGTATCACAAGGTATCCACCTAGGCTAAAGCCTACAAGTCTCGAAACAATGATAATGGCGCGTACAACGCCCGAGATATCGTCAAAAAGTCCCAATGGACAGCCGACAGTTCAAGTAATTGCAAAAGGAATCAAGGAAACTGATTTAGTAGGGAGAGTGGGTTATCAATAGCGTACGAAATCTATAAGGGAAATGAAAGAAAGAAAAATCTGGGGTCAATATACATCGTGTCCCACCCTATTTAAGAGAAAAAGCCGTCTTAGATTTCGCGCAGTCGTCACAACGGTTTCGAAGTGCGCGTCGCAAGAGGAGCATAATATTGGCAACGGAAAATACTCAGGCCACGGAATGCATTGATAACTGATTGCGGTTGTCTGCTCATTGATTCACCTATGTCAGAGTAGATGAAATCTACCTGCCGGTCTACTGTATACAAAAAAAGATTGATATCTGTACACCGATCTTACTATTTGTACAAGACAATTAAAGCATCATCGCATATTAAGGCCTTATGGAACGGAAATTGGAGAAAAAATGAAGCTTAAACCTCGCTCGCTATCTGACTTTCATACGAGGAATGGGTGATAAGAATTTAGCGGTTGGTACTACTGCATAAAAAGTGGCAAACCATATCACACATGGATAAACGACGGTACTCAAAAATTGCGTTCGATATCGCATTATCATGTCTCATTAATTTTGGTTCTCCAGCTTCTTGCGGAAAGCTTCTTCTTTTTTCACAATCTCTAATGGAAGTGTTTGCCCAACGCCGAACAGGATGAAGAGCGCCCACTTCCAGCGGAACGGATTGATCAAGACAAGGAACACGAACCAGTACAGCAACTCTGTGTATGTGAAAAAGTCGAATGCTCCTGGCGGTGCTCCCTGCTTCATCCAGCGAGTGAAGTCTATCCAGGTCTTCATTCGGCCCTCTGTGGGCTGCGTGAGTGGATCAGTTAGGAACATAAGTAAGAACCGGGTATATATTCCGATATGAATATTCCCAACTGTTCCGATGGCATTGACGTAGGTGCTGTTGTTGGCGCATATGCTAAGGTGTTTCGGTGGGAAAACTTGCAGATACCAGTCAGGAGGGGAGTAATCCTCCTCAAAGGCGTCGCCGGGAAGGAACGATAGCGAGGGCCGTTTGAAACCAGTTGCCAAAATAATAATATCGCCTGGAACGACCCTCTCGCAACCAGGACCACCCTTAGGTACCTCCTTTGATCGGTGGTTGAAAAGGATACCGTTTTCTTTCACTGACGAAATGTCACCGCGTAGCCAACGTGCTTTGCCCTCCCGAATGAGCTTGAAGAGATCAGAGTTAGCCATAGGAGTCGTGGTGAATAGGCCGCTCTCCGGGGCAATGTCCTGTAGATCACGATAGAAGAATTTGTGAAGAAGCCACTCGGGAATCCACGCCAAAGAGGTCTCTTCTCCCCATATGTTACAAGCCAGCAAGCTTTGTACGAGGATGTTGCGTGGAATAATCCATTTATCTGATCGCGAGAGAACGTCGATCTCGGCGGCTCCAGAGTGGACTGCGAATTCCAGTGCTTCAATAGCGCTTGCACCGCCTCCAATGATAAGAGCTTTCTTCCCTTTGATGTCCTTGCCGTCGAGATCCGACGAGTGGCAGATGATACCCTTGAACTGGCCTTGATCGGGCAGCCAGGGCATTTTAGGATCTCCACAAACCCCGACGGCTGTTATAACGCCATCAAAACTCCCGTATTTCTCAGGGTGGTCATTGATAATCCACTTGCCAGACGACTTTGCCTTTTTGATGGATGTAACTGGTGTGCCAAACTCAGTTCGCTCATTCAACCCATATCGGTTCCACAATTCGACGATCTGGTCGCGAATTTCGTGTTGGGTCGGATACGCGTGTTTGTATCGCACGGTCGGGTGGAATCGATACATGATGCTGTTGATTTGCAATGCTGATGTAGAGTTCACGCGCTGTTGATCATGAGCGACCGGTTGAAAGATATAGCGGTCCATTGACTTACACTCCAAATACCTCCCAATCCCTTCTCTTTACCGCGTGTCTCGAAAATTTGCACCTCAAAGCCATGGCTGACGCAGTGCGCTGCTGATGAAATACCCGTCAGGCCTGCACCGATGATAGCAATTCTTCTCTTTGGCAGACCCTAATATACATAGTATAACATAGTCAGACTTGGTAAATATGAATAGAGTCAGAATAATTATAAATCTTACCTCAAAGGACTTCGGTCGGTCCCAGGACGGTCCAAAGATCCACGCAACGAAAGTTTGGGAGATATAATAGAATAGCGAGAAAACATAGAGCAATGGGTTCGTGATGAACAGAGCCAGTAGTGATTGAGCCATGGCCTCGCTGGGAGAAATTTGGGCATGTAAAGCAGAAGGTAAATGGAATGTGACGAAGGAGCGCAACGATATAGACAATCAAGACGAGCTTCTGACTAAGCTATATCTAAGAAAACAATGACGGAATGACGTTTCCATAGGTCATCAGAGACAGGTGCAGTCAAACCAGTTCGTACATCTCGCCGTGGATGACGTCAGAAAGGGGTTTCAAAACCCCACTAAATCATGTCAATTCCTGGCCTTCGACCCCCGCAGCGCACGTCGCGGCCAGCCACGAACAACGTACAAGGATGGGCTTCGCAACCACCACTCAAAGTTGGCATTTCCAGCATCCACCAATCAAATAGACACTCTAACTCAACACGTCCCAAGAGTCGAGAATTATCACAAGCTTGCGGCAACATAACATCGATAAATTTTACGAGTCAACTATAATATGCCCCTGACACTCTGTTCCAGATGATTACCTAAGGTACACTGAAATTGAGTTTGTCGCGTTCATCATACTCTCGACCTCAAGATGGCACGGGCGAGTATCTGCATAGACAAGCCTTCTTGTTGCTCTGAACGCATACAGCAGCGAAAAAGGGACATTCATTCTGCTCCACCCCATAAAGTGTCTTGTAATGTATCTCATGTTGGAAACTTAGCTTACGGCAAGCAATGCCACCATAGTTGAGCCTCTCATAGCACCAGCAGCTGGAGTACGAGATTTAACTCTTACAGCCTACGTAGTCAGAGCGAGAGCCTCAGCCCATGCTGGTAGACGATCGGATCTTAAAAGGGGGTCTTCTCTCATATTGTCTTCAATTATTCAAGTAACAGGCGTGGCTTGCAACAATTAATCGACCAGTGGTTATCGGATAATGTTTCAAAATATTTCATTCAACCCATCCCAACGGGGTCAAACCCTTTAAAAGGTGGCGTATGCTCGATACAATGTCAAACCAACGTCAGTCGAGAATTTCAACTCTGCGTCTATTGCAGTGAAGTAGACGCTCCCTTCCTTTAACTCGTGGAACGATCCATCGCTCACGGCCATCCCCCCGGAACCTTGAGTTACAACCAAAATACTAGGACTTTGGATTACCCGATGAGCTTCAACTTCCTTGGGACGCAGGGCGACGCCTAGAACATTGAACTCGCTGATTGGAGGTGAATATTCAGTGGTTCGTCCTCTCAAGCCAATTTGACTTGTCTTCTTTGGAAGTATGGAGTCTTCCAGGCTGTGGGGTTTGAATGTAAGAGCTTGCGCAAACAGCTCAACATCATCACGATCAGGTCGTGGGCAGAAGCCTGTGTTCAAGACATTGTCTGATCGCGCCATGCACTCCATGATGTCTCCAGATAGGTATGCATGGATGCTATCAGCTGGGACGCATACTGCCTCCCCAGGCTGCAAGATCATGTAGTTCATTAAAAGTGTAGAGACCAAAATTCCATTGTCTGACTTGGGATATTGCTCGCTAAGTCGACGAAGGAGAGATGTGACTTTGTGATCATTCCCAAATTCTGACAAAGGACTATTTTGTAGTTTTGTGACTGTGTCTGATACAGCCTCCGGGGATAAACTGAGCAAATTTATGCAGAGCTGTCGTAAAACCTCGTCATTGAACTCAGTGTGCTCTGGCACCAGTGACTCTAATGGCTTCATCCGTACCAGCTCAGCAATTTCATCGAGGGGTTTAAATCCAACAAATGCCTCAAAGCGAGACAATGCGATCGCGATCTCAGGCTTGTGATTCGTGTCGCCGAATTTTTCCGGGTTTTTCTTGTGCAACTGCTCGGCCAAAGTTTTGTCTGGATGGATTTGAAGAGGAAGTGCTTTTGCAAAGGACAAAATCTAGTCAAAATTAGTCATAGGCGTGATTTCTCAATTTGCAGTGTATCTCACCTTCGGGAGGAAAGGTATATCGGGGCCGTATCTACGGCAGACTGACTCTCCCACGAGACCGGGATTCTTTTTGAGATGCTCTAAGAGGAATTCTCCTGTAGCACGAACTCGCGATGGTACACTAGGATATGTACCCATCCACATCTTTATGATATTAGCGCTTATTCTCCGTTATAAATTAATGAGGACGGGTACTGACCTCAGAATAGGTCTCGGAGTCGTCCAGCTCTCCTGCATCAGGCATGTGTGACCATAATTTACCTGCAAGAGAATCTTTCCCTAATTTACCCCATGGGTCATGCTATATGTTTCTTCTTAGATTTCTGCCAATAATTTCTTTTCGCGATGTGTCTTACCTTGCATTCGCAAACAAGTTCCAATACGCCGTCGGCCATATTTTGGGCAAGTGAGCTGTCAGTTAATGATATACACCAGATTTCGTGTTACTATAATCAAAGATAATAAGCCGCAATTTCACCGAAGGCTTGTTGGGTGAAATATAATACAAACTCAGTAACAGGATGCATTACATATGTCTGGCGTCATTTGCCGTTTTCATAAGCAGGTCTCGGTAAGCCGGAAGATCAATTCTCGAGAAACTTGATATTGGTAAATTGAATGCGGTCAGTTTATTCAAGAGGATTTATCTAGATTTTACATAATATCATTGACGGGTTAAAGAATGCACTTTGGGTTATTAAATTACATCACCGTGACCAAATCTTTCCACACCTGCCATTTCCCATATTTCACTACTAGGAAGTTAGTCACTGATCCAGATTTATTCCTCTTATTCACAATGGTCAAATAGGAAAAGCTTCAAGTATTTGGGTTCAATCATGCCTTATTAGCAGTTGCCACGAGTAGCAGTTGCCACGAGTAGCAGGCAGCGTTCATGGAGTGAGTAGACCCACCCAAAGAGAATCTCGCCAAGCCTGGGGGACCTGTCGCATGTAACGTTTTGGAAGCTGTTTTACAAGTCTCGAGGCCAGGCATGCAAGACACTGAAATAATGATAGCTTAATTTGATCCGAAAATTGATTAAACAAATGGTCGGCTTCAATGGTCGGCCGAGTCCAAATCTTTTCTGAATGACACAAAATTGCCTTCTAATTGAACTTTGAACCATTGAAATTATGGAAGTTTGTTGAGCAATATGGGGCTACCGAAGTCGAGTGTCAGATATACAGTGGTATGATGTGCAAAAGGAGCGATTTTCTTTTGACCCCACTCTTGTTTAGCCCACGCTTTTGTGGTTTTATGCCAAAATAAACCAAATGAGCCTTTGACGTCATGTATTAATCATTTAATCCTATATGTGTATCGACTCGCGAATTTAGAATATGTCAAGACAATTTTGCCCAAATTAGCAGGAGGGACTTGAGAGTATCAAGAAAGTCCAGCACGGTGACCTCGTGACGGGCCCCCTCTGTTATGATGTGACTAACCTGCATATTCTAACAAGAAAAGGAGTAGCCAACCAAGATACTTAAACCAGGAAGCCATAAAAAAACTTACCGGTCTATTAGCAGTCAAGACGTCATACTGACGAGAGTGTCCGCTCTAGTCCAAAAAGTGTTTGTTATAGAAAGCCAGGAGCAGCCATCCAAGCCGTCGATAACTTCATGCCGATCTAATTTAATTTTCTGCAAGGATCATCGCAAATATGCAACAGGAAGTGGAAAAGCCATCCCGGGGGCCTCAAAGCCAATTCCAGCAGGGTAAGCGGACTTCGTTGAACATAACAACCATCCCCATACTTATGAATAGCATAGGCCACCAAATCCCTGTGGAGCATCACAAAAAGCCTGGCTTACAGGCTGATATGGAGAATCCTAAGCCCACATCAAGTAAAATACCAACTGAAGATGGCGGATATCAGACCTACAAGGCGGCCGGCAAACTTTCAGGGAAGAAAGCAATCATCACTGGTGGCGATTCGGGAATTGGTCGCGCCGTCGCAATTCTTTTTGCTATGGAAGGAGCGTCTAGCCTTATTGCGTACCTTCCAGAAGAGGAAAAAGATGCCCTAGAGACTAAGCGACGAGTTGAAGAAGTTGGACAGAATTGTCATTGCTTGGCCGTTGACCTCCGCGACAAGAAAAACTGTCAGAAGGTGGTTGACACAGCGGTCGAGACCTTGGGTGGTATTGATATCCTTGTCAATAATGCTGGGACTCAAACAATGATCGATGATATCAAAGATCTGGAAGAGTATGTCACTTCATTCTTCTATGATTTTTACGCTTTTACTAATTCCATCACATAGGTCTCAATGGGAGAGCACATTTGACACTAACATTCATCCTATTTTTTATCTTTCGAAGTATGCACTGCCTCACATGAAGAGCGGCTCAACTATAATCAATTGTGCTTCCGTCAATCACTACATTGGCCGACCCGATTTGCTGGACTATACTTCAACAAAAGGGGCAATTGTTGCCTTTACTAGAGGATTATCCAACCAGCAGGTTAAGAATGGTATCCGGGTGAACTGTGTGTGCCCTGGGCCAAGTAAGTTAAGAGGTTCACTTAAGGGCTATTTCAATGCTAATGAAATGTAGTTTGGACCCCTTTGATCCCGGCCACCATGACCACTTCGGCTGAAGAACAATTTAGTGGCACACCAATGGGTCGTCCAGGACAACCCAGTGAGGTCGCAACTTGTTTCGTCTTCCTCGCAAGCCAAGATAGTAGCTTCATCTCTGGTCAATGTTTGCATCCAAACGGAGGGGTTGTGGTTAATGGTTAACCCTTGCTAAGTCTTTTCAAACGACTGGGAACTCGCGATAAGAATGGCTCAAGATTAATCAAGATCCTGAATTAATTGGCAAACCAAGTTTCGTCACGATCACCTATTGAACTACTGCTGTAGACTTCCTTAAAGCAAAATGAACATTTTATGCTGAAGGATGAGGCATCCAGCAGTCTTATATTCCTATGTTTTCGAATCTTCAAATACACGAAACAAAGAGTAGGTGTTAAAAGTGATCCTCTTCCGTGCCTTCCTATAACATGAGAATACGAGTGAGGATTGCAGGAGATTCTTGTTTATGGCATGCCGATATTCGGACTAATCGCTCGTCCTGCTCTGACAATCCAGCTTCTCCTCACATGGTGTCTATTCATATCTCACATATGACGCGATATTGGCTACTTCTTCCCAGCTGTAGCGAAAACGGACAGATGAGATTATTACTATGGGATGTACTCAGGCCAACACTAACTATACCCTTTTAGCTATCCTTCCTCGGAACAAAGCTTAAGGAAAACCACGGGTTCGATGTGAATGAATTAATCCACATGCATGGGCATTTAGCAGCGCGTTTCCTTGAATTCATGATTAGTCCTTGCATCATAAAATGGTCTTTGATGTCTCTATGATTAATGACTGGTACTCAGGGACTTTTCGTCCACCTTTCTTGCTGTTTTGGATATAAGCACGCTGCAATGAGAGGCCCACGCGACGTTATACTAATGCTTTGACTAAATACGAAGATTCAAATCCCTTGAATACTTCCGCATTTGTGTGGCCTATCTAAGCTCTGCATCTCTGGAAACGGACAGTCGTACAGTCGTCGTCGTCGTAGAGTACTGGTTAACGCCATTTGCAGAAATGGGTTCATGCCCCACCTGCTAGGAATAGACATGGGTCTTAGCCTATTGAGGAGCAGACGAGATAACACATGCGCCAAAGAAAATCGTAGTGGACACGCTATCCATATAAAACCGTAGGCCTTTTCTTCACGCACGCGGCCATGATGCGCATATCGTCTACAAATTAGCGCCACTGAGACTCTGCTCGAGGCTAGGAGCGGGCTGATACACATATCCTGCTTTTCTAAACGGAGAAGGAGAATTTGTACGTCACAGATGCAGTGACGAAAGACGGCGCTCTGAATGATAAAGCGTACGCATGACACATACCCTGATCTTTTGTTGGGGCAGCTTATCCTTTACGTCTTTTAGACTTGTGACCCAATCCTGCAATTTCCCTACGCGGCTCAATATCGGGGGTCAAGAGATGCTCGAATCTCCACACTGATATCGGTCTCTAATAGATCATTCCCGAGCCCTGCAGCTTCTACCATTCCATCATATCCAAGGCCTTTACGAAGGGAAACCGTCCGTACGATTAGGTTATTTCTTGCTTTCTAGGCAGTTAGAAAAACTTTTCATACGGGATGATGCGCGATAGACTTATTACATCAGCGCAGTAGTAAGCATATAGCATACCACATATTCTGACTAATGCTTTTCAAGTGTGAAAACTACGTTTACTCGGGGATCTAAATTGTCATGGGTTTGACGCTGAAGGTATAATCATATTGTTGTTTAGTTGACTTTGAATCTTGCGCATAATCCCTTCCATAGCATTGTATGGTGTGGAGGTTTAAGTCTGTACGTCCACCAGTATCTTACAGTGCTCATCCTTATGTTCAAGTAATTCCTTGAAGCCTTTCTCCACGACCTCATCCAGCGTAATGCGCGAGGTAATCATGCCTTCAGGTCTAAGTTGGCCTACTTGTATATTAGCCGAAGCTCAGTAACATGAGACCATCCAAACACCACGGAAGAGGTAGAGGGTAGAGGCAAAAAGGGTGTAGTTACCATCATTCACCGCGCGGATCGTATCCAGAAACGACGTTTCGTCGTACAGCGCCGCTCCCACGTACCGGAGCTCTTTGTACATTAGCTGATTCACGGGAATGGAAGGTGGTTTCTCCCAAACAGCAATGTTAACAATTGTACCTTGCACCCGGCAAGCGGGTATAGCTCCGACCAATGCCTTTTCCACGCCCGCAGCGTCGAAAATAACATCTGCACCGACACCACCCGTGATCTCACGCACGCCTTGCGCGATGTCGCCCTCTCGTGGATCTAGAATATGCGTTGCGCCGTAGTCCTTGCAGAGGCGTTGGCGGTTATCCATTAATTCAGACACTATAATGTCCTTCGCTCCTTGCATTTTAAGGACCTGGACGACGCTGACCCCAATAGGCCCGCCTCCGACAAGCAGGACATTATCACCTGGTTTGAATGGTGACAAGCTAACTGCGTGCCAGGCGACGGCGAGTGGTTCGATGAGGGCTGCAGCTTCGAGGGATATGTTATTTGGGATAGGGTAGAAGTGGCCGGCTGGTGCGACGATCGTTTTGGATAACCCCCCCCCGTAGCCTGGGATAAGCCATTAAATTAGTCGGCCTCTCTTATATATTGGTCGATGACTGAGTAAGCCTTACCGCTTAATCCAATGAATCCAATATGCTCGCAGCAGTGTTGGTGACCTTGCTTGCAGGCAGAACATGTTCCGTCGAAAATAGTAGGGCGCACGACTGCACGCTGGCCCGGGGAAAGGTGTGTTACACCGTCGCCAACTTCTTCGATAATGCCACCAAATTCATGACCCATTGAGACAGGATATGTCGAGCCCGTAATACAATGAGGGGTTTGGGGTATCAACACTGGGCCCCCAATATATTCATGAAGATCTATAGCTGTTAGATTGATCTTCAAGAATATTGAATGTAAAGAACCCACCGCTTCCGCAAATTCCAACGTAAGCTGGCCTCATCTGCAAATGATTACCTTAGTACTGCAACCAGAGTCTTATATTACAATGCGAACCTTTACTTGGCCCTTGCCACACATTGGCTCTTCAATTGCATCCACGCGGATATCTCCCGGTCCGTGAAAACGGGCAGACTTCATTAACGGGGCACTATTCAGCGTCGTGTGCAGTGTGTCTCCCGACTGAGTTGTTGTATTTAACATGCTGGCTGAATATGAGCGCATAGGCCGTGTCAGCATTTGGTGAGCTTAGGTTTTTTTTTTTTTAACGAGAAATTTGATGTCTTCATCAGGAGTAACGTTAAGCCTTTTAAGAAGACGGTATCTATATGAGCGTGGAATAAAGGACGAAATACGTTTGTCTTGATAGAACGATGTGGCAAGATCGACCGGTACAAGTAGAAAGCCATGACATCAGAAAACTTTCAATATTATGAAGACTAATCAAACGAGGGACCAGGCACAGGGATGGCATGTAGAACATTAGTGGAATGAAATGTATTAGACGTCATCTATCGTGAATCAGCTATGGGCTTATTACACTCGCGCTATTGATGAGGGGGAACAGACTAACTGAGCCAACCTTGGTTTCAAGGCTGTCATTTCGTCAACTGCGGGAAGCTTCCCAATTGGCTGGGTGCATAAAGGAAGAGTAATCCAACGCCACTTTTTCACTAGGAGCTCCATTCCAAATATAGACTGGGGCTCTGATTGGGGGAGAAGGGGGGTGACTTGTAGATAGACAGCTTCGATAACAAAGACAACTCAAGTCCAAAGGCTGCACAGTTGGTGTCAAATCCGGTAGTTGCAGATTTCAGCGTAACTTAGCGAAACAAGGTACAATGCACGGGAACAGGATACACCTAGCTTTCAAAAGTTATTTGAAACATGAGGGAGAATAGCATATGACCAGGCTTGAAACGCCACTATCATAGAAATAAAATCATGGACAGGGATGGTTCAATGAAGATGCCATACATCATGACTTGACTGAAGTTGATTTGCCCAGAATTGGAGCTGGTAAAGAATCCGCCAATGGGCAGCCAGCCGCGTTGACATCACAGCAGAGCACTGAGGTGATGCCAAGGTCGGGTACGAGACCAGCCACTCAAGAGCTCTCTGCGGGCAGCTTCTGCTCTTCCACAAAAGCACGTGGTATGAGTCATCACTTTGATCAGTTGACGGCCTGGTATGCCTGATGCGGTAACACCGTGTTTACGATTAGCTATGGAACTTGCTAGAAGAACACCACCACTAGTCTACATCTGGTATAGTGCAGAAACTGCAATTCAGAGTGTAATACGGGGTCAACTTTGCCACGGATCCAAGTGATGGTCACATGATCTTGCTTTAGTCAGCAATCATTGGATAGCTCTCAACGAGAATGATGTCACTTGGGTGTGCTTTTCTCAAGCTTAGCGCCTATCTGGACGTGAAAATAGTGGGCTTTGCAGGTTGTGCTTTGCAAAAGCGCAAGGCAAAGATTTTTGTATACGACGTCATATAATATTTTCCAAGGTGTTCCCCGGGCGCCGATCAAGGCTCGCATGGACCAAGGCAGCAAGGTTAGCCTATCAGACGGGAGCCCACGTCATACAGATCGACGAATTAATGCCGGTCCCAGTTTATTACTGGGTTCATCTGGCAGTATTCTCCGCCTATTAAATCCCATGCTTCTGCTGCTCAAGGAGTCATTCTCAATCAGCTCTACAATTTGATTTGACCTGTCGCTCACTATCACACATCATATTTTCCCGTTCATTTCCAATATCCTCAACATGCTCAGACGAATTTCAGGCCCTGCAGCACGGTCTGCCAGACACCAACTCCAACCCCAGTCTCGCTTCATCAAACAACGCTTTCAATCCACCGCATCCAATGCGGCATCGGCTAGTAGTAATCCAGCTTTAATTGGTGGCCTTGCCGGTGGAGCTGTCGCCTTTGTGACGGGATATACCTGGTACTATTTCTCCGGAGCCAAAACGCTCGTGAATACCAGCAAGCAGACACAAGCATACATCGAGCAGGCCAAGCAGAAAGTTGCTGAGAAGACCCCTGAGCCGAACGAGGCATTCCGCTGGTTGCGGGATACGGTCAAAAGCTATGCTGTCTTCATTCCTGGCGCGCGTAGCTACGTCGACACCGCATTTGACGACCTGGACAAGATCAGAAAGGATCACGGACAGGAATTTGATGAGGTGGTCAAAAACGCATATACCGAGTTGAATGATCTCCTCACGAAAGAGGGATTGAACACAGACTCGGCGGCCAAGGCTTTGGGCGTGCTACAGAAACATGCAAAGCAGTTATTCGATCTTGCTGGCGACGCGGCGGACAACGTTCTCGACAATCACCCTGAAATCAAAGAGAAGGTCGGTGGTAGTTTTGATCGCCTAAAGGAGATGGGTGACGCTTATGGGCCCGAAGCGAAGGAAGAAGTGAATCGAACCTGGCAACAAATTTCCGGCATTGTACAGCGCGGCGCAAGTATCGAGTCCGCCGAAGAGATCAAGAACCTAATTCAAGAGAAGAAGACCAAGCTTGAGAAGCTAGGAGATGAGGCATGGCAGAAAGGTTTCGAGGAGTCTCAGCAATACCTTGATAAGAGCCCCAAGCTTAAGAAAATGGTTGAAGACAACGCAGATACCTTGAAAAAGGGTAGTTCCAAAGATCTTTGGCGACTTGTCAAGGAGAGCACTTCTTCTGGGAGGATAGAGGATGTGGAGAACTACATAAAGGAGCAGGTTACTCAAGTGAAAAGCAACTTGGGCGAGTCGAGCGACCTGAATAACTGGCTAAAGAAAATACCTGGTGGTTCCAACATCATTCCTCAGTTGAACTCACTACAGGAGATCGCGCAAAAGAGGGGCAGCGATGCGGAGAACGTCCTCAAAGAGACTTTCCAGGAAATCCAGGATGTCTTGGAGAAGCGAAAGGAACAGGTGGAGAAGATCGCCGAGGAAGCCAAAGAAGAAAGAAAATAAAGTTGGTTTCAATTAACTTGAAACCCATATGTACGATACTTAGATCATCAATGCACTTACAGCCTCGCGGCGACGATGAAAGCGTGTCAGCCCTATAGACAGATCAAGTGTATGCATAACTTTACCATCGCTTGCATTGCCACCTCAAGCACCTCCAGGAGAGCGTATATTTGCGGCCGTATGAAAAGCAATGAAAATATAAGATCATGTAAGAATACCATATGTAATAATAATATGATGATCACCTTTTCAACTAGAAGGTGTTTCACCGATAGAGAGGTTATTCTAAGGTTGAGAATCAATCTGACCCATCATTAAAGGCACATCAACAAATGCAAGAATGCGAAAATATGTTTTGATATGGACTTGTATGCTTTCGGGGGAATATTGGCAAATAAAGCGAGAAATATTGGTTGTAAAACTGATTCCAAATATCGTTGTGAACCGAACATACACAATGAAAAAATCCAGATAAGCGCCACTACTGTAGTGACTTAAAATCGCGTGCCAGGCCCAGCATCGATCGCCAGTTGAGATTTCTTTCTAGCCACCAGGGCTTGCGAGCCCTCGCGAGCCAGTAAGTCTTTTTGGGGTTTTTACAAACTAATGTCCGGTAGTGCCCCGGAGCGGAACCCCGAAACCCCTTGGAAGGCCAGCCGAAGAATGAAAGTTACTCCGCTGCCCAGGTCAATGGGAGGTACAACGTTTGGCTGTGAGTCTATGGCAGAGAGGAATCCGAGGTGAGATAATTTGACATAGGATACGGTGAGTCTGATTCATTACTTTCGTTGGCGGTCGTAACTCTTCCAAAGGGGCCTGGTTGTGGAGGGGTTGGTGTTAGGTGACCATGGTTGACACGGTTTGAGAGGCATGCGCTCGGAGATGTTGTCGTGCTGTCCGACATGATTGACGCTGTTTCCGGTCTCCTGGTGACACTATTCCTCTCCATCGATGGGAAAAAAAAAGGCGACGTGGCCGGAAGGTGTTGAATCTAAACATGCGCGACGAGGCTCCATGCGAAGATCAGCTTCGGCGATGAGCAGAAAAACTTTGCATCCTATTTGAGCGAATAAATACATTACACATTACGAAAGATGGCAAAGAGACCACCCTCTGGTAGAGACCCTGTGGTAAAAAACCAAGAACCACTATCATTTTGTGGAAAATTGAGGGCAAGCCATCGAGCTTCAAGGCCAGAGAATACGGCGGTTAAGATAAGCGAGCACATTGGATTTCGCGGAAAGTGGCTCTGAAATTAGCCACAACTAACTGCGGAAGAAACCAATGTCGAACACAATTGATTGATGGATACATAAAAGCAGCACTGCTCATTTGAAACCCTTCCTCCGAAGAGAAGCCCTTCGCTGCTCCCTTAAACGACGTTCGGTTTCCATAAGTACATTCTGTAGGGACCTCCCTGCTTTCGACCTTGATTCCACTCTAACATCATTCAGAAGCTCGGTCGAAGCCGTCTTAAGTTGTTGACGGTATTCCTGATTTCGCCCGTTCAGACCTTTGGTTATAGTAACCTTTTGCGAAGTGTCGGCAGCAAAAGTAGGATATGATGCTGAACGTATGACTGAAATAGTTGGAACCAATTTAGGGACTTTATTCGTCGACGATGCTCCTTGAGAGGCACGAGGTCGGTGGGCCATAGTGTAGGTGCAGATTCCGGAGATCAGTGCCAGCTTATGAAGTGTGAAATGAAAACTTGCGAGTTGTGAAGAACACGGCGCAGTACTTAAACTAGGCCACCGATAAGATGAGTAAATACTTCATGGTTATAATTGGTGGGTTGTTGTTCATATCTAGTTGGCCCTCTTGACTCATCATGACGTCTGACGCATGAGGACTCCTGTAAGGAGGCCGACGGTGGCGCAATTACTATTTCACAATCGCGAAATGGAATGCTGGAAACTCCGAGAAACTGCACTCTGAATAATACTTTTTCATTTGTTAGTAAAATCTATGAGGTCCTCCTACTCCAACTTACGCTCGGACATGTAGATCATGGTTGTAGTCAAGCATGTAAATTCGTATTTCTTCAGCGAGCTAGTAACAATTATCATTCTCTCTTGAGAATCTACTTCCCGGTTTATTTCGTATATTAAAAGCCCCTTGCATCCATAGACAGACCAGACTTGCGCTTTGCAAAAAGCGCGATTAAAAGAGTGATCATAGTTTTATAGCTAAAGTAAATGCCAAATAAAAGAGCCCAATCAGCGCGATTAATCGAATTAACAGTTCATGTGGACCATAAGATTCATCTCGAACCTTTATCTAGTATTCCATTCTTAGAATTACCAACATAAGCAGGCGGCTAGGTGCATATACGCATGTAAGAACCCAACAGACCTATTTCTAATAAAAGCCACCACAATCTACGTAGTGAATATCTAAGTATAAATATTCAACGTTTAGCGATCGAAGTTGTTTAGATCATTTAATTCAAAACTGAATGAGTTACATTATTTAATAATTCCGATATTTAAAATGAAAGAATACTATTAGTCAATCGATATACCGCGCTATCATAGCCATATCACGAAATAAACCATACGTAATATATGCTCTATAAATATGCTATATACGAGAAGGCTTGTTAATGCAAAAATATTAGTTAGCATTTTAATCATACTAAAGTTTGCAATATCACATCAAACAATGCTTTAAGGGTAGGGAACTAATATAAATCGACAGATTAAGCCCGAAACTGACTCAACTAAAGGACGTCAAAATTCAGTAAGTATACTGTCTAGTATCCACTTTCCGAACACTATATCTATTAACAGACTAAAACGGAGCAAGCAAACATTACAAAAAAAAAAAGATGAAAAAGTCACTAGTGACACCAGCATGGCGGAGACTAAGAAAGGAGATTCGGAGATTTTCCCTAATAATTATTGCAGCACAGTATCTTACCAGAATCTCTGCTACAGCCCAAACTTGGATTTGTTTATAATCCGTGGCCCGACCGTCTTATAGTCGATGACAAGTCGACTAGGCGTCATTTATCGAAACCCATCATCTTTCGCCACCTACGGTAATTCTCCTTTTATTTCATCCTTTTACTCTTACTTTATTGGTTATGTTTCAATTCGGAAATATATTGCCTTAAGATAGCCAACAACGCGCGGCTATCCTAACCAAAACCACGTTCATCTCTATGTAACTAGGCTGTAAACAATCGAGTAGCGCTAGGCCTTGGTCTATGGATCCAGATGACAATGGTCAAATATGTATTAGTCCAAGGTAGTTTCGAAACTGAGAGCACCAGCACTGAAAGATTGGGAATTTTTACTCGCATTACACTCAATGGCTAAGTTACTCGCTTGGATCTTCCAGAGGCTTTCCACTATCATCCAGACGTTCGCTTTCCTCGTCAATTCCGCTCCACTTAGGGATTCCATCGTGAATATCTCGCAACCGATATTCATAGAAGATGTGGCACCTTGTCATCATTATCAAACGTAATGCCCCAATGAGACAAAAAATGATACTTACGATGGTAAAAACGTTTCAACCCGCTCCCGTTGCTCCTCCGGTGAGCTGGAAAAGTCAATCAATTGCGGAAACAACAGACACATGTTGCGCCCTTCATCCATGATCGGAGTCCGACAAACAGCGCAAGAGACTTTGGTGGGTGTTTGATATTTTGTATTTTTTTCTCGAGCTGCATAGAATGCCAGACCGTTCGTTCCGTTATCAAATCGCACGTCCTCCTTCGGGAAAATGGCTGCCCATTGGAAGGGTGCGCCGTGCATAACTTGGCACCCGCGACAATGGCAGAACTTGGCCTTCAACGGTCGCTCGCGTCTCAACTTGTATGATACCTTGCCACACTGGCAGTGGGCGCGCCACTTTATCTCGCCGAATTCGTCTAGCGGCGGTCGGGAATACGGTGGGCGATTGCTGGGATCTTCGTCTTGGAATGTGTATTCAAGACGTTGTTCGAGGGAGGGCTGGCAGTCAGGGCTATCGCCAGATTGATGCAAACTTTTAGTCATAGTGCACTGGTGAGAACTAATGGTAAGAGTGATGCGTCTTCAAGTAAAAATCCGAAATTGAGAATCTATAGCTCATCCTGCGGAGTGGAGTTGATTTATGGTCATGTTACCTTGAGCAGACCTGCTTTCAGGAAACTTCAGCGTCGTGAACCTTGTTTATTTTCTTTCTCCAATGAAAGCAACTGAATCCTCAGCTGCTATGACTAACCGGCCATGTTTAGTATCGGTAATGTTGATGTCATGACTAGCAGAACTTGCTGGACATATGTGTACTATTTAGTGACCGACCGCAGTACTAAAGTAATAAAGGAAAGGCCTACCACAACCATGTTATAAATGGCGTGGTTGGGAAGGATGATGTTAGTGATGGAGCAATCAATGTCACTATGATGAGCTATGTGATGACGCGATTGCTGAGCGTATATATGTGGCGATAATTTCTTTATGCCTGAGGCCGAACAAACCTAGAGTTACAAGTGGCAGAGTACCGCAGCAAAATCTGGTTGTTAGACCGTTAGCTTCCATGTGATGAGATCCCAGAAAAATAAATATCTGGGTATAATGAACCACCCCTCATCGCGGAGCAATGGTGGGAGACACTTGATGAGCGGAAAAATGAGTTTCAAGTCAAGGTTAGTTGTTAAGAAAGGGCGATCAACCTTGGAATTGAAATCATTTTTGTCTAAGCGAGCCCTTATCCTTGCAAAATTCTAAATAATCAGGTACAAAATATCAATAATTACTTGAAATGAATTTATCTCAGTATCATTAGCAAAAGAAAGCAAATGAGGCTTATGTCTAATACCTATTGATAAACACGTATGTTACCTAATGGAACTGGTAGATAGAAAGCACAGAATGACTTGATTGGGGGTTTGGAATTCATGTTAGTATGATCGTAAAATCTATCTCAGCAGATGAGGGTTACGCCATTAGCCTTGAGGAGAATTTGTCAGGATATGTTTCCGGCAGCCGACCAGCCATGCAACATTTCAAAAGATAACATCATTCGCGCAACAATATACCAGCATGACTTCAGATGGCTTTACAATTGAACTTGCTTCCTGGTTTCTCTGGTGACTAATAAGCTTATTGATACCGGGGAATGTAAAAGTTGAGGGAAACCTGATTAAAAGACGGAGACCAAAAAAAACAAACCAAAAGAGCGACACCTGGGAGATTCACACTAAAGCAGGCGAACACACTGGCTAAGCAGGCTCTCCCGGTCAATCAATCTCTCCTACCAGCATGTAAAAGCAACTATTTATCCCAAACCTCTTTGACATGCCTTGGGAGGTAGTAATTTGTACTCAGTCCAGCCCAGAGGGGTCCATTCAATCTCACTAGGCCGAGATTCATCATTGGAGAACTTTCACTTAGACGTCGTAATTTTTCTCTCTAAAGATCTACCAGACGTTTGGCTCGGACAGCGTAATCCTTCGTGGGTGCCTGTACTAGAAGAAGCATCATCAAACTGGTCAAGGTGGCGATAACAATACGGGACCCTATACAATCAGTATCGCGGTTGATCATCAAAAATCTTGAAGTGACAAGATCGACAAGAATAGACGCACATGTGAACCAAAAACCTGAAAGTTCACCATAGTCTATAAGCATAGCCATGCGGAGCATCTTTGTTGCACAACTTGCTGCCTCGTTGAGCACTGCACTTCCAGTGCCGTCTTCATCTGACATATCAATAGCTAATGGCGGTTCGAACTCATCAACCTCAAAGAATGTGTAAATAGATCATTGAGTTGATCCGTGAAACCGGGGATGTCGTGCGCCCCCTGGAACAAGGGCCGCAATAGAGCGCGAAATATGATATTCACTAGGAGACTATACGCGAAGTAGAGGCAGTTCGACTGTGATGACATATTATTTATACTGATAGAGAGATGAGTTCACTGGCGGATAGATGCCGGTAATTGCTCATAACATTCTTTCAGCTTCTGTAGCAGTGGGCGGGCGATGTCGAGGGTTGCCTGGAAATCAGAACATAGACGCTGGGCTGATTTTAGTGCACTATGCAGGCAACATAATTAGCATCTAGGATGTCTGTATTTTGAGAGCAAGTTCGAGTGTCCTACTATAAAGAGTGTTGCAGCTCGTCTGCGACATAAGATAAGCGAATGAAATGCTGGAACTATTGACCACTCCAAACCTCATGCTGACATTGGTCATCGGGCGATGATCGCTGCAAAGCATCACGCAGGCTATATGACACCAGAAAATCGTCCTCGTCTAGATCTGTTACATCCCACTCGTCATTTTCGATATAAGGCGGACGACCATAAGCAAACAGCGCCATTTGCCTTCGGCATAATTTGCTAGCCGACAACGTATTCTCCGCTCCCAAACCGGGAGGCCCGTCGGTCGGCATTCAAACTGTAGGCCGAGCGATGTAGCAATACCAACAAGCATGCCAACGATAGATCAAACCGGGACATCGTCAGCTACAGCGCTTTCAGTTGCGCTGATTGGTCGATGGAGCTAGATAATTCCCGCCTGTAATGTACCTAAACGAGAACCGTGGCTATCCCGCGAAATTAATGTTAGGACTATACGCCGGAATTTCCGTCCTGACTTTTTCACTTTCAATTCCAGAAATCTCTGACTGTTTCCTTTGATGAAAGCTATGCGAAGAACTCAGAGGAGCAATAGAATGCTCAACAAATAGTAAAGTATACAACATGCACAGGAAAAAAACCTATATCTATGGCTATCTCAAGGAAGTGAATGATTCCTAGAGGGAACCCCAGGACTTTGTATACTCGTGACATCTGTTAGAGAGCTGCGTCTCTCTTGCATGCTGTACTATCAGATAATAGACGTCGAAGTCATTTCAGCTCATGGAGTTCACAGTTTCACATTACTTGACTATATAACAAAAATTGATTAGAGTAATTGATTACCAATATTGAAGAAATGGCAGAAACTGACGGTCAGTAATCGCTTCTTGAGGTAGAAATTTGGACACCGGTACAAAACAAGCCTCGAAATAGACTCCCCCGCACTAACGCACCATCAGCCTGTGGATCAACAACCTCATCACCCAGTTCTCGCAGCCATTCTGCTTTTCAAGTCTGTCTAGACCGTTGTATACATCTGACTCGAGCCTTTTCAAAGTCTTCATAGTATGGTCCATACTGCCCGCATGGTCCAAACGATCCAAAATGATCTTCTTATGGGGGACGGACAACGATCCAGATGCTCTCCTCTCCTGTAGGATGCCGCGCAATATGAGGTCAGTTGGCTGGGAATGCCAGGCACGAATGATCGGGAAGGAAAACTTTCCTTCATCCAGATCCTCGCAGAATCCTTTCTCGCTCGTATACTGATTTCACGTTAAAATCCATTGGGGGTGTTGGTGGAGGGGTAGTTGTACTTCTTTATCCATTATATTCATGTAGTCATCGCGAATTTGAAAGTATATTCCGAGTAAAGACATAAAGTCTGCGGAGATGGCTCTGGAAAGATTTTGTCAGTCCCGTGGCTATATCTTTTGTTTGGAAATAGGGAATGTGTACCTTTCATGGAGCGAAGAGGCACTCTGTGACATCAATCGTGCAATCAGTCTGAACAGTCCACCTGTTTCTAGACACATAATGTTAGTACCCCAAGTCCGTGAGATGTTGGTACTTGATTTGGAAGGACCATACTTTGGCTGACCATCTCCAGGTATTCCTCCTCCGATGGACACTCGCCCTGTCGCGTCCAGTGTAAGTCAAAGCTTTGGCCAATGAACAGGTTTCGAAGTTCATCTGTAAGTATAGCCATGCATTGAGGGTCATCGAGTTTGCGGACTTCGTCCATGACGTCAATGAGCATGTAATTTGCACAGTTGATAGTCGACGCAGCGCCAAATACTGTGTGAGTAGCAGGGTTGCCACGCCGAAGAGGCGAAGAATCTTCGATGTCATCCAACCTATGATCTTTAGCAACTGTGTACTATTCTCAGATCAAGCTCAACTTACATAAGAGACGAGCTGTGTAGCTTCTGCGCTATTAACTTCACTGCCTTGACTGTACGATTGGGAAGGCCCAGCCAGACATTCAATGCGTCGATAAGGGCCTCACGAACACCCTTTGAGGGAAGAGAGTTGATGTATTCAAAGGGAGCGAGTAGAACCTGAATGAATACGCATTGTCAGCGCAAAGTGAAACTTGTGTTATTTAAGAGGATAGGAGACCAGACCTCGGTATTTAGATGCACTTGCGTTTTGTCTTCGAAGCCATTGGTGAAAGTGTCCAACGAGGCAACTGAAGATCTGCTTGACGGGCTGGATTTGGGGGTTCCTGTGGACGAAGGGCCGCTGGACTCGGAATCTGAGTAGTCTTGAGCAAGATCCTCCGAGTTTGTGATCAGGTGTTTTCTGTCCTGTTCGTTTTGCGGACTTTCTTGGCTATTGGCGGCGCCACATTGCAAGAGAGCTTCTCCCTCAACACAGAGTTCGGGATGGTATCGAGGGCACCAGAGGCTCCAAACAATGTTTCCTGGAATTTGAAAAGCCAGAGCTCTCAAGTACTCACGTAACTTCGGAGAGCATTGTTCTTGGTCCGCAACGAATTCATTCATTCGTTTCTGGAATTCTGTTTCATAGTCGCGCACGACCTGTCGAACTCTCTCCTTCGCCTCGTCAATGGAAATGTTATCCCACTTCATATATAGCCACACAGCATTTGTCATAGTGGGCGTTTTGCCGGTATTACCCATTTGTTGAAACTCAGTCCACTCGATGTCAAAGGAATAAAAATCATTAGCCAGCCCAAGAGCCGCGAAACATGATTTAACTATCGAGGCAACTCGTTTTTCTTCTTCATTCGTCAAGAGCATTCCCATGCCAAAACGCATCACGGTATCAACAAAACTAGATATTTGTCAGAATTTTGGAAAACTTGTTTTTGGCTCACAGACGCTTGTGGGAAGAGGACTCACGGGGCACCAGTGTCAATGATTCGATAATCAACATATTCTTCAATGCCATCGAATATGCAGGACTTATCACGAGACGCGGTCGTCGCAACCATTTCCTTCCAGGCTGTGATCACAACTTCAGCACAAGGCTTGTCAATTGCCAGAAGCTCCAACAGCATCTTAGACTGTATTTGTTTGGTTCCAGTCGTTGATCGTACGGTGCGGTACTCGGTCTCGCTCAAAACAATATTATCGGTTCCTTCATCCAACTTCATCGACCTTTAGCATTGTTGCTATTCTTTTACGAGACTGTGAGGGTGGATGCTTACCGACACCTTTGATACAGATTCCACCACATTGTCGTACAAAAAAGCATCTACGAAAGTAAACGTCCTTGTCAATTTTGCTTTCCCAAACTCGCACATACCATGGCATGGCACAATCACTTACATTCAAAAACATACGAGACGAGTGCTAGTCTCTCAGGCTTGCACAGCGGTAGGACTACCGATGCAAAATGCCCGTCGAAAGGATTGCAGCTGCCCCACCGCTCAATCGGGCCAATGTATTTCCTCCAGTCATCACGACAGCGAGAGGATCCTTCGTTGGCGTTCTGCTCATACTTATGACGGCGGAGTGTGTAGTTATGGCAGAACCCATCTATGTCGGACGCTGGTCGGCTCACTAGGTAGGAAGTCTCGTCTTGTTCTGACTGAATGTTTTGGTAATCCATGGCTTCGAAATCCGTGGTTGGCGATGTAGGGTAGATGTAGGGTAGGCTAGGGTTCTCCAGAGGATTCTCACAGGCTATCTACACCTGCGGCTAGCGTTATGATATATGTCTAGAGAAAGACTTGAAAGCGCGGGTCAAACATGACTTCATTTGGCGGCAACTACAGTGTAATGCTCAAAGTTCAGTTCGATTCGTGCGTAATGGGTCTGGACAGGTTCATCGCGGCACATCATAATGCCATGGCCATGGTTGCGGGCCTTGTTCAAACAATGGCGAAGAACGAGTCGATAGATGTGACATCAGAGTCATGTCATCTGGAGGAATCTTTGGTCGCAAAACGAGACTTTAATGGTCATGGAGCTGCTGCCGAGATTAGACGTGAGTAGGAGTGGATCTTGCTTGCATTCAGCACGAACAGAGCGCGAACAGGTTCGTTCCAAGATTAAGGGTCCCCACTTCATGGCACAATTATCTGGGAGCGAACTCAATTGGCACCTAATTCCCTTGTGATTCGCTGGGAAACAACAATCTTAGTTGCCACTCGTCTGCTTATCTGAAACTACTCGATTCGACCCACTTTGGGCCAAACAGCCGGGACAGAACCAATCTTATCTGCGTCACCCTGCATATTTGCGTCACGTCGCATATTTCGATCGATAAGCAGATCCCTGTTCAGCTGCATCCCTACTCATCCCTACTTTAAAATAACTTGATCACAAAAACTCTCTCTTACCTCTTCCTCAAGGGTCATAAAAGCTGAAACAACCTCGGCTGGGATCCAATCCTTACATAATCCTGCACAACAACCAGAAGTAAGACCGTGAACATGGTGACTCCTTTCGAATGCGATGACTCGCTCAAGGCGTTTATCCAATTATGCGCTGAACATGATCTTTTGACTCAGCCCGAGGGCCTTGAAAATGGAGATCTCTACGACGGGTTATCAGACCCGTCCACTCTCTTGTATGTTGCTGTTACACCCCTTGGCTCCTTGGTTTGCTCTTTCTGGTGTTCACATCAACAGACGATTTTTAACAGCCCGTCGATTCGATGCCAACGATGCCCTTAAGCAGTTCCAAGAAGCATCACAGTTTCGCCGAGAGAAGCACATCGTTAGGCTTTACGATATAGTTGAGATTACTGATTTTGAGCAAGCTCGTCAATTTGTGAATTCACGCTTTCCTTACTCAAATCAAAGTTTAGACACTAACTTGGCAATACAGTATCCACATTGGACAGGCCGTAGAGACAAAAGAGGTATACCGATATGCATGTTCGATCTTTCTTATCTCAATAAAACGAATCTAGCGTGCTGGGAACAGACACGCCATACAGCAACTTGGTCAGATTCACAGTCTAAGGAAGACCTACCACCAAAGCCCGATATGTTGCAGCTGGCCTCTGTGTACCATGATAGTTTGGCTCGCCTGGTCTTTCCTCTCTGCTCTATGATGACTGACAGGCCGAATCCTTCGGTAGCTATCACAAGCTCCATATATCTTGTGGACGCATCAGACCTAGGGTTAAAGCAGGGATGGAACTTGAGATACTTTGCCCAAAGTATCAGTTGGTTGCTTTCAACATGTTATCCGGAAACCATCCAGCGGGTCTTTGTAGGTAGCGAGATGATATGGTCTGAACGTATTGTACGCATATTGACATTCACTATAATAGGTATGTAATGCTCCCTCGTATTTTTCCACAATTTGGAAATACTTGAAATCATGGGTCGACACAAATACGGCAGAGAAAATCGTGGTGCTGAGTAGCACAGAGGTTTTGCCCGCCCTTGAGGAGTACATCGATAAGGCGAACATCCCAACTACATTTGGCGGTCGCTTTTCCTTCAAACATGGGATGCTCCCGGAGCTAGATGAAAATTTATGGCAGCATTTCAGCTGGAAGCTCCCAGGTCGCTCTCTGCCTCCTGGGCCTATCAAGTGGACCGAGGATGTGTATGGTCGGAAGATCGCACTGGCCGTTGGTGGCGAAGCAGGGTCTAGGAGAACTGAAAAGATTGCAATCTTAGATGCTATTAGGGAATGATATGGCTGATCGAGGGCTGAGTCGATGTGTTCATGAGCGTTTGACACTGATAAAATATATACCATACGCTGCTTGAGGGCATTCTTGAGATTTTCGGGCTAACAAAACTCTGACGAAAATAGAAAGAGGGCTTTATAGTATCTACTTATCACTTTAGCTTATATCGAGTCCAGAAGTCACAGAGTAGGGTGGCTAGGCCAGTTTGTGTTAGGTGGGCTATGGCTAGACGCATGGCATTCGCCTAGCCATGTGTGTATGGGATTTGGAGTAGGAATGTATACATAACGCATGAGTCGATGGTGGCAACTCAAAATGGACACAGAATGCAAGACGGGCCACAAACGTATACACCAGGGCGGGCGCCCGCCGCCTACGGCTAACTAGACCTCCTTAGCCCGTTGGCGGTTGGAATAAGGTGTTGTAGTAACTAGTGGTAGACCTGAATTACCATACAAACCTTATCTGTGCTCTGTGCATTTTCTTTTGGGAGGGAGGCGGGGTTGGATCCTGATATATTCACTCAGCGCCTGAAGATATTGCACTTCCAAAGCCCCACTGTACTGATTCTCTAACTATATAGGATATATCCAGAGGTAGGGTCTCCCCACCATAGTATTCCTTGACTTGTAAACATTTGACTGCCGTGTTCCCCTTGTACTTTCTTGGTTACGTCACTCCTCCGTCATTGGGTTTCTTATCTGTAAGGTGACTACTTATTCCCTCCTGTCCTGCCTGTCTCCCCGCAGATTTTTATCCTCATATGTACTACCGCTTAGTAGGGAAATAGCACGTCTGAGACTAAGTCAAGGTTTTTGCGAAAAAATATTCAGATGCATCCCTGGAGGCGCCCTCTCACATACCACAATCATCCTTCGACCAACCCTTGGAACTAACTGGCGGTTTCCTCTGGTTACCCCCTTTATCTCTGTGCAGCAGCTAGGAGAACTGAGCAGGTAAATAAGACAATTCTGGTCTGAACCCGAAGCTAGGTTAACAGGTAGCCTAAGTGCTTAAGGTACGGTTCAGTATCAAGATGAAGATACTTATGATGCACGGTAAGCTCCTTCAATCCGAAAAGACTCAATGCCTGTGCTCATTGCTTCAGGATCATGGCAATCAGGGGAGCTCTTCCGAAGAAAAGCTAGTGCGCTTGAAAAGCTCATCCTACGAGCCTTGAGGCCCAATGATGTAGATTTCATCTATCCAACGGGTCCCTTCGAGCATGCCTCCACAGGCGATTCCTCCGAATTGCGTGACCAGGGTGGGACGTATTGCTGGTGGCAAGCTGACAATGTCGATGGACTGTATCCCGGCTTAGAGACTGGCTTAGAGTCTATAGTGTCCGTCCTGAAAGATTCTGGCCCCTTCGATGGCATCATCGGCTTTAGTCAGGGCGGTGCAATGGCGGGGATGATTGCATCACTTCTCGATGAACATCGAAAAGATTCTTTTGCGCGTTTTCAAGCGGACGGCGGGATGGAGTATCCCGATGCATTTACCTCACTTAATCATCCCCCTTTCAAGTTCATGGTCAGTATTTCCGGTTATGCTACGTCATATCCCGCTTATCGCGCTTTTTATGAACCGTATATTGGGACTCCATCGTCACATCTTCTTGGCTGTTCGGATAATGTGGTGGGGAAATATGCTTCCATGAGGTTGGTTGAGAATTGTCAGTCCCCGAATAAGGAATTGAAGCCCGTGGTTATCTGGCATCCCGGTGGCCATTTTATTCCCAGTGAGGAGCGAGAGCTTGATCCTGTCGTCCAATTTATCAAGCACAAAGCTTCCTAGTCAGGTTTTTGCTCTTATCGATGAGCTTATCGATGAGCAGGGAACGATCAGAATAATCGCAATTGACGCTATTTATCGATTAGTTCTATTTAGTTCAGATTTAGGCCACGTCTTACCACGACACGAATCTGACGAGTAGTGAACGAGTAGCTGAGTGAACGAGCAGTTGAGTGAATTAAAATTCAAGAGGATGAACAGTAAGGAAAGAACGGCTGTTTAAACACAGCATTTTCGAATTTTAGGCTATTATCAAACATTACTTGACCAAGGTTGGGAGTTATCTAGCAAGGAGCATGGTTAGTTGACGCCACCTTCACAAATGAACTATTTTTATAATCGAACTATTGCGAAATGAGACGGTGTAGACTCATGCGTACCCAGGTTAACCCAGGCGTGGTGATGGTGAATTACTCGGTGAAAACGGCGCACTGCAGGATGTTCACTTGCCCTGGCAGAACGATCGCCGATTTGACAAGCAACTGAATGCAGACACTAGATCACTTTGCCTTTTTACCGAACCTTGGCTTATCAAATGTGCCTCAGGGGGTGGGGAAACGCTGGCTTTCGACTTTCGGAGTGGAATGTCTTGCCCCAGAAACAACACTACAATATTTCTATCTAGCCAGTCGCCCGCATCGCTCCGCTATCATTAAGGCGATATTTTCGAACTCAGTCTAGGGACGACTGGGTATGTATACAAAATGAACCATATATATCTATCCTTTAAGAACGTAGAACGTAGAGACTGCGCTTTACGAGTCAACTATAAGCGCATTAGTTGATTCACGAGCCGAAATCTACTATATATGCCAGGTCCACTATACTAAGCACCGGAAGGTATAAGACCCACGATAAAGTCTGTGGAATTTTGAATTTCGACCCCGCCCCCATGAAATATACATATCTATGTTATATTACACCACACTACCAAACTTTACTCGATATACATAATTTTATATATACTTATGAATATGCCATTTCCACATATGAAATTCGCTTAATATTTTACATAATATCCCTTAGCTTCCTGTACCGCTTATAAATGTCTTAGTATGCTTAAAATAAGGCTATTAATTATAGCTTAATCTAATTGCCTCTACGCTTCTACTATATATCCCCTAAAGTGCTTCTAATCAGCCTTAGACTTTTCTATAAAGATAGGGTATAGGTATAGCTAATATAATTCACTCTTAAGTATATACTATACTAGTTTAATCGGGTTTAAATTAGGCGAGTACGGGGGTTAATCTTTAAACTATTCTTACATACCTAAAGATAGAGCCTCCGATTTATTCGCGAAAGATTGAATAAATCGTTTACACTTTGTAGTTGACTCCTAGTTGGGATAAGTACTTTAGGTAGTAGAGAATCGAAACATACCTTCATTGTTGTAAAGGAGCTGGGTATTGACGATAGTTGTAGCTTTGTTTATGTAGTGAAGTGGAGCTCCCCGTAATGAGATAGGGGCTGAGTACTCTGGGATAATTATCGCTCTAAAGGATTTAAGTATAAGGATATCACGATGTAATCCTTCGAAGTTAGATAAAACTTTTAGTAAAGAATTGCCAACTTCCATCATAATTATAACTTGTTTAATACGAAATGGAACACTGGATCCTATTATAGACCTACAGTAGTAAGCTATAAAAGTAATGTACGCATATGGACTGCTTCTATATTATTCACCCTTTGTTCTCTTGTGATTCTGATAATAAGCGGTTAAAGTAGGGAGTTGAGTTTCCATTAAAAGAATGTTCAAAAGGAGTAAAAGAAAAGTTCTCTAAAAAGTCGTCGAACATGTAATGGTTAGGTTAAGCACTTATACACAACGTGAACCTTATTTTTGGATCCACTATCAGAGTAACTAGTCCACCTTACTTATTATAGCTTATTTAGTCATGAAAGTAGCGAAGCATTAATTAATAAAGGACATGACCATCTTCCATTCTAGAATTTTAAGCGTCGAAGTATGTATGAATAAATCTAAGAGAGAAAGATAGAACCGCTTATTTCTAATGATAAGAATCATAGAATTAAAGAGTCTATAGAAGCTCTGAAGTGAATATTGGCTATAATATAATTACTGTACTTAGAATCTAGAGCGAAGAATAAACTGTTCAATTCTTATATAGGCATATATGATTATATTGATTTCTAACATGTATCCCTTAGAAATAAAGGAGGCCTTATTATTGGATTTTCTTACTCTAGCATAGAAATCTTAGTGTAAGGAGAAGATCTTGTGTTGCTCCTGAGAATATATCATCTTAAATCTATTCTAAACTATATGCCCACTCTTCTATCCACGGTATGTTTTGAATTTTTTGATAACCTCATATCTAGAGATTAATGTTGGAAGATGCGATCAATTGCAATAGGGCGTGTTCATTTCGCTTTCCCTACACCGCCTATTGAAGTCCTATATCAGTACTACATCCCAGGTGAGTTTAAAGTTGAACAGAGATAGACATTTACTTAGCGCATGTTTGATCGGGCATTCCAGATGCCTACTTGCCTTATACGTAATGGAGATCCTCTCGAAGGCTCTCAAAGGGATAGCCGCTACATCTACCCGACCACAATCGAGAAACAAAGCAAATTTCCGTTAGTCCGCCGGAATTAGATTCCACGTCCTAGCAGAGCCCAGTCCTGGCAGATACCAGAAGGGCTTTCAGGCCACATACATAAAGTATTCTAGCCGAGACTTCCATCTACAGATACAGTAGAGCCAAAGTACTACAGTTCTCAACACGACGGATTAAACGAGTTTTGTTGTCCTACCCATCTACCCAAAACGTATTTCCTCGACCCTGGGCCTAGCTGTAACAGAAAGTACCTTCCCTCATTGCTTTTGTCTCTTCATCCTCTTCGAGCATCAACGTAACGTCCTATCTCATCCTTAGCTTGATAACGATAGCTGTCCGCTCCCACTTACCGTAGGATGATCTAGAGGAAAGGTCGACTGCAGAAAACGAAGGTACCCGTGACGCGATTGGCGAACAACAATATTGTGCGCCACCTCTAAGCCAAACCACCTAGCCAGCCGTGAGAGGAACTTTGGCATGGCTCTAATAGGATGGTGTGTTAGTGAGGTCATAAGGTTTGGCAATAGACAACGCAAGGATCCGGAGGGAAAGACCCAGGCATCAGGCAAATGGCTGACACGAGATTTTATAACTGTACCGTAGCAATCGTACAATGCGGGTATATGATTGTGGTTTGTGCATGGAGGCGCGCGAAGAGGAAGATAGGGCTCAAATGAAGCTCTTTCAAGGTTCCGGATGGACCAGACAAACAATTCAAGCCTTGGAACTCAGGCATCAACCACACCAAGAAAGTACAATTTCAAAGTAAAAGGTCTCGCTCATTACGCTTCAATCTCTCGGGACACAACTTCAACTAGCAAGCAGAGCCTGAATGGCTTTAAATAACACCAGTCGACAGCATCGAGTTGACAGCGTCAACAATACTAGTTTTCAAATCAATATAATTCCACTTTCCATCTTTCGTTCCTTGATCCAGGATGTCTAAGCTGACTTTCATATCCCATCCTGTCGGATGAACGCCCGGAGGCAAAATTTGGGAAGGATTTCCTTTAGGTACTCGATCTGCCAACGACGGGAAATTGTCGCGGATTGTGTTGGCCACAAGTTGTGGAGTAATGAGACCCGAGATCAGCAGGATGCGCTGGTTCGAAGCTGCAGGGTTCGTTAGAGCGTCTACGTGGCCTCGAGCTACATCGCGGACGTCAACCTGGAATGAAAATCAGTCTCTGTGTGACCAGGGTAGGCTGGAGGCAATATAGATGCCCTGAAAAGTATGAAAGCACATACAAAGTGGTAGAAAGGGAATGTGATTCCTTCGATTTGCTTGTGAGTTCCGTCAATGAAGCTCGCGATAGCAAAATGATTCGTCTCATTGATGGAGCTAGGTCCAGAAATTGGATGAATCATAGGTCCAGTGATGATATCAGGGTTAATGACACTCAAATCAAAGGACGGCTTGTTATTCTTCATAAACTCCCATGCCACGGCCTCAGCGCGAGTCTTGGAGACATTGTAGCCGAGAACAGGGTCACACCGCTCAATGGCTTGGTCAGCTGTGACCTGAAAATTTGTCAATATCCTTGTAGCGCAGAGGCTTTGGGGACATAGTTACAGGATTCCAGTTTTTCTCTGTGTAGGGCTTTCCCTCTCTGGTGATGTCCTCGAAAGAGTTGAGCACCGAAACAGCACTACCAAGCAGGATAAAGCGCTTCAAAGACGAGCCGCCATATTGCTTTGCGGCTTTCAAAATTTTCGTGGTTCTAAGCACGTTAGCTACTGATTATCTCACATGCGCGGGTATACTTACCCCATCTCGGCAGGTTCGATCATCTCTTTCCTAATATCAGAAACCTGGAATCGGAGCGGAGAAGCTGTGTGAATAACATAGTCGAAGGGCTTCTTGGCTGTCTTGAAGATTTTGTCGAAAGGCCCCTCGGATGCGAAATCTGCGACTATCTCAAACTCCACATGGCTCTTCCATGACGGGTGAGTTTTAATGATATCGTCGGCCTTGGCATGAGATCGCACCGTTGCCGTAGTAGTGTATCCACGCTGTAAGGGCAGGTCTAGCTAGCCTGGCTTATGATTTTCGCACGATAGCGCCATAACTTACGTTTATCAAGATATTCAGGATATGGGAGGCAACAAACCCATTTGCACCTGTCAAAAGGACATGTTGGCCTGCACCTGGGGGTGACATTCTGGAGGTAAGTTCAAGTATAAAACAAACGTAAGCCTGTATTGCAATAATTCACAGTGAATCGAGCTCACAGAAAGATAAGTTAACCATATCTTAAGTAGTCATCTTCAAATATCACCAAGGTTCCATTTCACACGGTCTTGACGTCACCAGATTAGCGGAAGCAGCCACACCCCAGAATGACGGCATTCAAATTCTGACACAAGACAGAAACACGAGATGAATTCCGTTCCAGATAAATTTAAACGCGGTGAGAGGATCATCAGCGGGTGGCACCCAATTATTAAGGGTCGTATATCGCCAGATGTTTCCGGGAGGGCGCAGGGCGTGTTCTTAGAGAGATTTATCAGATCCCGCAACTAAAATTAATCGTACATGGAGTCCCGTGCATAAGGTAGCCACCTCCATACCGTGAAAGACACGTACGGCGACACAGGCGAGTACTGCGCGTAATTTACATTGCCTTGCCTGCTATCTGCTATCGGGTTAATCGCCCCACCATTGCAGTGTAGTGCGACATACGAGATAAAATTAAACTCATCCAAAAGTTTTATGGTGGTACTCCGACAGGTTTTAGATATTTAGGTGCACTAAGTTGACACTCACTAATTTTCTGTGAATTGTACTATCATATTTAACCAAAATATTAACTAGAAGTCACGTTTTAGCTGATCCAAAGGTGGCAGAACGCCCTCTTTCTCCAATGCCTCCAGCGTTTCCTCCAATTCATCCCAAGTATCCGCATATCCTGTCCATCCGAGCTTCCTCGCCTTGCTCATGCTTGCCACGCAATGCCAGTCACGACCCAGTGTCATGACCAGGAAATCCCATGTGGCCTTCTCCCAAGCCTTCTGATCGAGGCTATACTTGTCACGAAGTTGTCCCCAGGCCTTATTCACATCGTCTCGCTTCGCCCATTTCACGGGATCGACTTGAAGGAACAAAGTCGGCGAAGTCTCAGCTAACGGATCACCAGAGATACCCAGGTTAGAAGCCGCCACCTTCAAAGGTGGCTTATTGTCCAGCTGAATGGTCGATGATTCGTAATTTTTGAACCCCTTCGAGCCCGGAGCCCCACCGCTGGGGAACATTGGATCCGGAAGACGGCAGCCAAATCGGGCTGCGAGACGGGGCCACAGATTCTGAAAGGATTCTGTATCGCCGTTCATTACGTTGAAGATCTCATTGCCTGCACCGGGAGCTTTCGCGGCCCAGAGACAGAACTTCGCATGTAGATTGGCCGATGTCCAGCAGTTGAAGGTGAAATAATTGGCCTTGCTTCCGGGATAAGGTAGTTCTGAGCCTGGTAGTGCTTTGCTCACCGCGCAGTAGAGTCCAAGGGACGTGGCTTCATTCATGAAATTGCCTCTGGCGTATCCGAGGACATCTTCGGGAAGGGTGGCAATCCATTCCCACGCTCCCTTCTGAGCGGCTTCAATCAGTATCCGCTGCTGGTCGTAGTAGAAGATAGGAGGCCACTGGGCCCCACCTGCGCCGTTTTCTAGAAGGGTGTCATCTTCCAACATGGGCTGCTTGCCCTGTCCGATATGAACTCCGTACTGCTTGAATCCGCAGGTCAGAATGAAGCGTTGAATCTTCCCAGCGGCTTCGGTGAGTTCAAGACCCTGGAGGAAGTTAGAGAGCATCGCCGAATTCACCTGCGATAGCTTGTCGGGGTTTTGGGGTACAAGGTAGGCGCAAAAGTAAATGTACTCGGCGGATACACCCTCCAGGGATTTTGCCATGTCCTGCGCGGACCCTTGGAGATCCAGTGTGACATGGTGGATTCTTGGGTCCTTGTATCCTGGGTTGCTGCGGGAAAATGAATAGATCTTGTCGTAGGAAGAATCTTTAAGCAGATGATGGACGATAGCGCTGCCGGTCATTCCTGTCTGGTGTTAGTTTGGCCTAATTGGCATCAACAGTAGACGATACTTACCGGTAGCACCAGTCACAATAGCAGAAGGCATGATTGGCTCAATTTGGAAGTTGAATTGTCTTCGTCAAACCGAATGTGGACATGGATCATGGGTGGTTGTAGGGAGGCCACCTCGGCAGGTTATATCTCACCGGATTCAGGGCAATACAAGCTCTAGTTGTAGGTTGACCGAATGATGTCACCTGTCGTTTCGTCATGCACTATTCAATCGGTGTGCTGTGCGCTTGCCAACGGAACCTCGTTCATTGCTTCAGGATCCCACACGCGTCAAGTACTTAGAATTACGGAATGTGAGGCACTGATGTCATCATCTCCAGCAGGTGCACCCAGTGAATTTTAGTTCTCCTTACCGCCAAATACTATGAAAATTACGCTTTGAGCTAGATAGGAGCACATCCTGTATTTTATTCTATACCGCTCTCCACCATCTGTTGCTCACATATCAACTAGGACAAGGCCTGAGTCTCTTAGTGCACAAACTGATAGCTCTTTCTCCTCGAGAGCGTCGATTTTCTCAAAGGTTCTACAATATGCGAATGGGATGGAGATCATGGCTTTTCGCCAGAGATCGATGCCTTATCTTTTGCACTGATGGCCTTGGACAAATATATACGCAATTTAGGCCCGTTACATTATATTTGTCCAAGGCTATCAGTGCAAAACATGAGTCAAACTTGAACGATCCTGATCGAAAATGACAGTTACCTAGGATTACCTTCGAGATTGTAACCTTGTATGCCTAGGCTAGCTTAGAGCTGAGTCCGAGAAAGCTTTGATTGAAATATTACAGTTCGGGCGTGATCTATGGTTGCGACGTGATTGCCACCGGGATTTCTACGGGATTTGCCAAGAGTAGACTTCCGCAGAACCCAACTTAACCTAGACCCAACCTAGCGATGGGTCCGGGGCCCCAACTTGGGTTACAAACAGTGCAAACATAAATTATGCAAAAATACCCATGTTCTAGAGGCGTTTTCACTTACTTAAAGATAGTAATATTAGTATATGATTTATATTATATATATCTTATAATATATAGATATATAGTATAAGATAAAATATATCAAAAAAAAAGATTTAGTAAAATAAGGTAAAATATATGGGATATAGAAAGTGGTGTATCTCCACTATTTAAAATATATATATCTTTAAGATCACTATAAAAATAGACCCTACTTTCCTTTTCAGCATTAATATTATAATAATTATATAATATAGTTATAGATATAGATAGCTATTATATATATATATATATATATTAAAAAATGATCTAAAATCTATATAGAAAGATATTGTTATGAAAGAAAAGATGGTTACCACTTTTCTAAGGCAGAAATCATGGGATATCTTAGATATCCCAAAACGGCGCTAAGTCAGAAGTAAATTAGCATCTAGATCAAAAGTGAGCTCTAGGCTTATCTAGAGCTAGTCTATGATGAGTGATATAAAGAAGTGAGATCATTATGAATCGCTCACTTAGCTCTCACTCCTTCTATATTAAGGAAGAAGAAGAATCCCTCTCTTTTGATTCTTTCCTTCCTTAAGAATTAGTTTTGAAATCAATATGAACCATATTGCCTTGAATTCCAAATCTATACCATATTGGTACTATTTTATATTCGTTTTGGATCTCTCTCACTGTCTTCTTACCTAGCCTTTTGCTCTTTACAGATATATAAGTGGTATTAGACAATACTAATGTATAATTTATAATCAATTTATACTAGCTTTTATGCAGAAGTTGGGTCGAATTGGGTTAGGTATGTTGGGGCCCCAATTTGAACTCAGCATTGGGTCCAAATTGGGTTTTGGGTCGAGACCTTCGATCCAAGTTGGGTTCTGCGGAAGTCGACTAATTCTCCGTTCTTTCACATACTCCGATAGTAACCGCACTGCTGCCTACTCGTGCTCCTGGGAGTGGAGCTAGTAAATGCCGTATTCTCGTGGTGCTATAGCGGTCAAGACGTGTGACAATTACTATTGACTTATGCCATTTTCTGGATAAAGTATTAGGGCGCAATTCTCGGGACCCGCGGAGGCCGCGGTTCCCAGTGCTTGGCGTTCCGCGCAACAGGGCTCCACTTCACAATATCTGCAGAAACTCCAAAGTGGTCCATCTTCGAGTGATCAGAAGGGAATCATTGGATAGGTGTCTCTTCAGACACCTAATGATGTATCTCCCGAAATGAGTATATATATAGCTAATGTTCTCGTTCGTTCCGTCCTCAGAGAAAAAATATTTCTTTTTTGATTTACCTTGAGTTTGGAAACTTTCTGTGCACCAAATCTTCCATCACAATCCCCTCTTAATACCGAAAATACAACGACAATCTATCAGAATGGGCGAACTATTCGATATCGCTGTGATTGGGGCCGGTATGGCCGGGATCATTGCCGCGCGTGACCTCAGCGCGAAAGGCCACAAGGTGGCCTTGTTAGAGGCACGTGATAGATTGGGAGGACGAACTTATATGGATAGCGCTTGTGGCGACGTCCTCGAGTTGGGAGGGGCCTATGTACACTGGACGCAACCCCACATTTGGAATGAGCTCCGGCGCCATGGGATTCTCGTGAACCCTCCGATAGAGGTGTGCCGGCATTACTGGCTTGCCGACGGAGCCGTGCACTCTGGCAGCGCCGAAGAATTTTCTGGCATTGTGTCTCCGCTCTTAGAAAGAATGTTTGCAGACAGCCGGGCTCGATTCCCGATGCCTTTTGACCACACTGCAATCGACAACGCTGATATTGAAAAGGAGACAATTGAGGACCGCATCAATTCGTTGAATCTATCTTCATATGAGCGTGCTGTGTTAGAAGGGGCATTGTCTGGCGTGGTACATTCCTACAAAGATCATGGCATTGCCCAGCCGCTCCAAGCTGCGGCCACATATTTTGGTAATTTTGGGGCCTTTTTCGAGACAGCTGGCAGTTGGAGCATTCAGGGCGGCACCAAGGGGCTGATCGACTCTATTCTGGCTGAAACAACCGCCAAGATATTCCTTTCGACTCCAGTAACCTCCATCATCGATGAAGGCTCCCAAGTTACCATTGGAACTCGAGATGGCCAAACAATCCGTGCTCGTTCGACAATCGTTGCGCTCCCTCTAAACACCATTGGTGACGTGCACATTTCACCAAACCTACCCCACGTGGCACGATCCATGATCGCGAAGGGGAATCCAACCATGGCTGGCAAGATCTGGATCCGGGTTCGGGGTGAGATCGAGCCCTTTTCTATCACTGCACCGGCCGGCAAATCTCCGCTCAATGCTTTGAGGACAGAGAAATATTTCAATGGAGATACCCTCGTTTTTTGCATGTGCTGCGATGATGCTGCAATTCGTGGAAAAGATTCACGGGCAGTGCAAGATGCACTGCGAATGTTTATCCCTGGAATTGAGGTGGTCGATATTGCATACCATAGTTGGGCGACCGATGAATTTGCCAAAGGAGGCTGGATGATGAATCGACCTGGACTCTTTACGACTGGGGCAGTGGATCTCAGAATGCCACATGGCAATATTCATTTCGCAGGAGGTGATATTTCCGACAGTGAACCGGGCTCTATCGAGGGTGCTATGTCAAGCGGCGCACAGGCCGCTCGTAATGTTTCTGTCAGGCTGGCCAAAGAGAAGATTTGAGTAGCTAGCTATCCTCACAATTTGGTAGTTTATTAGTCTTTTTTGAAGTCAAATCTGGTTTAGTGAATCATGTGGAATGTACATCTAGATGTTATTATTACATCATCCCTTCTCCGGTAATTTGATCCTGCAGTCGACAGACTCTGCCACCATTGAACTTGAAGTATAGCTAAGTATTATTGCAAATGATGAGTGATTCTGTACGTCGCGAGGATAGTAGTTATTGATATTACGCGCGATATAAAACTGTTTATGGTTGTGTACCGAACGAGAGCTAATGTCGGATGGTGGACCCACCCGTGTCCCGAGCCTCCTCCCACAAACACTCAATAAACCACCACGAGCAAAGTCTGACAATATTTCCGATTTTTGGAAATGCCTGAACTCATTTAGAACTCAGAATGCCCCGAACCCGTAAATCTACAGCAAATATTGGTTGCGAGCTTGACTCGGGAACCGCAGACGCGGACCCGCGGATCCGTACGTAGAACTCAACCCCGCAGTCTAGTTACATCATGCTCAGCTAGTTTATACATTACGCCATGGCAGGGTAGTTTTTCCGCATGTTCTCCGTCACTCGGCGACTACATGAAACTGTCCAGCACAAGCAAAATCCACTTTTTGTCATCTTAAGAAAAAGCCATACTTGTTGCAAAGCTTATCCAGCGAAACCCGCAAAAATGACTTAGAGCTTACTATAGCTTTTGAATGGCCGGGTTAAGATATCTCGTCAGTAGCGATCGCCCTTTCCCTACGCTAAAGTTCTTTTACACCGTCTATCAATAATTTTAAAGCCAGCGGTACTAGTCTAGTAGAGAAGATAGTTTAAAAGAACGAGGTTCAGGGGGCCGAGAATAAGAGGGAACCGCAAAACAAATAGACGATACCATGATTACGCGGGTTAAGGCAAAGGCCTATCTAATCACGTTGCTATAGAGATAAGGCTATTTAGCTCATCTTATGAGTTAGATTCAGATCCGCTATCCAAGGTGTGGCTCTCTCGAACTAAATTTTACTCGTAGCACCCTACTATGGTGGTACAAACATACAAACTAGCCGCCAAAGGGCTTACAGAAGAGATTCAGAACACCGTTAATGTAGCTGATGCGAAATGTACATCAGAGCTGTCAATTAGGTTTAATAGATACCCACGGGAGCTACAGGGACTCAAAGGTACTCTAATCGTGTACCTAGATATAGAATGGGGTGGTGAAACTGTGCATTTCGCCTAATCTTGGCATGCGCAGGATATGAGCAACGATGTTGGTTATTGACCGCTTCTCATTTCCCATTTGAACTTGAAGCAATTATTTCGCATTTGATATTCCACATCCCTGGGATCTATGTATTTCAAGACAACTGTACCTGGGGAAATTGACATGTCGAGATAGTAAACAAAAGCATTTTGCACAAAATATTGCGCGGGAATATTCTATCATCTTCAAAAAAAGCTAGACAGCAACAAGACGACAAAATCTTGTATAATGCAATTACTACCCCGTTATATTCTGATATGGGCGGAATACGGTGTCGTTGCAACGGTTCCGCGGGTCCGCGGGCTCTGAGCATGGAGGAAAAGGTAAAACAACATACGGAACGCAACCCGGAGCCGCCGTCAGAGATCTCGGATAACAGCTAAAGTTGAACCATTCATTTTATCCATGTGATGGGTTTTCGTGGGTTAATACGTCTCTGGCAGAGGGATTTTCTCACGGTCTTCCGAGACTACACTATAAATTATCGGGCGAGACCCCTAGTTGTGGAATTTTCGTAACATCCTCAAGAACACAATCCTCCTCCTAAAAGACTTTGCCAATATGGTCACCTCCACTTATTCCAAGCCCGTCGTTTTCATCGGCGCTGCGGGTGAGATGTGTCGAATCGCTGTCGAACGATTTGCCAAGGCCAGCAACGCCCAGCTTATTCTTGCCGATCTCAACAGCGCCATCATTGAATCCCTTGCCGCCAAGCTTCCACCTGGTCAGGCAAAGACTCAGAAGCTCGATCTATTTGATGACGCTGCCCTTGCCAATATAATCAGCGGTGCTAGACTGGTTGTGCTGGGCGCAGGACCGTATTCCAAAACCTCTCACCCCGTCGTCAAGGCATGCATTAAGGCCCAGGTCCCGTACCTTGATTTTGACGACGATGTTGAAAGCACTCAAGCAGCTCTTGCTCTCACCGAAGAAGCCAGAAAAGCGGGTGTACCTGTCTATATCGGTTGCGGTGCCTCGCCCGGTCTGAGCAACGTCATGGCCATCGATGCCGCCAGCGAACTCGACTCGGTGGATAGCATTGATCTTTGCTGGCTTGTCGGTGATGAGACTAGTGTCGGAAAAGCCGTGCTTTATCATTTGATGCATATTGCTGCTGGCCCATGCCTGACGTGGGTGGATTCGAAGCCAACGGTGAAGGAGTCTTGGGTCGGAACCACTTACGCACCAATGTATACTGATGATGGAGAGAGGCTTTTGCATGAAACTGCTCACCCAGAGCCTGTGACACTCCCGCGTGTTTTCCCAAATGCCACTCGCATTCAGTGCTTCGGCTCGTTAGACCCCAAGCCACTCAATGGTATCGCTCGAGGACTTGGCTCTGCTGTTCGCGCAAAAGCATTGTCAATGGACGAAGCCGTCGAGTTTCTTTATGACATGGCAACCAATCCACCGCTCAAAGGCGGATTGGGTGCTTTGGGTGAAGCCTTGGGGGCCTTGAAAGAACAGCTCCGCGGAGGCGATATCACTCTTAAGGAGCTTTACTGCTTAATCAGCCACGTTGTCGGCCCTCTGCGATATGCTCTGTGGGGAATGATTGAGCAAATCTGGAATGGAGAATGCACTATTGCTGAGGTTGTGACTCATATCACGAACATAGCAACTGGAACGAAAGTTGAGAACAGAAGCAACATACTTGTGAGGGCCATTGGTATGCGCGGTGGTGTTCCGACGTTGATCACGAAGCGCAATCCGAAAAACGGCAAAGACTCCTACTTGTGTCAAAGCATGGGTACAATGACTGGCACCCCAACTGCTGCCTTCATGTTAATGGCACTAGAAGACGGCCACAAGCGCAGTGGCGTTTTTTGTCCGGAGGACTGGGCTAAGCCCGAGGTGTTTTACAGTGCCTTGGAGCGCGTTGGAGTCCCTAAGGACGAGATTATTGAGAGTATTTAAGCGCTTTCCACATGGATTCAGTGAATGAGATTACATTTAAGATTCACTCCCGAGTCATTCGGTGTAACTCATGTATAAATCTTAGTGGCAAAATGAGAAATTGAAAGACAGTCGTTTTTAACCCTAGCCCCAGCAGACACAATGCGTTTGGTGATTACTCGTTGGCGTTTTGTTGAATGTGTAAAGGTAATTCCACAGCAATATTCCAGAACAAATAATAATGCAGCATAGACAGCATAGAAACGAGCTTCTCTTAGGGATTAGTTATTGTTTCACTTGCCAGGCAGACTGTGTCCATATTAGAGCACTCCTTTGGAATGGAAACAGGTCGTATATCTCGCACAAAATGCGTCAAGTCTAAAACTTACATATTCGCCTTTTGCAGAACTTATACGGCAGCACCATTGCTGAGTTATGATTTTCCAACCTTTTACAACAGTTTCCAACATTTCGAACCTGTATGAAGAACGTACGAATCGTACATAATATAAAGCAACTGTGTATCACGAAATGTTTCAAGGAGTTCAATCGGCAAACCAAAGCTTGAATATCTCTCTTGCTTGCACAGAGTGTGAGAAAATGAAGACCAAAAACAGAATCATGGTTAGTACGGCTCCTGGGTGACACGGATGAGAACACGGGAGAACGGGGATGAGAAGGGTGGGAACTATGTGAGAACCGGGTGAGGATTCACTCTGGCCCTTCGCTTCACAAACCCGTGACGAAGTTCCGCGTGCTCTTGAGGTCGTCCGAAAAATCAAGGTAAGGGGTTTCGCGTCGATACGTGCCCGGACTACTGGTGGCAAGTTGCCATAACACGGTTCACTTAAGGGCACGTCTCCAGTGATTGGCTGGTTTAGTGCTGGAGGGTCGAAGGTGTTTACTGTTCTGCGGTGGCATGGCCGACAACCACCCTAAACCAGCTTGATTGTATGGTATCCTCGCTGGCGGGCTTGGGTTAATAGGGGCGCCACACAGGTTGCGGGAAAAAAGGTGGACAGCTTGCGCACATATCACGTCAGCTGCGCGATTGGGATACCGCCGTCTCGCAGCCCGCTCATAATTTAGTAGCCATTTGATCGGATGATAGTATGCCTGGGGAAGAAAAGATTTCGCTTACTTTGAAAAACTATTTGAAAGCTGCTTCGAAATATATGCGTCCAATAAACAACCATTTCCCAGATCACTTATCCCTATTATGATAGGCCCCAACAACCGTGTAAGACGAATTTAACAATTTTCCGGCCGTTCACGGTTCCGTTCCCCGGCCCGAGAGGTTATCATCGAAGGGGAAGCGGTTTTCCGGGTGAGTACCATTCTGAGAAATCTCAGCATACAATGGTTTCGCAATATTCACGCAAACGTTGTCATCGGACGGCCATAAGGTCCCAGTGACGTTCCTGAACCTGGCGACCTGAAAGCCGCTGACAATGTGGAGCACCTCATTCACCAAATATTTTACTCGATTCTCCGCAGTCGAGCATGCGGAATGGTAGGCATTTATTCGTTGTGTGGGACGATTCTCGCAAAGTTTTAGAACACCCAGGACATCTTGTCTTCGGTTTGGAACAGGAGTCTGTAGTAAAAGACCACTTTGAGAAGGGTCAAATGAATTTTGATATTCCATGGCATGCGAAATGAGCGATCTGGCATTCGCGAATTTCGCGAATCACGCTTGCGGAGTCTGGATAGTCGTGAACCTTCATATTAGTTGAGGCTCTGAGAGTTTCCTCGACCGCTGATCTTTATTCCCGACCCTAGGCAAGTTCTTGACATCGGGCGTGCTGGCCATATCCACCATGAGTAGCTTGGGTAGGCGTTCCTTTGACGAGGTAGACAAGAGTCCCCGCTATCTAGAGTGTAGGAGAGTTTTGATCCAAGAAGTATAGGAAGATAAGACTCGGGAAAATGTATTTTCATTCGGTCCCCAAAAAATCACATGCAGCATGAAATGGGAAGGAGCTCGCAACTCCAGTCCCAATCCACTAGATCCTTAGAAGGTTTCATGCCAGTCATTCAATCCTATTCTGACGCTCAATGTCGGCCCATTTGTGCATTTCTTATCCTAAGAATACCTCACTGGAGAACACGTTGCGCGATATCCCTTTCTAAACCTGCCTTAATGTGGAACCTTTCCCGTGGATGTTGGATTCGACAGCTATTTGGAATAGAAAATCCCTAACCTAGGATGAGTTCAATTTCGGTGGACGTTGGTGCTTGACAGCCGTCGTTGTTTTCTATCCTTTTACTATCACCAAGCCTGCCCTAACCCATAAACTCAGCGTATCGCTGAGTTCAAGAGAATTCTACATTCTCATCACTCCCTCCTGTAGTTGGATACATGACAAGTGCACTTTGCAGTCCCTGCAGCTCCCGTAGACAGCTTTCGAGAGCAGCAGACAGGACTGAAATTCCTTCTATATCTACCGCCGACACGGAGCTCTGAATCTCTTGTGCCAATCCCTTGGCGGCTAGTTGATATGCCTGCACCACCATGGTAGGATGCTGTAGTATTTAGTGTGATAAAAAGCCGATTCAAAATCTAGTTGCACTTACAGGGTGCGCCCGAATGTCTTCAATATTTGCCTTAAGTCCATGTTTTCCTTGGAAGCCAGGGCTCGAAACTCCATGGTTCGTTGAAGCGAGGTAGGAAATTTGCATCGCGCTTGTAATTCGCTGGCTATTCTGGTAACTTTTGGTTAGCTCCAGTGTTTCGCGGAGGCTATTTCCTGAAGATAGTGGCTGGTTCGCAAGGCGACTCTGAAGATAGAAAGAAAGCTCGTAAAAGAGAAGCACCGCGAGATCGCCATCAGTAGCGCAGAAAATTACACCGCGCCTTATATCGGTTGTTGATAGCTGCAGTCTCATAGCCGAGTCGTAGTTAATTGTGCCAAAGGCCGTTCTCCATAAATCAACGAGCAATATCATCCTTTTATAATGCTGATGAATCTCTGTATAGTTGACTTGACCGGCCCCCATATTTTGAGTTGCTATAGTCAAGCGAGCAAGTGATTTCCACATTAAGACCACCAAAGACGCTGATTCGAGCAAGGCACTTTGTATAAGTTGCTCCGCGAAGCCTTGAGTCCATAGCAGTGTCACTGGCTCGGCCACTCCCTTGATTCGCGCAATAATGGCATCATCTACTGGTCTCGGATTTTGTACATTATCCACGCTTTTGACATCCACATCCTGAGCTATTTCCTTTCTCAAGTGAGCATTCCCGGTGCTGAAGTTATTAAAGGGCGGTGCAACAAGAAAACTTGGAAATGGGACAAGAGCGATTGCTACGCCTTGTGACATCTCAGTAAGCCATTCAAAAGCTCCGATCAGCTCTAGAACGTTTTCAAAGGCTTCTAGAGACAAGCTTTGAAATAAACACTGCTTTTGCACGGGCGGATGCAGTCCCATCAAGGGCGTAATAATACTAGAGCGGGTATCACCACCTTGAAGACAAGTACGAGCCTCAGCGCATAGTAATTTTAGTCGACGAATGCCTTCTTGCAGTGTATAAGCAGCATCCTCTTCAAAATAACGGCTCTGATCCATCCCTGTAGGTGGCAATATTGTTCCAAAGAGGAGAAGCGACAATCCTAGACGGAAAGATTTGCTTGCTGCCATATTCTCGAACACCATGTGTTTTGCCTTGGACCATGCAGCAAAAGCCATATCCCTTGCTTGCTGGAGAGATTTTCCTTTGTTCTCAGCGCCATTGTCATTGACAGTAAATTGCGACCCGGCCGCAATGGCAACCCACTTGTGCGTTTCAGTCAAGGCAACATCGCGCGATAATCGCCCATATTCGGAGCGAGAATCTGGACGCTGAAACAGCAAATCAAGAATGCTAGCTGTAAGGAATAGACGTGACGTAGCAGAAGTTGGCTGCCTTGAAAAAGGTCCCATTTCCCAAGAATTCATGATGCTTAATTCAGCTTGGTTGAATCGTGCGGCTAGCTGTGTATTGTGTCTCAGTGGTGTTAAGGCAGCGATGCCCAAAGAGTAGCAAGGAGGCACGCATTTCTCTGAAAGGATTTTTGACAATGGAATATCAAAGATGTCAATGTATACTCCTAACTTCTGAGAGCATGTCTGGGAAGCCATCGTACGGTGAACTAGAGTACAGTCGTGGCTTGACAGACTTGTTGCAGTAGTAGGCGAGAGACCATCGTCGGTGTGCTCGTTGATAAAATCAGTGCCATGGTCGGTAAAATGGCTCTTAACGGAAGACGCAGGCTTCTTGGTATTATAGGAAGACTGCTTGCTCGCACGCCATGCAACTGTGCATACAGTGCCCCGTAGTTCGCACATGGAACACGGTGATAGAGGAAAATTGTTTGAGAGGGTGGCATTGGGGGGCAAATCGCAGGCCCTTTTTGCTGAACGGCAGGGATCGCACGAGCGATTCTGCCTTCGAGGTCTGTGGGGTCTCCGATTACTCGCAGGTGTTGGGTTCTGTGAGGCTGGAGAGGACTTTTCCTTGGCCTTTTGGTCGGTTTGGGTGTAAGGGGACTTCAGCATATCAGCCCCCTGTGAGGGACGTAAAAGATCTGGTGGATTCAAGACCTCACCGTTCAATTGCACCGGCTCTGCTTCGTCAGCCATAGGGCCGGGGTAGGTCAAAAATAGACCCCCGTCGGAAGCAGAGGGCAGCGCAAATATCCCGGAATATCCAACCCGGCCAAAAGGGTAAGAATATGAAAGGTGATCCTGACGCGCAAAGGCGCCCAAAACATCGTTGTAGTCATGATTCTCAGCACCAAGCGCGTCAGAATCATTGGGATAACCATTTGAGTTGGCAAACGCCATACTGCCGAGGTCCATATAAGCACTATCCGAATTTGCTGGTGTACAAAAGGCGATGAAATGGATTTCCAGACGTAATCTGGTCACTGAATTGGGGAAAAAAAAGTAAAAAAAGGACGCGTTTCGCCTTCTGCGCGAAGGCCATGAAAATCGAGCTCACTAAGGGGATGCCTACCTGACCCATGATATAGAATATGCGGGGTTCCGATTACGGCTCACCCGGGGTCCGCGGGTCCCGGGCTAAACATGCCATCGATACTCACGGTAGTTGACGAATCTCTGGGGAAAGGGCGTTTGGGGTTAAAATTGAGTTCAAGCATTCTACAAAACTGTGATTGATGGTTTTTCGGGGTGGTCTTGCATTTCGACAAGATGCTATGTGTTCGATTCGCTAAATGCCACATTGAATGCAGCGCGACATTTTCATTGTCAAATTCAATTAAAGTAGAAGGGATGAAGATGAAGACCATCGGTCCTATTCGTATATGGGAGAAGGCTTGGCCTGATACGGTAATGTTCGAAATCAGCTTTACCTTTCACTCTCTTTATCTCCCAAAGCCCCACTCGCCACCCACTAGTCCACTTCGGCTATTATGAAAGAGGGGCCAAAGTAACAGATTTGTGAAGGAAGCTGCTGTCTTCGAAAGTCTATTCTGTGGAGTTTGAAGAGCACACTGGTTTTGTGTCTATCCCTGAAGTGATTCAATTAGCTGATTCCGTGGGATACCGAGTTTCTCCATATACTTGAAGAATGCCACCGGTTTGGCCCAATCCTCTGGACAGTAGACCCCCGGATGCCTCTGTGCTCCCATGTCAAGGGCCAACAATGCGACGGCTGCACAGCATGCCCCGATCGACGTCGCCATGCCTAGCCGCGAAGAAGAGCCATCCGGGCTGGTGGGGGTCCGTCTAATGACCACCGCAGGGTGTCCATTACGGATGCCATGACCCCGAACGAGCAAGCCAGTGCGACCCGGGAATTGTTTGCCCCGGAACCTATTGACCAGAAAGCTGAAAGCTTGGCTCATTGAGCATTGATCCTTACGGACCTGGTTGATAATGCCCCAGAGAACAAAATTCCACGGCTTCAGTGATGTAACACCATGTGAAGCCAAGCCGTATAGTTGGTTGAGTGAGATATCTCCACCCCAAAGTTGTGCACCAATTGCCTTAATAATGTCGCTCCAGCTCCCAGTTGATTCGTTCTGCACACTTTCGAGAAATTCGACAGCGGCTTCCATAGATAGAGCACCAGAATTGACGGCAGCCCCAAGCCCTCTTGCAAATCCGTTGAATGGGGCTGGGTTGAGAACGCCCAAGGTCCGAATTCGATTCACGTTTGGAAATCGACGAGGCAATATAACTGGCTCCGGGTGAACGCTTTCATAGTCGAGGTCAGTAGAGCCATTGATGATGGGAACATATGATGTCTTGACCCAATTTTCATTAACTGCTGCTTTACCGTCGGCCCAGGTCAAACGGGGTCCACCAGTGATGTGCATAAGATGTTGGAGAACTTCTCTTCTCAATTGGCCGCCCTCCTCGCTAACGAGTCAGCAAATGTCAAGGCTCTCAACAGTATCGAGTTCTTCTGCAATTTCCACCGCGAGAAGATTTATCATGCCAGGAGAGGAGCCGCAGTTGATGTAGCAAGGAACTCCTTCCTGCTTTACCCGGTCATGTAGACTCAGTGACTCGTGCGTACTGTTAATGTCCCCTTTGGGACTAGTGCCTTCCATCCCACCACTTAGGCTTCACCTCTCGTAGATCCTCTTCTTCT